>OY735243.1:20343724-20476224 GCA_963457665.1 Thysanoteuthis rhombus | reverse complement strand
AGATAGATAGATAGATAGATAGATAGATAGATAGATAGATAGATAGATAGATAGATAGATAGATAGATAGATAGATAGATAGATAGATAGATAGATAGATAGATAGATAGATAGATAGATAGATAGATAGATAGATAGATAGATAGATAGATAGATAGATAGATAGATAGATAGATAGATAGATAGATAGATAGATAGATAGATAGATAGATAGATAGATAGATAGATAGATAGATAGATAGATAGATAGATAGATAGATAGATAGATAGATAGATAGATAGATAGATAGATAGATAGATAGATAGATAGATAGATAGATAGATAGATAGATAGATAGATAGATAGATAGATAGATAGATAGATAGATAGATAGATAGATAGATAGATAGATAGATAGATAGATAGATAGATAGATAGATAGATAGATAGATAGATAGATAGATAGATAGATAGATAGATAGATAGATAGATAGATAGATAGATAGATAGATAGATAGATAGATAGATAGATAGATAGATAGATAGATAGATAGATAGATAGATAGATAGATAGATAGATAGATAGATAGATAGATAGATAGATAGATAGATAGATAGATAGATAGATAGATAGATAGATAGATAGATAGATAGATAGATAGATAGATAGATAGATAGATAGATAGATAGATAGATAGATAGATAGATAGATAGATAGATAGATAGATAGATAGATAGATAGATAGATAGATAGATAGATAGATAGATAGATAGATAGATAGATAGATAGATAGATAGATAGATAGATAGATAGATAGATAGATAGATAGATAGATAGATAGATAGATAGATAGATAGATAGATAGATAGATAGATAGATAGATAGATAGATAGATAGATAGATAGATAGATAGATAGATAGATAGATAGATAGATAGATAGATAGATAGATAGATAGATAGATAGATAGATAGATAGATAGATAGATAGATAGATAGATAGATAGATAGATAGATAGATAGATAGATAGATAGATAGATAGATAGATAGATAGATAGATAGATAGATAGATAGATAGATAGATAGATAGATAGATAGATAGATAGATAGATAGATAGATAGATAGATAGATAGATAGATAGATAGATAGATAGATAGATAGATAGATAGATAGATAGATAGATAGATAGATAGATAGATAGATAGATAGATAGATAGATAGATAGATAGATAGATAGATAGATAGATAGATAGATAGATAGATAGATAGATAGATAGATAGATAGATAGATAGATAGATAGATAGATAGATAGATAGATAGATAGATAGATAGATAGATAGATAGATAGATAGATAGATAGATAGATAGATAGATAGATAGATAGATAGATAGATAGATAGATAGATAGATAGATAGATAGATAGATAGATAGATAGATAGATAGATAGATAGATAGATAGATAGATAGATAGATAGATAGATAGATAGATAGATAGATAGATAGATAGATTTTTTTTTAAATCTTGCTCGCTCGTACGTGTGTGTGTGGGCCCCCACAATTAAACCGACCTTGTGTCAAATTTTTCTCCCGTGGGGAAGCAAGTAAATCTCATCTAATTCTCTTTTAATACGACCAAATGGAAAACTGATCACATTTTATCCGATTTTAACAGTGAAATCAAGTGATCTATTTTCTTCTTCATTCATTTCGTTTGATAGAGGTCCTCTCAGCTGAAGTAGAATTCATTGTTGTCATTATTAATAATTATTAAAGTAACTACTATCACTGCTACGACCGCGTGAGATGATGCAACGAAAAGATTGAAAATCATTATAAACCTGTTTTGTATTTCTTTCCTAGGGAATTCTATACGTTTCGACCTCAAAACCTAACGTTGTTAACATGTGAAATTGAAGTTGTTAATGAAATATTAACGTTTTTTTCCTCCATGGTTGATAAAATCTAACACTCTGCTGTCCACAACGGTCTCAACAAGAGACTGTTTTTCTTCCCGTTTTTAAATAATCTCTTTTTAGTTTAATTGAGAAGAAGGAAGAAATACGCAAATGCCAAAATCACAGTGTTAAAATCAACTTGTGTACAGCACAAAGCATGTGATAAGATTGTTCGTGAGGAAGACACTTGATCTTGTTCTTACTAGCCTGTATCATTTCCTACCCCTAATATCAAGTAGGGACGTTGGCTGTCCTCTGTACAACAACGGACACCACCTGATTTCGATTAATATTTGAATAAAGGAAAAAACAAAGAAAGAAAGATACAAACAAATAAACCCCCCACACAAAAAACGAATCTATTTTGTAATTCTAAGAAGAACAAGAAACGAACTCGGTCGGGGAACTGCTGAATCTTTCAAACACTAACTTCCAGTCATGGTGGCTGGTTTTGCACGTGAAAAGATTCAATAGGCCAAGTGGTTCGATTTCTTTTTTTTTTCTTCTGTTATCAATACAATAAGCATTTTAAAAATATCACCTCGGTTCAGCGGATAAGAAAGCCAACAGCACAAAATACCCCCCTCCAAAAAAAACAAAAAAAAAAACCCACTAGCTCCAAACTCAAGTAAAAAAAAAAAAATGATTGTCAGTTAACAGTAACAGTCCTATTTTAAAGAATGTGAGTAAAGAATGGTCATCAGTTGCACGTTTTTTTTTCCCTCTTTCTCCTCCTTTAACCAATAAAGTTTTCTTCCTTTCTTTTTCAGCCTTTATTTCTTACTCCTTTCCTTTCCGTCTCCACCCCCTCGTTCTCTCTCTCTCTCTCTCTTCAAATCCTTCTCTTTCCCTGCCCTTCTCCCTATTTTTCTTCACATCCAGTAGCAGTGCTCCAACACACTCATTCATGAGTTCTACTTTCTCCTTCTTTTTGAACTGTTTGTTCGTGAATATCATCGACTCGTGGCAAGTCAAATGATTGATTTTGCTCCTAAAAAGCCGAGAGCATCCAAATATTTCCTGGAATTGGAATCATCATAACGAAATTCAAAATAATGCGAATAATTCTTCAGTCATCATTATCACAGTCATCTTCTTTTCATATTCCCAATCATTATTAATTATTATGTAGGCGAAAAAAACAAAAAACAAAAAAAAAACCCCAACAAACAACCAAGTAGCAATGACAGTTTTCTATATTTCTTTTAAGTACCGATTCCAACGAATAAAGCGACCTTCATGAAGAGACGAGACCCCAAATGCAAGTCTGAATTTCATCGCCTATAGGACGACCCCGTTTTGAGTTGCATTTCTGAATCCCTAAAGTATCGCCTTATCCGCTGAAATATACGTTATTTAATAACAAATATATAAATCTGCTTACTGGAAGGTTTGTTAAATTGAATAATGAGTGTTCAGAGTTTGAAAAATAAAAGAGATATCTAGCTTTATAACACTTTTAAAAAAATAGTGTGGTTAACTACATTAGTGGCGTAGCAAGCGGGGCTAGTCGCCCCTAAACGTAAGTGTGAAGGGGTGCTAAATTTCCTCTGGCCTATAATGTCTGTTAAATTGATAATTATGCCCCACTCCCCCAGATATACCACGACTGCACCCGGTCACTGTTTTTACCCCAGGGCATTGAGAACCCTTGCTGAGTTAGCTTCGCCACTGGACTGAAGTCTACTTGGCTATGTGGCAGAGATAGTTGCAACGTATTTCCAGCTACCAACTTGTGCCTGAGATCGGTGGTCAAACCCAACTGAAAACAGCTAGAATTTCTAATGCTGTTTTTAAAGGCAGAACCTCCACCACCTGTAAAACGCAAAACAATCTTCTTGACCTTGTGTTGAACTGAGCCGAGCTTGTTTACTACTAGGTTGAGCTTAGTCTGGCATAGGGTCACGAATAGGAAACACTCGGTCAGGATTGAACTCACTACAGTAGTTATGCAAAAGTAGCGTGCTAACCGCTGCTCCATGTTCAGTACAGAAGTGAAGTGGTTTAGAAATAGTTTAATAAATCAAATTAAACTAGTAATACATTAATTATCAAATTATCTGAGTTCGGAAAATTTTCAGTCATATGCTTTGTCACCAAAGCTGTCAACATAGGTTTCTGCAGCTTTCAAGTTAGTCTGGCTGACTATGTAAATATGTATGTATGTATCGCGCGTGCAGACCGCACCAATGGAGCTAGAGGGCTGAAAATTGGAACATCTACTCCTTATTTCCTTGAAAATCCTTCAAATATGAGTTGAGTGTTTGTGTGTGTATGGACGGGGTTAATTTGTAATGTAAATTCACGCTAAATCAACCACTAGTTTTTGTACAGCAGCATTCACTTTTTTTTTCTCTCCAAATATTCAGACTTTATTTTCCGACAAAAGACGAGAGAAGTAACCAATTAATTGATCACTCCTTTCCCAACACATTATGCTGCCAAAAGACATTGGTTATATGACGATTTCTATTGAGGGACTAACCAGACCTATTTATTTATTTAGAGAAGAGTTCAAAAAGGATTTAATTAAGAAAAAAGAACTCAACCAGCATAGGCACGTTATGAATTGAATGATGATTTTAAAAAAAAACGAACCATGGTGGAATTAAGTATCATTAATAAACACTGGAGAAGCTTAATTAGTAAGATAACATAAGTAAAGAAATGTCATCAAATTATCATAAAAATAACAATAAGCATGCCTAGAGATAAAAATTGTGGTAGGCGTATACAACAGTGTGTCTAACTCAGTCTCCAGGAACAACTGCTGTAGCAAATGCAGAAGATTCGAAAAAGAGACTAAAATTCCGTGGGAGTAGAGAAAATAGCAGAGGGGTCAAGGGTCTGCGAAGAAGACCAGATCTAAATATTGAACTTGTTTTATACCAAAGAAAACTTACAACAGTCCCACAAAATCGAACATTTAGCAATGTTTAGTAACCAATCATTCCAAAACTAGTACTTATGTCTACTTTCAGTTTAGTGTGATACGTTCTTTTATATTCCTGAGCGTGCAGACGACGTTTTTATAATTGTGCTGAAATCAATTTATCCATTTGTGAATTAAGAATTATATTTCCGATATCGGATACTAGTGCTCACCGTTTGTGTTTGTTTAGTTGAGTGTGTAAAAAAACCTGCTGATGTCGTGTAGTATATATGTGTACACAGTACAGTACACTGCTATGTAGGAAAAAAAAAATGAATGCAAACCATAGAAAGAGGTGCGTGAGAAAACAAAGGTTACAGTGAGACTACTACAGAAAGATTCACTCTAACATTTCACTATCCAATGACCAATCCATTGCTTATGTTGTATTTATTTTTTTTTCGTGTACGTATCGTATAAACTACATGTGATATGCAGGCGTGGGTGTATGCCCGCTACCCAGAGACTAACTAGATTATTATACACGCATTGACTTTGAGCACTAAATTTATAAAAAGTAGCAACATAAATTACCTATTGACGTTCTACAGATCAAATCATTTTAAATTTTAAACAGTCTTCGCCTCTTTTGTGGATTGTACACACAATCACATGCATTTCTTAAGAGTGAGTTGAGGAGATATTCCAATCTGAGGTGGGAAAAGCTCGGGTTTTTACCCATTTTTAAGAGAATCAAATCAAATTAAAATTAATAAATGCTCAAATTCTCATGGACCGCAAAATAACCTGAATCAACACCCGTAAGCTATCCAAAAAAATACCTTCAATATATTTTGTGTATCATACAATAATTTTTTTTTTTAGTTTGAACGAAAAACAGATAGCGTTACAGATCATGATCAGATATATCCCCCCAAAGGCTATAAGGAAAGTAATATTAATTTTAAATGTTCCTTCAATTTTAATTTATACGCTTTTTTTTTGTGTGTGTGTGGAGTGGCTTTCTTTCAGTTTTATCTTTTCTCAGTTTGTGAGATGTTTTAGGGGGCATTTAAAATGGTTTAGGAATCTGAGGTTCACCAAAACTGGTTTCGAGAAAAAAAAAAGGTTACACTCTGACAGTTGTTGTTGCTTTATTTTGTAATCATGGCTTTAAATAGAAAACATTTTTAGTCAAAAACACAAAATAAAATTGAAAGCAAAATTAATATTTATGTTTCCAAGGGAAGGTGTTCAAGTCATATGCACATAACAATGTGTAACATAAATCAAACTAAATTAAATCATATCAAAATCAATATGAGAGGAATAAGAAGCACAATTTTTAAAAAGACAAAATACGCTCACTAAAAAATCAGACATAGTTTGGAAAAAAAACATCCTTAAACAATATAGATAGATATATACATTCAACTTTCATAATAGAACTGCACAATAAATAACAATACACTGGTTAGTGTGGTAGCTTTGTATATATAATATAAACATAACATAAAACATTACATAATGAAGATAAAATTAGTCTGTCACAACCAATTGAGCACATTTCACGCAAATTCAAATACTAGGAGGAATTTTTGAAAATCAAGGAAACTCATGTAAGTTAAATAAAAATACTTACTTTCCTAGGTGGCGGTTGCATCTTGTCTGGTGGGTAAGCTCTGTTATTGAAGCAGACGAGAAGGAAAAAGACAGAAGAGGAGAGAAGGAAGATATCCTTCTTTCCTTTAACAGCGACCGGGATGAATTTCCGTCACCAACATCATCACCATCACCATCATCACAGTTATCATCATCACCGACAACATCATTATAATTATTTGTGGATCAGTAGCAGCAGCAGCAGCCATAGGTGCTTTCCCTTCTCACTCTTTTTACCTCTACCCCTCTTTCTCAGTTATCACTCACTCTCACTCTCTCTCTCCGTTCTCCGTTTCACTATTACTCAACGATCTATTTTCACTCCCTTCTCTCACTCTTTCATCTCTGATCTCATTCTATGGTTCTTACTGTCTTTTTTCCTCTCTTTTCTACGTTTATTCTCTCTCCTCCCTGACCCTGTTGGTTCATATCTTTTTTTTCCTTCTTACTTCCACCTCCTGTATCTCACTCATTTGATTCTCGAGTCCCTCTGTCTCTTCTTTCTCACGCTTACTCTCTCGCACCCACTCAGTTGATACAGAGCTAGCTTGTCCGTCTCCACAAAAACAATGACACTCGTGCATGTTCCCCAGTTGTTATTTTTTTTCCTCTCGTTTTTCTACCCCTTTCTCCTCTTCTTACTAACAATTCTCCTTCAATTCCTTTCTTTGATTGATATATCTTTCCTTCTCCTTTGCCACAAACACTGCCAAGCCACACTCACAGACTTTTGGTAGAAAGCGACATGTTTTGTTTCGATTAAAACGTCTGTAACTACAAAAAATATCAAATCTATCTATTATCACAATGATCTTCTCTCTGTTTTATTAATAGAATAATACTTATAGAAAATTATCAACTATAAATTATCGATATATACAAAATAAAACAGTCACACACGCACAATTACAAGTACTCGACTATGATGTTACACATGTAAAAGTGCAACAACCATATACGAACACTGTTTTCTTGTAAAACACGCATGTGTATTCATGTAAGATTGTAAAAGCCGAAAAACCAACTACAAGCCGTGATATTTTCACGACAAACCTGGCTATGAAAGTACACACATACAGTGTACACAACACGTGTGTAAAAAAAGCGTGAGAGAGAGCAAATAAGAGAAATTGCGTATTCACGCGACTAATAGTCGTTTAGTCGCGTGAATACTCAATAATTTACTAATTGATACTAAACTTGACCTGTGAGTTCCCAAATACAAATTGAAGTCATATTGCGATATACAAGAATTACTCCCCTAAACTTACTGAACCAAATTAAAAATGAAAAAAATGGACCAAAATTAACACACTTTTTTTTTTTACATTACATTATTCAGTCACGTATAAAACGAGCTATAACCCCGAAAGAAGAAACATGCTTTTCTCTTTCTCTCGTAAAACACTTGTTTCTTAATTAATTCCTAGCTTTTTTTTCCATCTACAGGAATACCTTGACTCGTGAGGGTTTTGATGCAATACAGTCAATATATTGCTATAATGGAACTTAGTATAAACCGAGAGAGGAAAAAAAAAAAAAAAAAAACGAAACACACACACACATTAAATTATAATATGACTTGTATAATGCGATTTTCGGGATGGATTAACCCCACTAATCAAGGTACCCCCGCCTCACTTCTGTGTAGTTTTGATTTGATGTTAGAACGTTCAATTTCAGGCGAATAAATCTAATCACAAAATTATTTTTTTTGTCATCCTTATTTTTCACAAGGTCCCTGAAATTATTAATGTGTATAATCTTTATTTCTTAGATTCTTTCCTTTCTCAAATTACGTGCAATTAACTACAAATCCATTATTTTAGTTTATCAATGGTGAAAGCAGTTGTTCGTAGTAGAAACTGGAGAAAACTCCTTAGGGAGTTAATTAAATCGGGATACCACCTATCATAGTTTCGGACATTCATTCAGACCAACATGAATCATGTGATGTGTGTGTTTGTACGTGTGTGTGTGTGTGTGTGTGTGTGTGTGTGTGTGTGTATGTGTGTGTGCGAGTGAGAGAGAGAGAGAAAGAGAGAGGGGGGGGGAGATGGAGTGCGTTTGTGTGTGTGTTTTCCCCACCCCTTTGCACAAATCCAACAGTTTATTTAAAAAGTTTCGCATGAAAAAATACACATGTACAAATATGTACTGGACCGTGATAGTCTCATCGCCAGTGAGATAAATACATTTGTTTGTTTTTTTTGTTTTTTGTTGTTTTTTTCAAGAATAGTTTGTTGTTTTTTTCCTCAAGCGTAGGTCACCCAGTAAGGAACGAATTCATAACCCAGTAGTAATGACGTGCAAGACAAGCTTGCAAACCATTACTCTCTCTCTATCTATCTCTTTCTCTCTGTCTCTCTCAGTCTCTCTCTCTCTCTCTCTGTCTCTCTGTGTGTCTCTCACTCTCTCTCTCTGTCTCTCTCCCACTTTGTATGTTTGTGTGTAAAATGCATGAGACAAGAGTTGAGCATTCAGATCACGGAAAAGATCCAAGTCATATTTCTTCTATTCCAAGAAGAAAATGATGTTGTGGTCGTTGAAGCAATTCTTTCCTACTAAAATTCATAGCCCTGTCAATCGAGATGATTCCCTTGGTGGTCATGTGAATAGTTTGCTTCGTGTATATATACATTTTTTTTTTCACCTACGCGTATATAAGCGTGCGTTTTGTATATCTTTTAAAAGAAAAAAACGTACACGACGTGGCAGTTATGTTTCAGTGAGAAATAGAACCTAGATGCCTGTAGTACAAAAAACAAAAAACAACAAAAAACGTTTTTCTTGACTGTTGCTGATACGTGTTCTAAGCATGTGAAGGTATGTGTAATTTGTGCGTGTGTGTGTATGTGTGTGTATATTTGTGCGTGTGTGCGTGCTATTGTTCGTGCATGAGTGCGTGTGCGTGTATGTGTACCAATTTTCTTTTCTCTGTGTTAATGTGTGTGAGAGATTGTCACAGAGATAGAATGCGGATGTGGTGACTAGATTTGTATTGTAGTATGATAATAATAATGATAAGTGTCTCTCTTAATAATTGCGTGAGATGTGTGATTATGTGTGTTGGTTCTCTATGTGTGTGTAAGTATATGAGTGTATATGTTTACGCGCGCGCCTTCGTGAGTGGTTGCGTGTTTTTCAGGGGTCTGTGTAGTCAATAAGTCAGAGTACAATAAACCTTGGATACAAAGTATTAATAATCATAGAGAAAAACTGTCAATTAATTCGGAGTTGATTGCAATATCAGTGCATATCGTTCACTCACCCTCCCGACCCCCCTCTCTCTCTCATTTTGCAGTAACCCACTCTTGTACGTTAACAATCTTCTTCTTCTTCATCTTCACCCCCTTTCTCTTTTTCTCTTCCCCCTTCCTTCTCTTTATTCCTTCTTCTCCTCCTCCCTCATCATTTTTTTTCTATCTTTTATTTCATTGTAACTTGTTTCACGATGTCTTCTCACTCTGGATTCTTCTTTCTACAGTTACAATGCTTTCTATTTCTCTTCAGATTTAGGTCAGCTGTACACGATTGATATTTAATCGTTCATGCCTCCATCACCACCAGCATCACCTTCTTCTTCTTCTTCTTCTTCTTCTTCTTCTTCTTCTTCTTTTTCTTCTTCTTCTTCTTCTTTTCCTTCTTTTTCTTCTTAATTTTCTTCTTCTCCTTCTTTTCCTTCTTTTTCTTCTTCTTTTTCTTCTTAATCTTCTTCTTCTTTTCCTTCTTTTTCTTCTTTTTCTTCTTCTTCTTTTTCTTCTTAATCTTCTTCTTCTCCTTCTTTTTCTCCTTCTTTTTCTTCTTCTTCTTTTCCTTCTTTTTCTTCTTCTTTTTCTTCTTCTTCTTTTCCTTCTTCTTTTTCTTCTTCTCCTTCTTTTCCTTCTTCTTCTTCTTCTCCTTCTTTTCCTTCTTCTTCTTCTTCTCCTTCTTTTCCTTCTTCTTCTTCTCCTTCTTTTCCTTCTTCTTCTTCTTCTCCTTCTTTTCCTTCTTCTTCTTCTTCTCCTTCTTTTCCTTCTTCTTCTTCTTCTCCTTCTTTTCCTTCTTCTTCTTCTTCTCCTTCTTTTCCTTCTTCTTCTTCTTCTCCTTCTTTTTCTTCTTCTTTTCCTTCTTTTTCTTCTTTTACTACCCCCACTCTACTTTACACCCCTTCATGACACTGGTGTCTATATAGTTATTGTTGCTATCTCGTCATATTTTCTGCAAGTCAATTGTCCTAAACTTACACATTGTATTTGATGATCATAGTCATTAATCTTCCTTCTCATTCTTATTGCTTAACTTTTAATCTTATTAGTTGTACGGTCAGTACACTAATAATGACCATCGTTATTACTTATTGGAAACCGTCAACCAAAACTGTCAAAATAGGTTTCTTCAGTTTCTGCGTTGGTACAGCTGACTGGCTGAAACCAAAACTTTCACCAAAAGTGTCTGCATAGGTTTCTTCAGTTTTCGAGTTGGTCTGGCTTGTCATAGTTATTACTTGTGAGAAACCATCAACCAAAACTATTACCAAAAAGGTAAAAACAGGTTTCTTTAGTTTTTGAGGTTGTCTGGTTGGCTGGCTAAAACCAAAACTGCCACCATAACTATCAGCATAGGTTTATTCAGTTTTTGAGTGGTTCCTGCTGACTGGCAAGCTATACATGTATGTATGTATCATGTATGTAGGCTGCACCAATGGAGCCAAAAGGCTGATAATTCAAATATTTATTCCTTACTATGAATACAATAAAACGCCTTCATTCTTTGTTTCAACAGAATTCCCCATAAATAGGTTTTTAGAGGTGGAGTTCAATTTGCAATCTAAATTTATGCTAAATTGGTCTCTAGATTGTGTCTGCTTGTTTCTTAAAAAAACAACTTTTTAGTTATCACTACCCCCAAAAAGGCGGGAGAAGTAACATCATCTATCAATTACCTCTTCCGACATTTTGACTGATTATCCCCAACCTGGCAAACTGCCAGAAGATAGTTTCTACTGAGTGATTAACCTGACCTGCTATGCATTCATTTATCTTCACATTTTTTTTTATTATCATTCAGTACATACACGAGTATTACAACAATTACCATTATTAGAAAAGAATGGCCATTGAACACACAAATGAATCAGCAAACTTATATTTCCCTGTGAGTATCCCTAGAGATCATATGTGAAATTGTGGCTGGCAGAATATAAGAGGGTGTGGCAATTTAGACAGGTTCAGGCACCATAATACCCATGATAGAGAGACCTGTTGAATCTTGGGGTGGGTCAGATGATGATGATGATGATGATGATGATGATGATGATGATGATAATTAAAAAGACTATCCAAGATTGTTGTTGTCCAGTTTAATGACTATTTATTGGAAAATGTCAATCCAGACTGTCAACATAGGTTTCTTCAGTTTTTAAGTTGGTGTAGCTGGTTATGAATACATGTATGTATTGTGGGTACATGCTGAACCTATGGGAGTACAGGTTAAAAATTTGAAAATTTACTCCTTTTTAAGACAACAAAAACTTCTTTCTTGTTTTCAAAAAAACTCCCACCGAAATAGGTTTGGGGTTTGGGTCCAGTTTACCATGTGATTTAATAGTAAATTGGTCACTAGTTTGTGCCTGCTTGTTTTTTGTAAAAGTGAGAGAAGTAACTCATTCATTAATCACCTCTTATAACAATTTTTTGGTTGATTACCCCCAACATGGCATGCTGCCAAAAGATGTTGATCACATGACATTTTCTATTGAGTGACTAACCGGATCTGTTTTTGTTGTTGCTGTTGTTGTTATTACTATTATTATTAGTTTACCGATGATGGCATATACGAAATATTTGGATATATACATTGAATTTTATATGTGTAGATGATAGAGATTTACATAACAGTTAACTTGCATTCGTTGATCACAACTGGATATTTTTAAAGATTTTTAAAATTACTTTTCTATTTTCATATTTTTCTTTGAATTCAGCATTTTTATAATGTCATTAAAGCATGAATGAAATTCTATTTTAATACATCAGTTACATAATTATTACATAATTATTATATTTCACTAAGTCAGTTACACCCCTTACTGTGACAGAAAACATCTGCATATTGTTAATTATTATATATGTGGATTACTGTCGGTGACTTGTTACCATTGTTGTTCTTGATGAATTTTTAATTGATTGATAATCACTGCAACCCACAGCATTGGTTTAGATATTGTTGCTGGGCTTACGTTATTCATGTGTTCTGAGATTTATAAGCAAGTATAGACTACATCAAGCCTTGACAATTCATAGCAAAAACTTGAAATTTTCCACGCACAATTCCCTCAATAAGTAGGGAAAATAGTAAGTTTGTTCTTTGAAAATTACCCCTCTAGATAGTCTTTCAGTGCAGGGTTCAGTTTCCAATGTAAGTTTAGGCTAGATTGGTCCTTTATATTCAGCGGTATTCATGCTTGTTTATTTGAGAATTTGTACTCTTTAGTTATCACAGCCCTCAAGAGGCAAAAAAAGTAACTTATTCATTGATCACCCCTTTCTATTTCTTAATTGATCACCCTATCAAATGACTAACCAGACTTACTTTTACAAAATCATGAATTAATGATTCAAACTATAGAGGTAGTATTTTTATCAGGGTAACTTGATTTTACCACCACCACTGCTTAATTTACAAAATAAAAAAAAAAGCTTATATGGGTGGTGGAGATTCCTAATTTCCCTTGGAATACTCATTACAATTCTGTCCTTTTCTTTAAATTCTGTTATCTTAGAAACTTACGGTCAGGGCCAGCCTATGGCTTTTATGGGGCGGGCCCAAAGCAGAATTTGATGGATCCTTTAATTTGTACCTAGCAGTCTTCATGCTAGTTTTTAGAAGATTCAAACTTTTTCTATGAGAAGTGACTTATTCATTGATCGTCCCTTTTCCCAAATGATCACCCCTAATTCACTTATCTGCCAAAAGATGTTGGTCACATGATGGTTTCTATTGAGTGACTAACTGGACCTGTGTTTAACCAGATATCATAACTAAAAAGGACTCAGAGAGTGCAAACCTCTGCTAATACCATACACCAACTAAAAACTTTGTTGTCATCATTATCATAATCGTCATCATCATCATCACCACCAGCCTTTTAGCATCTATCATTGGACATAGACCTTTCCCAAGGTTTGCCCGACTTCTCTATCATGATCGTCACGGAGCCAGTACTTACCTAATTCATGAGGCCTTCTTATATTTTGCCAGCCACAGTTTTGCACGTGATCTCTGGGGATCCACATTGTGAATCGTGATGTCCAGTGGTTGCCATCTTCAGAACATGACCGGCCCAATGCTGGTTTTCTCATGGATTCTATGATATCTCAAACTCTTGTTTTTCCTCTAACATATTGTGCTGTCTTGTGATCTCTCCATGTGAAGTTGAGCATTATTCTCTCTTGCGTATGGTTCTCAGTTCAAGGGGCAGTCTTTTGGTTAGGTTCCATGTTTCAGCTCCATAGGTGACTATTGGGATGATGCATTGGTTTTTTTAGCACAAGCAGGATTTTCTTTGTCTTGAAGGTTGAGCTTGCCTGGCCGGAAGCTTGCCATCCTAGGGTGATTCTTCATTTGATTTCTTCTTCTTTTGAGGATTTCATGGAGATTTGTTGTATTAAGTAGATGTAGTGGTCTACTTTCTCCAGTTCTGCACCTCATATTTTGATTTCTATGTTGTTGTCTTCAACATATTTATTGTATCTGACATTTGTTTCACTGAAGTTCATGTGCAGATCAACTTTCTTGCATTTTTTATTCAGTCTGTTCAGTATCATCTGGTGGTTATAAAAGTTCTCAGCAAAAAGGATTAAGTTATCTGCAAATCTGCGGTTATTTAGGTATTTACCATCTATTCTGATTCCTCTATTTTACCAGTCTAGGTTCTGGAAGATCATCTTGAGGCAGGCTGTGAAGAGGTTGGGCAAGCTGGTATCTCCTTGCCTTTTTCGTGTTAGAAGTGGTCTGAATCTTTGTGTAGCCTGATGAAGGAACTGCTGTATTGTTAGATATGACGCAATACTCTGAAATATACTTGGTCTATACCTTGTTGAATGATAGCATCAATAACCTTGAGGATTTCTACTGAGTTGAAGGCCTTCTTGAAGTCAACCAATGCTATGACATGGGGTATTTAATATTCTGGAGCTTTTTTTAGTTGATTCACTGAATGGAGGTGGTTGAATAGCTTCTTTTGAAGCCAGCCCTTTCCAATGGTTGGTTTGGTGATTTAGTTAATGATCACTTTGGTTGAAAGTTTGTGGATGCAGTTGGCTTGTAGTTGTTGAAATCTTTTGGGTTCCCTTTTTTATATAAAAGCATTATGATTGCAGTGTTCCAATCTTCTGGGACTTTATTTTGTTTGAGGCATAAGTTGAATAAAATGACTAGTTTTCATGTAATGATTTTCCTGGCTTTTTTGAATAAGTCAATGGTGATGTTATCTGGTCCAGATGCCTTCCATTTGTTTGATAGTTTGCTTCACTTCCCAAAGAGTAACCCCTAAGAGATCTTTGAACTTTTTACGTGTGATTTGTATATTTTGTAGAATCCCTGGGCATCTTTGACAATCTGGTCCTTGTCCATCATTAGGCCTCCATTATCTCCAAGCTTACTGATTATTTGTTTAGAGATTAAGAGTTTTGTTGATAATTCTGGAACTATTACCTTTTTCGAGAATTGCTTCAATAACTGCTGTCATGTAACTTCTTTAATCTTCTCTTTGTTTCTTTTGGATGGTTTTATTTAGCTGATCGCTTGAACCTTTTCTTTTGTTGTTGTCAGTGATTTGCTCATGGTTTGTTTGCTCTTTGGTTTGAATATATTGGCAAGTTTTATCAGAGAGGTTCTTATTTTGAAGTTGAACTCATTGATGTCAGTGTTACTCTCTTCTGGTTTGGTTAGAATTTCATAATTGTCCTCCAGTTCAAGTTCAAAGGGTTGGGTAAGTTCTTTTGGTATATTAAGGGGTTGCACTTTGGTGTGGAACATTTTCCTGCATTCTTTGAGAGTGTTAATTTGGATTTTACATCTTACCATTCAGTGGTCACTCCTGACATTGAATTGATTTAGAGCATAATTATCTTTGATGGTGTTGCTCTTGTTTTCCAGGATGTTGTTGATTTAGTTTTTAGCTTTGTGATTGGAACTCCTCCAAGTCCATTTTCTATTGGGTTTCTTCTTGAAGAAAGTGTTTGCTGTTGCAAAACCTATAAGATCTTCACCTCTTTTATTCCATATCTTGTATCTGAATTTGCTGATACAACTTTTATTTCCTTGTCCTAGCTGAATGTTGAAGTTCCCCAAAATAATGTTTTTTGGAGTATAGAGTTCAAGTAGAAGTTTTTTATCTCCACCTTGGTTGACTGTGGAGTGGGAGTGTAGACTTGAATGATGTTCAGTATGTACCTCTTTGAGATTTGTATGATGACACTGGCTATGCAATGTGAGATGACTTTGAATCCCACAACATTGTCTTTGAGTTTTTTATGAATGGGAAAGCCAACTCCGCTTTGTTCACCTTTCTCTTTTCCGCAGCTCTATAGAATCTGTTGGCTTTTTAGTTTGATTAGTTTGTTTTTGGGTCTTCTCATTTTACTAATACCGATCATGTTCCACTTGATGTTTCCGATTTTATTTTCAAGATCGGTTAGGTGCATGTCTGTTGAGAGTGTTCTGACATTGTATAATGTTGTTTTCTTGGTGATGGTTTTGGGTTTTTTTTGGTAGTCGCTTTTGGAGCACATCACCCCCACCAAAAGCAAGTGATGTGGCTTGGCTGTCTGGAGCCAATAACCCAGCTGGAATGGTTGAAACTTGATGGATATTAAATAAATCACAATGGAGAGAACTAAAAATGCACAAATATTGGGTTATTTCCCTTAAAAATTAATGCTAGCCATTTAACCCCCAATCTGCCATGCTGCCAAAAGATGGTTTCTATTGAGTAACTAACCAGATAGAAAGCGTTATCATTGATTTTTTTTTCAGGACAGTTTTCTCATTTTTGTTCTACAATATGGTTCCCAAGAAGTCAGGAGTTCTATCCCTTGGCCTGGTAGTGCAAGAAAAGTAAAGCTTAGTGGAGAGATGGAGCAGCATCATAGGGAAGGAAGTTCCTTAAAACTGTTTTGAGGTTTGAAAGAAGAATTGGTGATGGTTACAAGTTCTGAAATTACCTTGGTAGGATTTGATGTGACAAGGAATGAGAACAACCAGGGGTCAACCCCTTCCATTAAACAAAACCTAGGCGGTTGTCCAGGATGTGACGGTCCTTGGAGCGAACTCCAAAGTAAAAAAATAAAAAACAGGTCTGGTTGGTTACTCAATAAAAACAATCATGAGACCAATGTCTTTTGGCAGCATGTCATGTTGCGGTGATCAATTTAAACATTGGAAGAGGGGCTGGTCATTAAGTTACTTCTCTTACCTTTTGTTGACTTAAAAGTCTGAATTTTCAAAAAAAACAAGCAGGCGCAAACTAGGCCCCAATTTAGCATAAACTTACATTGCAAACTGAACCCTCACAAAAAACCTCATCGAGGCAGGGGGGATTTAAAAAAAAGAAGTTTTTTTTTAGACATAATAAATGTTTAAATTTTCAGCCCTCTACCTCCATTGGTTCAGTCTGTATGCATAATGCATACATAGCATACAACAGAATAAATTTTTAGTGACAGTTTTAGTTGACAGTTTCTAATGGACCAATTAGGACATCGTACAAAATCAAGTTTGATAGTCTTATGGAAAGATTTTTGAAAAGCAGAAAGAATTAATCCTATTGGACACTTGACCAGTGTTTCCTTGAAGCTGATTGGCTGCGGTGCTACTCATAAAAAAGAATTATGTGACGCAGTAAAATTTCAGTGTTACACATGCATTTAGAAAGTTTTAGATGAAGAAATAAGGAATCAGGAATTAAAATTGTTATACAGCGAATCTCCATGAAGTCATCAAAAGAAGAAGAAATCAAGTGAAGAATCATACTAAGTTGGCAAGCTTTCGGTCAAGCCAGCTCGACTTGTAAGGACAAGAAAATCCCACTAGTCCCAAAAACAAGGGTATACAATCAATGTATCCTACTGATGGTCACCTAAGGAGCTGAAATATGGAACCTAACCAAAAGACCCTCAAACTGAGAACTATGCAATGTACACAGGAGAAAATCATGCTTAACCTCACATGGAGAGATCATAAGATAGCACAGTATCTTAGAGAAAAGACATTATAGAAAACATTATAGAAAACTCAAATGGAAATGGGCTGGAAATGTTACAAGAATGACAGACAACCACTGGACATCACAACTCACAACATGGATCCCCAGAGATCACATGCAAAGCTGTGGATGACAGAAAATAAGATGGTTTGACGAGATAGATAAATTCAGAAAATACCGGCTCTGCGATGTCCATGATAGAGAGGTCCGATGAATCTTGGGTAAGGTCTATGTCTAACAATAGACCCTAACAGACTGATGATGATGATAATGATGATGATGATGATGATGATGATGATGATGATGATGATGATGCAGCTTTAAATAGCAAGTTTACGAAAAAGATTATGATGTGTACAAATTAGTGCATGAATGTAGAAAAATATTGGATTAAATAATAATGAATAAAAATAAAGAATAATCAATACACCAAATAAATCATTTCTTTTATTATGCACTCTTTGATTTACATAACTGACCTTTGTTTCTGGTTAGTCACTCAATAGAGACTGTTATGCGACTAACATCAATTTGCAGCATGCTGTGTTGGAGGTGATCAATTAAAACATTGGAAGAAGAAGTGATCAATTAATAAATTATTTACCTTACCTATTGTTGGGCAATGATTATCTAAAAAGTCTGAATTTAAAAAAAAAAATGTGTGAATGCTCATTGACACAAACTAAGTGAAAAATTTACCATAAACTTACAGCCAGACCAGCTTGAAAACTGAAGAAACATTTCTGTTTTTATTTCCCTATTTGTCAGTCCTCTTCTATAATAATGGTTGAATATTGCCATTACAATAGGAAATACTATTAACCTTTGCCAACGAAGTTGGAATGAGTACAATGTATTCAGTTATGTCAGTCCATCAATCTGTTCATCTGTTGGTCCATCTGTGAATTCATCTGTTGGTCCATCTGTTAGTCTATCTGTCAGTTCATTCGTTTGTCCGTCTGTCAGTTTGTCTTTCGATCTATCAATCAGTTCAACTGTTGGTCCATCTATCTTTTCATCTGTAGGTACATCTATCTGTTCATTTGTTGGTCCATCTGTCAGTTCATCTATCACTTCATCTATCTGTTCATCTGTTGGTCCATCTGTTTATCTGTTTGTCCATCTGTCAGTTCATCTTTCAATCCATCATCATCTATCATCTGTTGGTCCATCTATCTTTTCATCTGTTGGTCCATCTATCTGTTCATCTGTTGGTGCATCTGTCAGTTCATCTGTCGCTTCATCTATCTGTTTGTCTGTTTGTCCACCTGTTTACCTGTTAGTCCATCTATCTATTCATTTGTTGGTCCATCTGTTAGTCTATCTGTCAGTTCATTCGTTTGTCCATCCGTCAGTTCATCTTTTGATCTATCAATCAGTTCATCTGTTGGTCCGTCTGTCAGTCCATTCATCTGTTCATTGGTCTATCCATCTGTTGGTCTATCTGTCAGTTCATCCTTTGGTCCATTAATCAGTTCATCTGTCAGTCCATCTATCAGTTCAACTATCTGTCTGCCACTCATTTTTGCCATACAGTATTTTCAAAAGTTCTCAATGTGCAAGCATTGGCCATGGTCTAGGGAAGAACTGAATACATTTTGAGGTGGATCCAGGAATTTGTCTCTGATTTAGAGATATTTTTTATTACTCTGCATTAGATTGAGAAACAATTATTAAAATGGCTGGAATTACTTTATAAGGGAAATAACTCAATATTCGTACAGTTTTTAGTTATCTCCATTGTGATACATTTAATATTCATTAAGTTTTTAGTTAGTGTTTAGTATTGGCAGACGTGTGTACTTTCTGAGTACTTTTTAATTATAATAGCTGATTAAACATAGGTCAATAGAAATCATCATGAGACCAGCATATTTTGGCAGCAGGCCATGCTGAGGGTGTACGATCAAAAAATTGGAAAAAGGGATGATCAATGAATAACTAACTCCTTGACTTTTGTTGGGCAGTTATCACTAGAAAAAAAGTCTAAATTTTCAAATAAAAAGACACGGGCAATTTAGCATAAACCTACATTGTAAATTGAACACCGTCACTGAAAACCTATTTTTGGGAGGAATTTTGAAAAAATTGATTTTTTTTCCTCAAAATATTAAGGAGTTAATCTTGAAAATTTCAGCCATCAAGCTCCATTGGTGTGGCCTGTACATTTGATATAGATATACATAGACAGCTAGACCAGCTTAAAAAACTTGAGAAACCTATGTTTGGCAACAGTTTTTATAGTTCTTATCCCTTACTTCCATCTAAAAGGCATGGAGTGCTGATCTTGATGTTATACATGATACTTGTCTTGAAAGTGTTGAGAAGCAAAGATCCTGAAGAATCTTTTCAGTAGATTGAGGATACAGGCTAAGATGTTTCCGGCAATTGATAAGAGTGAGATCTCTCTGTAGTTGCCACAGTGTGACCCGTTTCCTTTGTTTTCTGTAGATGGTAACAATGAGATCATAGCTTGGGTCAGATGTAATGCACTCGTTTTCTCAGATTTTAATAAGCAATTGGAGTTGAAGTATGTCCAATGACCATTCATGAAGATTTCAACTGGGAGGTTAGGCTTTGTTGTTCTCCTGGACATTAATCCATCAATTGCGAATGATGGAAATTTCCGTCATTGCAGTTCTATGGCTAATACCAAGAAGTTTTATTGTGGTTGATGGCAACTCAGTAATATCTGTGAGACAGGGTTTTTATCTTGCAATGGATTACCATTAATCTTTATTACCTTCTGAAATCAATGGGTTAATACAGCAGTTTTGAAACTTAAAAAAAAAAAAACAAGGGCCCATTCTATATGAAAAAAAATTTGGTGGACTCCAATCATTTGCATTTAGTTTTTAGACTTCAATCAATGAACAACAAATTAAACTATTTATGACCCTGAAAAATGAATTTTTTTATACAGATTACATTTATTGGAATTCTTATAAATGGTAGTGGTCTGTGCACAACAATTATGCTTTTTGATAGTTTTGCAATGAATGAAGTTGTTTCTCTGCCGCAAGATTTGCAATGCCAGGTTCAGAGGGAGCATTGTTGCTTACCCCGTAGACCCAAGTTCCAAAACCAGTGGGTTAACAGTTATTTGAACTTGTACAATGGTCAGAAAAATACTGGTCAAGAACATCTTTTGTAGGTTTGGATGGAATGTACTCTACATATCTCTATCAACATTTGGACAATGATGCATGTATGTGTATATGTGTGTGCACATGTGTGTGTATGTGTGTGTATGTGTGCATAGTGCACATTAAAATTTTATCATTTTGCATGAATACACACATGCTCACTCATATTCACACGCATGAACACACATATGCACACCCGCATACATCTGTTTGACCAAATAAAAAGGCGGTATGACAAGTCTGGTTAGTCATTCAATAGAAACTATCACATGAACAATCTCTTCTGGCAGCATATCATGTTGGGGATGATCAATGGAAAGATTGGAAAACGAGGTGATCAATGAATGAGTTGCTTCTCTGCCTTAATTTTCAAAAAACAAACTGAGGTTTCAATTAAGCCTAAATTTATATTGTAAATTCATGCCACCCCAACTAAAAACTTATTGGGGGTGGAATTTCAAAAAACAAAAATCTGGAGTAAATGTTTAAATTTTCAGCCCTCTAGTCCCATTTGAATAGCCTGTACACATGATGTATACATATATAGCTAGCCTGCCAGCAACACCAACCTGAAAACTGAAGAAACTTTTTTTGACACTTTTAGAGTCAGTTTTGTTTGATAGTTTCTGATACAGACTAGTATGAATAGTACTGTTTAGAATCATTTGCGTAAAACACACACATAGTCTAACTCAAAGCCAAATGAATGTTTGGAGGACTGTGTAGAGCCAATCTTCCAAGAGTGAAGGGCCTATATGCCAAGAAATCCAGGCTTTTACTCGAGCATGACTATTGGCGCCAGTTGGAAAATTTGCATGCATATACAAGAATAGGTCCGAAGTACATAGTGCACAGTCATATAGTATGAAATTACATTTTAGTAGCTTCGCAATGTTGAATCTTTGCCTGATTTTGGGAAGGAAGCCAACCTAATAAATAATCTCGTTAAGAGAGACAGACAGAAAGGGAAAAAGGAATAATGTTGAATGGTAAAGGAAGTCCGTCTGGTGATGATGATGAGGAGGAGGAAGAGGAGGAGGAGAGGAGGAGGAGAGGTGACACACGGTCAGTGTTGATCACTAGAACAGCAGTTATATATCACAGCCGGTGCGAAGTGTCCGTTATATTTTCAAGATAAAGTGTAGTTTTCCTGTTCTACTTGCAAATCAACACTACCGCTTTCAACAGAGCCCTGGCCCCAAACAGAGCTAATGTGAAATAAAGAGTTGGGTGAGTTTGGGGTTAGGGTTAGGGTGAGAAAATGTAATCAGATAGGTATATTAGAGGACAATGTAGAATGAGTGTATCTGATGAAGTATAGACAGATATAGATATGAACCAATTGGGATAGATAGATAGATAGATGGATAGATATGAACATACAGACAGAAAGATAGATAGATAGATAGATAGATATGAACAGACAGATAGATAGATATGAACCAACTGAGATAGAAATAAAGTAAGATAGATAGATATAGTGAGACTGAGATAGATAGATAGATATGAAGAGATTGAGGTAGACTGATAATAGATATAATGCATGCATCCACACACACACACACACACACACACACACACACATGGATAAGTATATCATTAAATCTGTAGCCTAATGATGAAAAAAGGATTTATTTTACACAACATTTTCCAACATGATCTTCTTCCTTGTCAATGAATTTAATCCAGTGGTGAATATATATATATATATATATATATATATATATATATATATATATATATATATAGTTTAGGGCTGTGAGTAGAAGTGCTCAGTGTTGATGAAAAAGCACTAAATCATTTTTAAAAAAGCCAAAAATCATCCAATATGGCCAAAACCTGTCAAAAAGATACCCAAATGGTCAAAAACATGCAAAAAAGTGTTTAAATATCACATTCATCTGGCAGAGGGTGGTTTCCAGGAGGGGTCAGGCTCCCAGGCAACAATTTTTTTTTTGTATTTGCATTTTATTGAAATAAAAAAGCACAATATACAGAAAATACTGCCTGTTTTCTTCTATCTTTAATGATAAAATCAAAAAATGAAAATATGCCAATTTGAAAAAAAAAATGCTGACTGTCACAACAATCTATTGCAAACTTCTAGAATTGATTTAATTGAAACTAGATGTTCCTAATGCCATCTAAAATTAAAACAGAATGAACTTTTTGGCCAACCCAATACTTTGCTTCATAGGTGCACATGTGGGTGGGGGTGGATGGCAAAAGGCTTAATTCATCCACAAATTTAACATGTTTTGCCTGAACAGAGGGGGGGGGTTAATTGCCCGTCTCTAATTGGCTTTAATGTCTATGCTGGTACATATACAAATAGGTGTATTTACAGGGTCCATCTGGAAAGTCGGCAGTTTTTGATATTGTGAGAATCCGTTCCTCAACCTTAATCAGAGGGGGGGGTATTTATTCGCTGTCCCACAGCAGCAAAATGTGACACAAGGTCGAGCTTAACGTGGAAAGAATAGGAAACCATCCGTCCAAAAACGGCTACCGTTGAAAAGCTCATCGTAATGGCTAGACAGCGTCCACCATGAAAGTATCCACCAGGGGACCTGCTCCTTTAAGTGCAATGGAGCAGTGCTGCCCTGGGGAAACAGAGACCCCACAGCTGGGCCGAGTAATAATGGGAGAGCCAAAGGATGAGTCCAAAGGCCTCCCAATGCGCTTAGTAAACGCAACCTTAATCAGAGGGGCCCTTATTGCACATGTGTGAACAGATACTCTCTCAATGGATTACTTCGTCAGCAGTTTTTTTTGCAAACCATCTCATTACCCAGGTCTGTCAATCTCCCCACAGACCAGATTTAGCTCCTTGCAACTTCTAGCATTTGAGATTTGAGACGAGATCAAGGAGAGCACGACAAGCCAGCTGATGACAATTCCATTTGCAGACTCCTTTGAATTCTGGAAGAGATGCTGGATTAAGTGCGTGGAGGCCCAGGGGGAGTACTTTGAAAGGGACAAAGGCGCCATTTCCCCAGGTAAGCATATGAGACAGTCCGAGAGAAAAAAAGGGGAGACGAATCAAGTGTGGACAACATTCATTAATATATTATTACTGGCATCGGTCTGCCTGAAGGAAACATGAATTACCTCCCTTGGCAATTCGATTTTCCAAGAAATACTACCATTTAAAAATCAGATGTTATCCTGAATCGCAAACGAGAAATCATTTGTATCAACTTTTCATTACATTTGATTTCCATAACAATTATTTGAAAATTTTCATGAGATGAATATTCTCGTATAAAATTTTGGGGCAAGCTATATTAAATTAAAAATTGGTTGAAAATATGAATAGAATTATCTCCCTTTTAATCAGCTGAAATTTCGGATGTATATTTTTGATATACTTTTCAAAAACAATCTTTTTCATTTTATGATGAAAAAGTGCAAATGAATATATGTTACTATTCCATACACACATATAATTGTAATCTTTTGAAAATATTAAATTTTCATTCCATTGATAAATTTTCAAGCCTTCAGAGAAGAAAAAACCTATTAGACCATATTTCTCTGTGGTAATTGCTACTTAAATATAACAAGAATATTTTATATTTGAGAGAAATTGTGACATGCTATAAAATTTGTATATTTACAACAATAATATAACATATATGTATAAGGGATTATGAGTAAAATGAACAATAAATAACTGTGCCAAAAGCTGGTCTTTATCCAAAGATGTTGTTTATATTCCAGAATTGGAAGGGACTACTCTAATATGAGCTCATTCAGGAGGATCAAATGATTGAATCGAACAAGTACTGCTTATAACTAAATAATTAAATGAATTTTTACTCATCCAGGATATTCATCAGTTATTGCACCTTTGGATTACCATTTATCATAGTTCTCGAAAGAATTCTCTGAATGAAAAGAATTTTGATTACCTGGGAGACTGCAAAAAGCACTTGGGGTACTTCTTCACTCATATAAATAGTTCCAAGACAATCAAGTTGTTGGAAAAAAGCCAGTGTTAAAAATGAAAAAAATGAACAACCATAGCCACCAAAGATGGCGAAGGGTTCTATTATTTTTTTTTATATGTGTATGCATTTATACAACTTATTTCATTACAAAAAAAGTTGTATATTTTATTAAAACAAGTCTGGTGAAATTTGAAAAATCTGGCATTTTTAAATATCATTTACACACTTGGTCTTTTTTGTTTATTTTAGTTTCAAACATGCAGAATTTCTGTATTATTCATTTCTATGTCATAACAACCTATCTCATTTTATAACAACCCTTTGATTATTATATCTTAGCTGTTTCACATGGACCAGTCCATTATAAGTTTTAGGTTATAACAGGAATTAGAGTCAATAGACAACCAACCAATTATACAAGAGTACATACTTATATTCATACATGGCTTTTATATCGATAGATTTGTATTTTTTGCTAAATGAAGCTTATGACCTGGGGAAGATAGCAGAACGAGGATAACCTGCCCGCATGCTTTAAAGGAGACCCCTTGTCCCAGCGTTCCAATCCCTCTCTATTTACGATACCCACCTGAAAAAGACTGTAGGGTAGGACGCCTGAAATATTCAAAAGGTGAACGATGATGATGACAATAGTCAAAAAAAAAATCTATACGCATTAATCTTTACTAAGGGGAAAATAGTCGTCTGATTTTGTTTCCGAGTTAGAATTACATGGTAGTTAAGGAATCAAAAAATCTTGTTTATCTCCCTTGAAAGAAGGAACATATTCACAACTTGTAAATTAATAAAAAACAAAACAAAAAGCTGTATGTTTAGTGATATATAAACATAACAATGAGATAAATTGTATATTGGTGCAAAACCTTTTTAAAATATGATACTGCAGGTTAGAATAGGATTTCAAGAGAGCTGAACAAATTTTGATAACATTTTGTTAGTCTGTGCAGCTTAGACTAAAATAGACAAAATCATTTGTATGCATTAAAATTTTCATTCATTTTTATCTCGATTCCTCTAAATAAATTACTTCTTCCATTATACCATAAACTATGAAAACAAAAACATTGTGCAATGAGTCCCAAAGCCCAAAATGTGATTCAAATTTTGAAATTTATTGTAAACAATTCAAGTTCAAGGTAAATCTTCCCAAGTTATTTTTATAAAAAAATTCATAAATTAAAGCCATTAAATGTTATTGAATTTCATTCAAAAATAAAAAAAAAATGTTTGCAAGTTGGTTCACCCAGTGGAAAAAAAAGCACCTTCAAAATCTACTACTGAGAAAGTAAATTTTTATTATCTGATATCCTGAGATGAGGTGTTTTAAATACATTGATTCTTTCTTTGCCTTTGGTACTATGTTGTCACCATGTTGTATTTACCATATGGGCTTCCTTGGGTGACTAGCATGACAATCTTTCATTTTATATTGGTAAATTCAAGAAATAACAGCAAACTACTGCCTCTCAGTGAATTACAACAGATTGCTTGCTGTCTACAACTGGGCACCAATATATTGATTCCGAAAGATAAAGTAATGACATGAGTTCTAGAAATAACAATAAAAAGAACAGACTCTGTTTGAAACCTGTGACGTTGTATGTGCAACTTTTGACAGCATTTGGCAATATTTTGTGTAACAAAAATATTAAAGATATCAAAAACTATTTGTTTCCTATTGATTTTTAAAGTTAATCCTCGTTGAAATGATTAATAATAAATGAATAATCATTGCATTGGAAATAAAACAAAAAATATTGTTTGGAATGCAATATGATTCATTGGCAAAGGAAGAAGTTATACATATATATATATATATATATATATATATATATATATATATATATATATATATATATATAATTAGTAAATATATTGCTTAGGTTTAGATCCTACCTTGTGATACTGGATGGGATATTGGATAGTCTATAACCATACTGAAAAGTTGTAATACAACAAAACAGTTATCTGTGGATGACACAGTTATTAATTATTATTATAATTAATGCTCCCTTCTTCAGGTTTGACCATTCTTTAGGTAGGGCAACTTGTCCATTATAAGCTATAAGCAATGCTCTTCTAACTCTGGAATGGAGCACTCTGGTGGATGTGGCATTGTGCGTAAGTAAACATATTACTTATATTCGGTCCTACTGACTATACAGTTCTGCATAGGGCAGGAGTACAATGCCAGCCTCTGGATCTGAAGCGAAGGTTTCGTTCCTACCTTTGGTACTGGATGGAATATTAGATAGTCCAAAGCCATACTAATATTGTACATATCCAAAGTGGCAACCAGATCTCGATATTTTTTTATGTGTTTAGATCTAAAAAAAAAAAATGTACTTAGATATTTTACATCCAGACAGATATTTCTTATTAAGACTTTGATATTTGAAAAACTTTTCAGATATCTTTTAGATATTTATAAAAATTTTAGATATTCATATCAATTTTTTAGATATCTATCCGAAGATATCTAAAAGTTTTAGATATTCATCTAAAATACCTGAAATTTTTTTATGTTAATCTAAAAATATCCAAAGGTCAAATGTATTCATCTAAGATATCTGAAATTTTCTAATTCTTTTTTTTTTTTAGAAATTAATTCTTATTGATCATAAAAGTCGAATTACATTTCATTTTCATTATTGCATCAGAAAAAACTTTTTTTTATAAATCACAAAATGGATCCCCATGATAGAGAGATCTGGATATAAAAAAAATTCAATTTTTTAGACTGCTTTCCTCTTGTTATGAATTTATTCCTTTTGTGAAATCCCTACCCCTTGGTATCAATTCATTTCTTTTAAGAAATCTCGTCCTCTTGTTATCAATCTATTTCTTGTATGAAATCTCTTCCCATAGTTATCAATTAATTTATTTTCATCTCTTAAACATCATTATGAAAAAATATACATGAATCTTCTGGATGTGTGTGCTTGCGCTTGATTTGACAATTGTTACAAGTCCCGTTTTGAAATGGCCACCATTCGTTTTGGAGTTAGGGTTAAGGTTAGGTTCTTTGATGTGAAATTCGTTAATCAGCATTTGTTATCCAGCAACTGGAACAGTGGCTATTTTAAAACAGGAAAGGTAACAACTGACCTTGATTTTTAAAACATCATGTTTACATTTCTATTTTTAAAAAAATAACTTGCCAGTACTTTTTTTGGACGACGTTTTGAAAATAAAAAAGTATTATAAAATTTCACCATCTTGTCAACAGATGAAAACATCTAGAGGAACAAATCATAATTCACAAAAGAAATAAATTCATAACAAAAGGTAGAGAATTCAAATGCTAAATTTTGGTGTTAGATGTATGCATATCAAAGCGGTCCACATAATTGAAAAAGTGCTGCCAAAGAATTTCATTTTGTCATTATGAATTCAAAATTCTCCCCAAGAAAGGAAATCAGACACTAACACCTAAACAGGAATGAGAATAACTTAACTTTTAAAAAAGAATAAAGAATATTCAGAATTCTTTAGTGGTCCACTCTTCTGCAGTATCAAGTTTAAGATCAAAGTGTGGAATCTGTTCCTCTCCCGTCGGCGAAACAGCAGTAACTTCCTGTTTTCAATTTTAAACGTTTTCACATTTTTTTCTTGAATTTCAATTTCTTCCGCGAATTATACTTTAATGAAAATACAAGCATAATAAGATTTTTCAAATTGTGGAGAAGAAGAAAAAAAAAAGAAAGAAAAAAGGATGGAATGCTATGTTCCCTTGGTATCAGAACTGATACTACACTTTGCATTCAAAATGTATTCTCTGATTGCGATCCTCATTAGGGACCAGGGAAGTGTGTGCGTGCAACAGAATGCCACCAGCAGACAAGATTTTATTCATCGGTGTGAAGTAAACATTTTCTCTTGTAATGCAATAACAGAAATCGAATCAATATTCGTAAAGATGAGTCTCCATAAAATAGAGTTTATTCAAAGATAAATAGAGTGTCGTCGATTCTAAAGATTTATAATGAATTTGTCATATCCGCCCGCATTCAATGATCGTTTCCCAAAAATGAAAGTTTTGAAATTTGTAATTAAATAATTGAAATTTAAAGCGGATATTGCGTGTATTTTAAATTTGACACGAAAATTATCACTCCTTGAGTCATCCTTACATAAAAAAAACCCCACCGATAAACGTATAGATATCGCCTCTTCTCAATTGGTGTACTAACCTTTTCTTTTACCAAAATGATTTTTTTAAAAATCTATAAACTAAAAAAAAACAAACAAACCTGAAAAGTCCCTCCCAGGTGCAAGGACGTTTTGTTTGTTTGCTTTAGGACAAAGTTTTCATCCAATTCAGCCAAACAAGAAAATTATCAACTTTTTACAAAAACATTTGACTGAAAATTCAACTTTATGATCGATTTAAAAGAAAGATTCTCAGTTTTTCTTTCGTTTTTCTTTACTGGGAAAGATATTTCTTTCATATGAAAGAATATTTCACTTACTATTCGGCCTTGAAATATGCGTTATAAAAATTATGTCAAGTTTACAACAAAGTTACTTTTTGCTAAGTAATTACGCCTGACAAAAGTAATGATGGCTAACTAAACAAGAAAAGTTCTTTTTAAAAGTGCTTTAAAAAGAGGTGAAAAATGCGAGTCACTATACCTGATGATATACTTTGAGAAAAAATGAGAATTATTTTTGATAAATTATATTCGAACAGAAATCTGAAACATTTGGATTGATTACACAAACATACAAAATTTATTTTCAAATAATATCTGTGAATTCCATGAATCAATGATGATAAAAAGACCATACCATTAAGATTTAAACGCAACCAAGAAATTAAGCAGTACAGGTATTAATTAGTCAAAACTATGAGTGAGTGTATAAGCAAGGTTAACAACTTCAAGCACAAATATGACAGGTACACGTCAACATAAAAACGTTAATAGTCAACCTGTTCGACTCGACCAAGAAAACAGCTCTAAAAATAAACTTGCAAAGAAACCCTATTCTTGAAATAATAACTAAATATGTACATCATTGACTCTCTACCGTTATTTCATGCGTGTGTATTTACGTATTGGGCGAGTGCAACAATTAGTAGACAGCTTTGTATGAAACTTGTTGATGTTGTTGAGGAGTGTGTCGTCATCTGACAACCACCTGTTTTTGCCTTTTTTCTTTTTTGTAATTAGGAAAAAAAAGTTCTTTTTTATGTTTGTTTGAATTTCTTGTTAGAGTAACCTCCCTTGGTTGGGAAAAAGCGTCATCACGTGACAGCCGTGCCCACGGTGGTTGTTATCGTGGTCTCCGTGTTGTGTTGCCATCATCTTCATCGTTGTTGTTGTGTTGTGTGTACGACGGTCGTCATGCGGCCCAGGTTCGACCTTGTTTATGTTCATGCTTACATTCTCAGCTCGGTTGAGGCACCCATGGCCGAAGACGGTCCCGCTGGTAGCGACAGCAGCAAAAAGGAAGGGGCGGACCGAGATGACATCTTCTTCTTCTTAGAAGGAATTTGCTGACAGAAAGAAAGAAAGAAAGAAGAAGTAAAGCGAAGATAGAGTGCGAGAGATATAGAGAGGGGGTAGGGAAAGAGAGAGAAAGAGAAAGAGTGAGAGAGAGGGGGAATATCAACAAGAGAGTGAAACAAAAAAAAATTATGAAAAGAGTAAAAAAAAAGATTTTTTTTAAAGTTAAGTAAAGTGAAATAATGATATCGATAGAAGAGAGAAAAGTGACTAGGAAAAAAAGTAAATAAAGTGACTGATTAAACTGAAGTAGTTAGCAGTCAACCTATAATTTTTGAACGTTGTTGACATTAGCAACGCAATTGAGATCCAGTTGGCGTTACGCCGTTGGAAAAGGATAAAACCACCTCCCCAGTCCTTAGTAGTCTTTATTATTATTATTTTTTTTATTTCATTTATAAGTTCAACATGAAATTTCATAGTCCCTTTTACAATCACCTGCTTCGACAACAAGTTATTGTTATACTCTAAATGTAAGTCGATTGCCTTTACCTTTTAAAAACATAGTTTCTTTTAATTTTGAAAGCTGTCCTCTAGTATGTATGTATGTATATGACATCGCTTTAAGGCTTTGAAAGGCTCATCAGAAAAGTAAGTCGACTTTTGTCGTAATATTTTATTAACATCATATAACATTTTTATTATTACTACTGTTGACATTAACAATATTTTTTTTTAAACGTGTCACTTAATGCCAATGACATGTCGTGAAATTAGACCAAGATTGCGATAATAATAATGATTTACAGTTCAAAGCAAGAAAAAAAAAACCGAAATAGTAACAATAATTATATAACTTTAATATTTTGCAATATTAATCTTATAAATTTATAGCTACATTTTATTATTTACTCTGTATTGATAATTAAATCAGCATTCGTTATTTGATTCTAGAAAACTATAGTAGATATTTTTTGCTTACTAAAACATTTTTCTTTTATGTCTTGAATTGTTTTTTTTAAAATTTTTTTTTTACAACATTAACCACTAGAGAAGTATAGCTGTGGACTATTTTTCTAAGCTTTTATTTAAAAATTTTATTTTTGACTTTTTGAAAAAAAATTATTTATTCATTTTACTTTCTAGAAATATCCTTTTCAAATAACGTGCTGATTACACTGATTTCGTTATGAAGAACATGGAACAAGATGAAGTTTTGCATCACTTAAATGACCAGAACTCCATTAAAAAACTGGAAACCTTGAAACAACTTCAACTGACGGTGAAAAGAAATGGTGGGCAGTTGCCATGGGAAGATCCATGGACAATTTTCAAAGGTTTGGATGGTGCTTTACTGGATACAGCCTGGGAGGTTAGACTAAAATGCCTCCATTTGATCATTGATTTAATCCCACGTTTTGGAGCTAACTTGGATTCATGTATGTTCTTGATTCTGAAGAATTTGGTTCCTGCTCTTGGAGATCATAAAATCCCAGTCCGACGATCATCCATCCAGGCTATGCATTTATATTTGACCTACACAAAGAAATTTGAAGAATTGTCAAAAGCAATTGCCTTGTATGGTCTTGAAAATGGAAGTGAGTCTATACAGAGAGAATGTGTTTTGGCACTACCAATTATACTTACTAAGGATTTTAGCGATCGCAATTTTTTCCCTCTTGTTCAGTCTTTGGCCAAGAAAGTTTATGAAGGCTATAAAGAAAATGTCCAAGAACTGGCTTTGTTGGCCCTTAAAAAACTTTGTGAATTGGTTGGCTCAACTGAATTCAATAACTATCTTCAGCGTTTGCCAGAAGAGGTTAGAATGGCATATTTGAGGGAACTTAATCCTGAAGTCAAAGAACTCTATTCTGATTTGAATGACAGCCAGGAATTCCCAACAACTCAGGCAAATTTCCAAAAGATTGGTTTAAGCAGCTACCATCAATTTCAACAGCTGCATGAGTACCATCATCCACATCTCCATAATCCAAGCCATAATGAAGGACTCTCAGATGTCCACATAAGTGGAGATTTAGAATTTGGGGTGTTCCCACAGCAATTAATTGTCCAAATCAACCGTGTTGAAGACGGATATAAACTACGTGCACCTGCAGTCGAGAGTCTGCGGACAATCCTTTTGTCTTTATCAAAACATGAAATATCACATAATATGGGATCACACATGCTATCTTTTATTGACTTTCTGGACAGCCTGTTGGATGATGCAAACTTTAAAATCACCACAATTGCCCTGGAAATCCTATGCATTTTAGTCGAGAAGCTTCAGCAAGATGTTCAACTTTTTTTGAAACCATTGGTTTTGACTTTAGCCAGACGACTGAGTAACAATAAGATTGTGATTCGGCAGGGGGTGATGAGGGTGACCATGAAGTTGATGTACAATGCTTCACCCAAACTTGTACTCTGTGTGATGCTAGAGAATTTGCGGCACAAGGCGTCACGCGTGCGTCAAGAAATGATAAATATAGTAATTGCTGCTTTGCTGTTGTTTCCAAGTGATGAATTTGACCTTTGCTCCTTGTGTAAGGAAATCGTACCTTTGCTAATTGATCCCAAGAGGAACGTTCGGCGTGCTGCCTTGGAATGCGTGGCTGTTATTGCACAAGCAATGGGCCAGGGAAGATATCAACCTCTTATACAGGTATATATATATATATATATTTCTACCCATTTATTCTGTGTGTATGTGTTGTCTTGTACCAAACTAAGCTGATCATCACCACAATAGAACTAAGCATATAAAAGTAGTGAAATCAAATTATGTGTAAAACATGGAAAACTCCAAACACAGTACATGAAGAGCAACCAAAAGATAACTGACTTGCATAACATAATATTGTAAGATGATTTTTGACAGTATAAAATTTCTATGAGAAAAATTCTCGCGTAAATGTGCAAAGACTATATATATATATATATATATATATATATCTTCCATAGAAATAGAGCACTCTGGTGGATGAGGGATTTCTGTGTAAATAGATATACCACTTAAAATTCAGCCTTACTGACTGTCCAGTTCTGTAGTTCAGAGGTAGGATATCGGCCTACGGGACTGAAGTGAAGATTTCAATTCTGCCTCGCGGTACTGGATTGGATAATGGAAAGTCTATAGCCACACTGAAGAGATGTAATACATTGAAACAGCTGTCTGTAGATGACACAATAATATATACATATATATGTATATGTGCATATGTGAAATGACTAGTTGCCAGTGTATGGAGTTCATTACTCTATAAATATATCAATATTATTTCACTCAAGAATTTTTTTATACCTTAAAAAGTAATGATTTGTCCTTTGTATTTAAAATTTTTAGCTGTGTAGGTATTTATATTTTTATGTTTTGTAAACTACAAAAGGTTGTCTCAAGGTAATCATTATTATTCATGTGTGTCCAAAACAGAGCAGCCAATACTTGAATACCCCTCTAAATCTTGTGTTTTCACCAAACATCTGTGTTTCTGGGTTTATATTTTGAGAATAGTTTATAATCTGTTTTTTTTTCATACCTAAAATAAATAAATTCATGAAAACAACTTGTGTATTCATATAGATGTGTTTAAAATAACTTTGAAAAATTTAATCTTCAGATAAGCTGTTGATAGATTAGTCATCAATTAAACATGTTTGAATACTCTATGATTGGTGTACTGTTTTAGTACTAGCTGTAACCATAGAATGAACAGAAATGTTGGCAGGAAATCAGCAACAGGCAAAAGAAAAAAAAAACGCCAACCTTGTGTAATAGTTGATTTCATTAATGATGAATCGGTTACTCTTTCAATAAGAATTTGAGAAGAAGAGAAGTAATTATTGTTATCTACATATAAAAGTAAGTAGAATGAAGTTCTATTTCTATTCAATCTTAGTATTTTTGTAATTTAGGTTTTTTTCTTTTGGGTCTGTGATTTTTCGCAAACCTGATCCTGGGGTTTCCTTAAAATCTCATTGGCAGCTTTGGTCCGAAACATACTGTACTCTTTTGAAGGGAAATGAACATCAAGGACCTCAAATCTTACATACAAAACGGATAAATTGGAAATCTTTTTCGTGCTTATGCGTCCAAATAAGAAATCAGAAGATTTCAAAAACATTTTTTGAGTGGCACAAGAACCAATGGGAAGTGATGATGCTAACCAATTTGTTACTCAAGAATTTTAGACTAAGATGGTTAACACATCTTACCAGATTATCTATTCATTCTATTCCCAACAAGAAAGTTGGATTATTTTTGGCTGGTGTTAATATTAGGAAACACAGATTCTTGATTAGAATTTACAAAGTGCATTAACAGTGCATATCATGGATAATTCTTGTTTTCAAGATCCAGGAGGATTTTTTTAATAGCTTCAAAGTCCATTCCTCAAAAAGCTTCTTCCACATGCAATGCATGGAAATTGCCCGGTTATATTCGGGTTGTTGATTCGTTCTCGTCACTGCTTGCATGTTTCCTACTTTGGTTTTGCATCTGATCAACATTTGGTCTCGAATTTCTTCATTCCTTGAGGGCAAACTCTTTCACATGTTGGCTGGTTACATTTAGATGTTTCACAATGGGATGATTGAATGTCAAATTCTCGAGAGTAGCCAGAAAGGTTTTTCTTGAAGGTGGCCTGACAACACAGTTCACTCTAATCTGTGCGCATGTGCATGAGTACTCAGGTTTTGCAACCAGGGCACAAAAGAAATTAATGTGCACACAAAAGATCTTGTAAGATTGCTTACTAAATTTTTATTGGAAACATATTGATTCACAATGTCGAATTCAAAAGTGTACACATACTTTTGTCACAGGAAAGAAATTGCAAAACATAAGATTTTAGTGCACACTGATTACTAAAATTTAGAGGGAACATTTTTGTCAAAGGAAACAAAAATCAAGGTATATAAAACAGGAGTAAAAGAGAATATAAGTCTGTGTTGAAACACATTCATTTGTGCTCAAATTCAGTTATGTTCTCAACATGAATTTTGAAAAATTAAACTAAACATCACTTTGTTTAATATTGGTTTAAATGTTTTTTCTCATGTTAAATATTTATTTATTCTTGTTTAAGATATTTTAGTAGATTTTTTCTCATCCAATAAAAAGAGCACATTCTTACTGTTGTTATTGATATTTTTTTGTTTCCTCTTGACGTATGAGTTATTCAATGTTTCCATCGTTGAAATGGATTGAAAAGAAAAAGTTGAGAATCTTTGGTTTATGAAGCTGTGATGAATTTAACAAAAACAAAAGAAAATCTTTAAAAATGAATATATTTCAAATTGTTGAATACATTTGTGCTTTGATATTAAATTCTGTTCTTATAATACATGATATTTAAGTTTGAGACCGATAAAATACAAGTATTTAAAATCGTAGACATTACATAAACCATTGGTTTGGGATTTTTTATTGCTAATGAGTGCGGAAAAAAAACTTATAAAATCTATATGTATTTTAGATTTATTTTCCTCAACAATTCAATGAAATTCATTTTTTGATATTATAAGTATATGTGGAAACCTTCCTTGAATTTTTCAAGTCTCAATAGCACCCATGATTGGAAAACCTTTAGAAAGCTTATATTCATCTTCATGATATTCTTATTATTTTCTGTTATCATAGATATTTACTTACCTATGTGAAACAAATTTTAATAAGATTTTACTCAATAAAGAAATCATTTTTATTATCATTATTATTGGATGAAGAATTGTAACACATTATCTCTCTTGAATTTGACTGGTGTTAACCTTCATCTTGATTTTTGTTGTTTTCACACAACCTTCAATTCAGGCCATTATTTCTGGTAATTAAGTGTGTGAGTTTGATTCTCACTGAAGGCTAACTCTTTGCTTTAACTTGCTCTGTTATTTGTTACCATAGAAACAATGACCAGATTTGAAAGTTGTATAAAAGCAACTAAAACTGAGACGAAGGTAAAAAAATAGTCAAATTTAATCAAGATAAGATTTTTCTGCGGCTAAAACCTTAAAAATGCATGTTTTTATAAAACTTATGGCATAAAACTTGATTACCTCTTTGCTGTCTAGAGCTACCAACTATTTCATTGGCCATCATGGAAAAAAAACTTACCAAAATTTATATATTTTTATAACTTAATAATTTTCCATTTTAATTTTTATATCAATTGAATTAGTTGAAATCAAAATCAACGTAATATCTCTTTAATTGCGAATTACAATTGAAGCCAATGAATGTGATTTATGCAAAAATAGATTTGGTTCAAAATATTTTTTACGTCACATACTTTTGCAGCTACCTTATACTTTTCAGATTCTGTTTGATCAAATTGTGTTATCAATAATTTATACTTGCCTGAAATGATCCAAGTCAGTATTTCCCTCAGAATACCAGATCTTCATCAACTATTTAGGATATAATGAATTTGGCATACAAGCTATTGAACTGTGACCAGTCAAGCAAACAGAGGCTTAAGATTTAAAAATATCAGTAACAAGCTGCTTTATAACCAGATAAAAGTTTCAGATTGAAAAGGTCTGTGTTTTCTTTCACTAACACTTTTTATTGTAAAGATGACCTCCTATTTTGGCTCTCTTATTCAAGTCTACTTCACTTCATTAGTGATTCTACTTCTTTAAGGTAAATTTGTTTTATTATTTCTACTCTCGATTTCATGGCATTCATTTGAACATTTATTCTGTTCATTGAACTCGCTCTTCAGCTTAATCAAGGTAGGCGTACTCAGATATTTTTTTTTTTATTCCATGATATAGAAAAACAAATATTATCTCCATGGTCGTGTAGTTAGCTGTAGTTAGTTAATCTTTGTCAAACTAACTACCACTTCCCCACTATGGTGTAATTATCAGCTAGCAAGAAAGGTTACTTTGATGATTCATCATTTTTTATTTTGGTAGATTACCCAAAGAATCTGGTTTTCTCTTTATACAAGTAGACACATTATTTACTCCTTAGTAAATATGCATCTATTTTTCTCTCATTAACTACTCCTTGTATACAAAGACAAAATATATTCCTTAGCTTTATATAGATAAGCCGTGTATAATATTTTCATACATTTTTGTTTTACTCGCATTGTTTTTATAAAAGAACTCTGTAGAAAAAGGTAAAGACCTTGATAAAACGTAAACCCACCATAGAATGAAACATCTATGATACAATTTATATTACTCTATGATTACTAAAAACGATGGACTTGAAAATACAAATTTGTGAGTTGGCTTTTCTGTAAAAACCAATACATGGATTCTTTCAATCATGATACAAGTATTTGGTCTTAGCTTCACATTTATAGACTTTAATTAGCAGTAACATAATTTACCTTTGGAGACGTAGTACAAATACATACTGTTTGTAACAATATATGATTTTATTCATAATGATATATTAGGTGTGAGCAACATTTCCCCAAAACAGACTGAATATCCAGTTGAAAATCCTTTTTTTCACTGGAAACCTTTGCACAAATTGCATATTTATACCTTGAAATAAAAGTATTTTAGTATTTTAGATCATACCGCAAAACAGCTTATAATTTTTTTTCAATCAAAAGAAAACAAAAACAAATAAGCTGACTTTTTCTTGGATCAATTGTTAAAAATGGTTGGCAATAATTTTATTCCAGAGATAAAAAATTTGAGAAAGATTTGGCGGAATTCCATTGAGCAAAAAGGTGAAAACCTATGACTAAGACACTCACATCTACAAGCAAACTTCATTTTGTGGCATATTTTTTTGTTTTCTTCATTTTGGGGGTTTAAAACTGTTTCCACTTCTCAATTTTTGTACTACTATTACCAGACAACACTTTGATGAAACTGTCATAGATTTTCTTGTCCGTAAAAAATGTTGTTAAATCTCTCTAGAGAAACTGAGAAAAGCTGACTTTTGTTATTCCTTGTTCTGTTATTGCTCAAAATTATTTCATTATCTCTGGTTAATGAGTTAATTATCTTTGGTTTCCATTTTGAATCTAAATTGTATTACATTTAGAGATGATCTGCATTATCAAACATAAAATAAAGATAGTCTAAAAATAAACAGGCCTGGATTCGTATTATGTCTGATATTGAGCATTGAAAAAAGATGTAGAATTTCTGTCTTGATAACTTTTTGTCCTTAAACAAATACTCTGTTCCAGAACATTACTTGAAGATAAGAAAAAGTGAAATGTAAGAACTGATTTGCAGTTAGTGTTAACAATTTTGATAGAACATCGCTGTGTAAGCCTATAAAACCAATATTATTTAATCTATATACATATATATGTAATGATTCAAATGTTTTTCAAATACGTGGTTTGTGTTTCTCATTGTATAAATTTTAATATTCAACTTGTTGTATGACATCGGTATACATAACACTATCAGACAGACACAAACATACACACATTTCTGTCTAATCTCCATCAAATTTGGAGATGCTTTCATCTTTAAAAAATCTTATTAATTGATAATTTGAAGGATGTGTGCTCTTGATATGATCAAGTTGGGTTTTTACATAGTGACATTCTAATTTTGTAATAACTTTTGTAAATCCTGACCAATTAAAAAAAACCTACGTTACGTCATTGTGTAGAGGATTTTATTCTAAGTATGTTTATTTTATTACTATAACAAGTCATGGATATTCTTGGAAAGATGCTAGATATAAAACTTAAAATTTTTCTTCTTATTTTTGTTAAAAATTTGCTGTAAGAAGTTTATGCTGGCCCAAACCACAGAACCAAACAAGACAGATCTTTTCACCATTTGATTGTCCCATGGGACATAAGTCAGTGGATAAAGATATTGGTCAAGTATGTCTAACATCCTGCCTGGCAGTCACAATTGAGTTGTACCAGGAATCTTACATGCTAGTTCAGTGGAAGAGACAGACAACAGACACTACTAGGTTAAATTGACTTGGAAGAATAACTGATATAATATATCTCTTTTCTGAAATGGACAAAAAAAATTGAATAAAGGTTTTGGTTTGAAATTCCAATTGGGTTACCGAGTCCAATAGACACTTAAAGAAGGCTAAAACATTGTGGCAATAACACTTGTTCAAATAAATCAGTGAATAATAATGAGGATTCTTTATCTCAGAAACTCTGGATGAAATTGTACTGTATTACTAGAAAATAAATATTAACATGAAATACAAGTTATCCATTTATCATAATTATTTTTTCAGCATCTGACATTTGGAAATATTGTAATATAGTTTATAATTTTTTTATGTATATTGGTTAATTCATTTATTTCAGAGGCAAAGTATAGGAAATGAAAAATCTTGAAATGCAAGAATCAGCAGAGAGATCACTATGAAATAACAAGCTAATTGTTTACCCAGAAGTTACAAATGATTTTTTAAAAAAATCATAAAATCTACAAGAAAACAGGACCAATAACAGAAATGTGTACCTGTGCCATGTGCTAATATAATTCTAAAAACTAAAATAAACACTGAACAAGAATATTTTGATATAAAATAGACAAAAAAATATTAATGTTGTGACAAAATCGAATAATCTCATTTTACATTTTTTTAGTTACATGTGGATACATGACACTAAAAATGAATATTTTGTGCTACAGTATTAATATTTTTTGTTTGATTTATGTTGAAATATTCTTGCAGAGTGTTTTTAAAGTTTTTACAATTATATTAACACATTGCGCAGGTGGACGTTTTCTTACTGCTACTAAAATGAATACCAGATATCCATACGATTAAATAACTGATTGGTTAGAGCTGGAGGTAGACGAGAACTTCACTGATATTTAAGAAAGAAAATTTGAATTTTTCCAAGACTACAATAATCAAAGCGCTTTCTCATATAACTTATTATTTACTAAAACTATCTGAGTTCCTCTCTTGAAGTATGGGCTTATATGCAAATTTTCCTGTTTGTTTGTTTGCACTGAAATTTAATGATCTCATTGGTTGAATTGCCTTCCTATTATGACATAACAATAAAAATTGTACTGTAGAAGCTCTTAAAACTACATGTCTGATCATCACTTATTAAAACAGCTTGAGCTGAGTCGAGACTTTAAAATAACTGAAAATTAGGATACTTGAATTATTAAAAATAAATTACCTTATAAAATATATTTTGGCTCCTGATCCATACATAAATAAGCCCATCATTTTGGACAGGTATTTTCTGGTAATATTCACAATAAAGCTATGTAAGACATAAAAAGTGAAATTTTCCCCTGATTGAAAACAATATGAATTAGTGATTAAGATATTTCCCCAAATATTTTCAAATAAGCAGGTAATCGTTTGGAGTAACTAGTATAGTTGCTGTACATAGAGGATAAAGTCTAATCTATACTAGTTACTTCTTTTTTCTTTGCGAACCTCATCCAAACAACTATCAGTAAGCATTTACTGTTGACAATTTAATCATTGAGTTTCTGAAGTGGCCAACTCCAAGCAACGATTTATTCAAGAGAAGGAAAACATCATTTATTTTCCAAAGTAAATAATACTCATAAATGATACCCATAGTTACTGCCTTTTTTATGAGAAATTGGGCCCTTTATCCCCACTGTTATCAAGCTGGTGCCTTGTTTCATATGGACCACTATTAGCCTGAAGAACAGAGAAAATGTGAAGTTGAGCCCTTTGGGAACTCAATGGCTCAATTCAACTCTTATCTTTTCAGTGAAAGCACTCAAACTATCTGCGTTGTATTCCTTTCTATCATAAAGCTGACGACTTTCATATCAATTTCTTTATGGATTTTGATATCTGTTGTAACTTGCCCGAATGCCTCCATCTTCTCGGCCAAACCTGTTTCATTTCCCCTATGGTTTATTTTTCTCTTTTCTTATGATACATTCCTCTTCAGTTTTGAATTAAACAGATTCTCTTTTCATGACTCAGTTTTATTTCATTTTTTTCTTTTTTTTTGTTACCATCACCATCATTGTTATTAGAAACCATCGAACAAAACTGACAATGTAGGTTTCTTCAGTTTTCGAGTTGGTCTGGCTGGCTGGCTATATATGTATGTATCACACGCATAGGTTACACAGGAGATTGAGGAAAGAAAATCTAAACATTCATTCCTTATTTTGTCTACAAAAAAGTTGCTTTTTTGAAAATTCTACCTCTAGATATGTATGCATGTATGTATGTATTTTCAATATAGTCTACACCAACAGAGCTAAAAGGCTGGAAATTTAAATATTTATTCTTTATTTTGTCTACAAAAAAACGAAAATTCTCCCCTTAGATAGGCTTTTAGTGAGTTCAATTTGCAATGTAAGTTTATGCTTAATTGATCCCTTAGTGTCTGATATGTTCAATGAAAATTCAGATTTTTGTGTGATCACTGCTCAACAAAATGCATGAGACATGACTTTTTAATTGATCACCCTTTTATCCAATTTTTAATTGATCTCCCCCAACCTGGTATGCTACCAAAAGACATTGGTCTCATGATGGCTTGAGTGACTAACCAGACCTTTTGTTATCTCTTTATCATCAGGAAACATTTCTTTTCATATTCTTGCTGACTTCATTTAGTACTTATAAAATCCTATAATGCAAGATGGAGTCCAAATTTATTGTTTCTTTTACCCATCTTGCAATTGCTGTTAGAATACAAATTTGTTCTCTGCCAGTAATCTCTGATAAAATAACCAAAAAAACATGAATGATTGGAATATATCTATAATAATAAGTGGACACAAAGCTTTCTGAGCAAACTTGGGAGATTTATACACTTCAGAGTAACACCTAGATTTTCCTCAATCATTTATCAAACTTCAGTCCAAGTTAGAGTTGGCTTTATTTTCCCCCATAGCAAGTACAAGAACTATCCTCACCCAATTTAGCAGGGTACACCCTTCACTGTTTGTGTATCATGTCATGTTAAACTGATTTATGAAATTAACATTCCTCTGCTGTGATTAGAAATCATAACCAAGTGATTGTTGGACATTCTTCAACCAACTGAGCCGAGCTGAAAGTTATATATATCTATGAATTTATCTAATATATACAATACAAAAGTTACAGTAATCATTTTTCACTTGAAATAGGAGTTAGAGTTGTAACCTGCCAGTCTTGTTCATTATACTATTTGAAAATAATAATTTGGTTAAAAGTTTAATATAGAACTATTTATCTCATACCAATTTACAATCGAACATTTGCACTGATATCACTTCTTGTTTTAAACTTAAAAATTAGGTAATTCCCCAAATCACATTTTATCATAATTCCAGATTCATGAATCATATTTTTTTAACATCCAAAGATCAAAAAAACTATGTTTGCAATCTGATACATTTATCTTTGTTCATTTGTTAAAATATAGGTATAATTAGATTTGTCATTAATTCTATCTGCTCTTATATCCAAATGCAGGATAATAACTTAAAGATATGGACACTTCCAAATAGCAAAGACACTAAATACACTATTTTTGAAACTAAGGCATATTAAAATATTAAACCGAATAAGAACACGGGTTGTTGGATAGTAGACACTGCCCCTTTAAGTAGAGGAGCACATACTAACCAAGCAAATGCACAATAACACATAGCTATACAATGATCCCTTTTAAGAAGAAGTACTAAATATACACACATTCACATACATACAAACACACTCACCCAGATGAAGGCAGAAAACACATATAGTTACACACACTAATTGCCAACTAGTCACACACACACACACACACACACACACACACACACATACACACATACACACACATTCACATATCAATCCACACTTCCTAAGAGCCAGAACATATCATCTTTCTCCATCTCGCATCTACTGTGGTAAGAAATATCTCGCTAAGTGCTTCTTTGAAGACGTCAACAAAAGTTTGGCAAAATGCATCAAGCCTATCTTTATGATTGTAAAATTTTTTGAGATGTAGCATAGTTATTCTCAAATCTTTCATTTTGTCAAGTTACTACCACTATCGGTATTAACCCATTTTATCTGAAAGATGAGTTTTACATTGAAAGGACTTTTCAAAAGTGAATTTCCTTGAGTTTTTCAATAGAAAAAATTTTTTCTGATGTGTTTCTATTGATAACATTGATTTTTTTCTATTTGAAACTATTTTAGTAATTTTTAACATTAGTTTATACAATGTCAATATATTCGGTGATGGTAATGGGTTTTGGGAAGTTGGTATACAGTGAGGTTTGATCTTGAGAACTAGGTATACAGTGACGTCACTATTTGTAGGCTTTGAACCTATAAAAAACAAATTGAGAAGTAGGTATATGCTGGACCTCTACATATCCAACATTTCTATCCCTGGGTATATCTTTATATTTACTATCAAGAAATCATAAAGAATCAAATACAAGGACTCCTCCTGAATGGTTGGTCTTAATATTTTTATACTCTCTTCTGCACCAGTTGAAATTAGTCCAGAACGCTGTCATTGGTAACATTCTGCAACAATAAGAGAGATTAGAAGTGGATGAAATACCTACATTAAAAAAACTGGCAAAAGCAATTAGTCACTTAAAGAATGGCAAAGTCCGGGGTGTTGATGACATCCCATAAGAGATATGAAAGAATGTAGGCTCTACTTTGCATACCTGTTGATGGGAACATGGTCAGCTCCCTCAGGATTTTAGATATAACTGTAAAAAACATTTGGTTACTTTGAGCTTTCAATGAATTAAAGCACACAGCAAGTCTTACAACTGAGCCATGAGCAAAATTTAGCCATTTTGACGCAAGGTCTAGCTAATTGGGAGATAGATTAATATTGTGGGGTCCACGATCTGCACTATTACCAACCATGTTAAAACAATTGTTGTTAGCAATTGTACCAACAGTTTACAGCATCTAGTGCATTGTTTATAGATATAAACAATAAAAGGAAATAGACAGGCTGCCTAAACCTATAAGTGGCTTGAAAATCACTGTGCCTTCAACTGTGGACAAAATCCTTTTAAGGATTCTGTCAAACATACTAGTGTCTACTATTTCCGTAGACCACTTTCCTGAGAACCAGAATAGTTTTAAAGCTAGTTGTAGTACGGCTGGTACATATTTTTGTTTTACTGTAGGAAAAGTGTTGTGAACAAGACAAGGAACCATATATCCAAGCATTTGAAACTCAGCTGGGTGGGACATAAGAAAATCCTGAGCTATCCAAGTAACCTACCAAGGTATTTCATTATGATCATATGATTCCATGAAGCACAGCTTGACCGAGTCAAACAGAAAAGCAACCTCTGCTCTTCCAAGTTTCTAATAGCATGAAGCTTTATAGCTCCCACACCATACCCTGTATTTTTTGATATCATACTAATATAGGCTAACAAGAACTTGGATAATGTGGACAGTGTATATATATTTCAGCCTCTAGTAAATCTCTTATAGGCTTTGTCAGCCACCAATGAACATCTTGTTTGCATCATCAGCCATCAGTAAGACTCCTATAAGCTTTATCAGCCACTAATTATAGATAGCTTCTTATAGGCTTTGACTGTCACTAATAAGACCTTTATCGGCTCTGTCAGCCACCAATGGGCCTCTTATAGGCCACCAACTAGCCTCATTGGCTTTGTCAGTCACCAGTGAGTCTCTTATAGGCTTCATCAGCCACCGAGGATCATCCTATAGGCTTCACCAGCTATCAGCGGGTTTCTTATAAGCTTTGTCAGCCACTAGTGATCCTACATCAGATGTGGAATGCCTTTATAAATCTTTGTTTATGAAATCAAGTCAAGAGTTGGAGATGCTGAAACAAAATTATGTCCATATGACATTCTTCAGCAGTTCTGAACAAAAAATTGTACATGAAAAAATTTGTTTGTATTGATAATATGACTATGATTTATAAGATATATTCTTCTACTATTTGTCTAATCATAAATTTCCTGTATGAGTGGGCATGTGTCAATATTAAAGAATTAGATAAAATAAAATAAAATAGAATAATGTTAAAAGCTTCAATGTTTGCAACATTCGATTCAATTTGATAGATAAATAATAATGATTCTTCTTAGCAAACATTTGAAAGAAAATGGATGTATTTCGTGTCTTATGCTACTGTCAAGATTTAAAAAAAAAATTCAAGATGCGATCAGTATTTAGAAAAATCCGTTATGAACTCTCTACAAAATTCAGCAAAAATGCAACAAGGACATTTTCAACTCTTGAGACACAATTTAAAACATGCAATGAGAACAATACGCTTCCAAATTGGATTCAAATTGTTGTAATTTGAAACAGCACGGATCAAACCAGCATAACGACATTATCTGTCTGGAGCAACACCTCAAAGCAGTGAAACATTTCAGCATCTTTGAAAATAAATTTACGTAACCACTGGTGATACTATTTGAGCGATACCAATAGAGGATCCTAGCCTCTCTTTGTTGTGATTTTCACGCAAATCAAGTTCCTTGATGTTACATGTGTCTAAAAATGTTACCTTGGATTTTTTGTGAAACTTTATTATATTATAATCTTAAATTTAAATACTGCTTTATCAACAGATACTTTTGTGTAGATCATGTGATTTCCAGTGGAATTATTTCAGTGGTGTCCCATATATTTCATTATTAAATTCAAAAATTTAATTGTGATTTCATTTCATAATTTGTTTTCAAATAAAATATGTGGTTTGATTCAAAGAAACATTAATGAACAATTTTTGTTATACATGGCTAAAATATCGCATCTATAGAAATAAGATTGTCAAATAAAGTCAACCTGAGAAACATGCAATGTGCACTTGAGAGAATCATTCTCAACCTCACATGGAGAGACCACTAGACAGCACAGTATATAAGGAAGAAAACTAGAGTCCTAGACATCATGGAAACCATTATGAAGCTCTAATGGCTATGGGATGGCCATGTTGCTAGAATGGCAGACAACTGATGGACATTAAGACTCACAACATGAATCCCCATGAATCAAATGCAGAACCGAGGCCAGCAGAATATGAAATGGTGTGACAAACTGGACAAGTTAAGGAAATATTTGCTCCGTGATGCCCATGATAGAGAGGTGTGGCAAATCCTGGAGAAGGTCTATGTCCAATGACAGACAATAAAAGACTGCTGTGGATGAAGATCATCAGAGGATTAACTTTTGACAAGGAATTTTGAAATACTGGAATAGCTTACCAACTTATATAAAGAATTTTACAAGTATGAATGATTCAATGGACAATTTAGATAAACTTAGATCATCAGGGATAGAAAATAAATTGATAGAGCAATTAGAGTAAATGGTAGTTATCAGCTGGAATATAGGGAAGAATTTATGAAAAATTAATATGGGAAAGCATGTCATTTTTTCATTAAGTCTTATACACTTTTATACCTTAAATATCTTTTAATGTTGAATATGTATTTCTAATATAAATTGTTTATGGAGATGCCTATAGCAGCTTTTTTCTTAAATAGATAAATTAAAAAAACTTTTCAGATGAAGTGGGTTATATTCTAATTACTTTTCATTTTGTCTAAAAGCCTGATTTTGAGAAACTATTTTACTTATATATAAGTGCAACATCAAAGCATAAGTTTGAGTACACAAAATTTTTATCAAACATTATAAAAAAAAATATCCATCTCTAGACCGATTAGTTAGTGTTTCTCTGAATTTTTGAGATGAGGTATTTTTATTATTTCTATTATTATTCGGACTATCCTCATCTTGGTTGTTTTTCATACAACGTTTGGCCATTAATTAATATATCTCTGAATTTTTGAGATGAGGTATTTTTATTATTTCTATTATTATTCGGACTATCCTCATCTTGGTTGTTTTTCATACAACGTTTCGGCCGTTAATTAATATATCTCTGAATTTTTGAGATGAGGTATTTTTATTATTTCTATTATTATTCGGACTATCCTCATCTTGGTTGTTTTTCATACAACGTTTCGGCCGTTAATTAATATATCTCTGAATTTTTGAGATGAGGTATTATTATTATTTCTATAATTATTCGGACTATCCTCATCTTGATTGTTCTTCATACAACGTTTCGGCCATTGTACGGATGAAGGCCGTAGAGTACAACGGCCAAAACATTGTATGAAAAACAACCAAGATGAGGATAGTCCGAATAATAATAGAAATATCTCTAGACCGTTTTTAATTACTTATCTTTATCAAATGAAATATATAATTTGGGGAATATGAATTATTAATTACATAAAATGTCTGAAAAATTTCCATGATTGTTTCATATACCAAGAACAATATGATATTATTATATATTATCATTTGTAAGCAAGATTATTATTATTCAACAGTTCTGGTTAATAATAGAATTGAAATAAATGAAAAATGAATGAAATCTTCGAAGTGAAAAAATTTCTTCATCATATGATGATTGCTTCATCGTATCAGATGATACCTGTCCCATCATTTTACCTGGTCACTCTGCTTTATTCCACTATGCCCATGTGCTCCAAGGTGGCTATTAACACCAGCTGCATACCAACAAAGCCAAAAGTACACATGACAGATAAAAGCCAGACTTCTCACAGGATTTACTGAGTCTGCCTGTGGAATGGCAGTCTTGTGCACTTTTGTATGTCTCTTCAGTTCAGGGCTCGTCTTACACGCCTTGGCACATACTGCCCAAGTTGCATTGTTGGAAAAGGGAGATAGAAGATTGTTATATGCAGTCTGTTTCTGTAGGTTTATTGAAGATCTAATTTACATAGCCTGCGTTTGAATGAAGAGTGCAACCACAGGCATAACACTTCCAGTTCTTCACATTCAGATTCACAGAAGCTCTGTTGCACAAGGTCCGTTACAGTTCAGTGTGCTTAATTTGTCTTTCTTCCAACAAGCTGCATCCTCCTTTAACAGAACATCTCAATTCACTTTGATCAAGTGCCAGCTCTTCCCTATGCTCATACTAGACTAAATACCCACTCAAGTGGGTGGAGTAAATTGCTGACCCCCCCCCAAAAGAATTGATATAACAGATAGATTGATGGAAATCAGATGGTATTTAATTAAATTCGTTTTTAATAAGTTATCCCATCATTCATCATTGGCTGTCCGTTGTGCCAATGGGTAGTAATCTTATCTCTCCAGATGACTCTCTACTTGACCATTTGTTACCTGTGCTTTCAGTTGGATGTCCCTTCTCTTCATATTTCCTTTTGCGTGTATCTTTGAACTATAGCCAGGATCTTCTTTTATTTTTTTTACCACCGCTCAGTTTAGAATTCAATAGTTGCCTAGACAGCCTATTTGTATCCATCCGCACAACATAGCTTAACCATCTCAGGTTTATTTTTATGGGAAGGTTCTCCATTGATTGGAGACCAACTCTTCTCGGAACATCTACGTTTGGGATTTTGTCCTTCCATGAGATATTCATGATCTATCTCAGGGGCCTTATCAGGGATACATGAAGCTTTTTCGTCTGTGATCTATATATATTGACCATGTGTCAGCTCTGTATAAGAAGATTGGCAGTACCACTGCTCGATATACTTTGCATTCGATAGGGGTTGGTACTTGGTGTTTTTTCCAGAGCCTCTCATGAAGTTTACTAGATGCTGCATTGGCCATTCCAATCCTGTAGGTGATTTCATTATCTAATCTAGCCTGTATCTGATATTGTATCCCCCAGGAGACAGAAGTTTCATGCAGTTTAAGACATTGTCAATTTTGTTTGGAGTAGGAGGGTCTATTTGTGGAAGGATATTTCACAGGCTCATAGAGAAATTCTGTTTTCCTTATGTTTATATTCAAGCGGAATTGTTTAGGTGGTATTAACAGATCTATCCTCAAGGGGTTGCCTTTTATCAATACTCCAGAGCTCTATCATCTGCAAAAAGCATAAATCTGACTAAAAACTGTGATATTTTTGTTCTGGTATTAAAATGAGATATATTGAACAGGTCGGCATCATGGCAGTTTGTACTTAGATTCCTCGGTCAGCATCTTCGAATGCCACTTCCACCATAACGGTGGGGTAAATGGAGAAAATAGTGCCAACACGCATCCCTGTATGACTCCATTAGAAACGGGGAAATCTTCTGATTGAGAGTTGCAGATTGATACATGTGCCTGCATGTCTGTGTGTGATACTTTGATCAGGTTTATAGATTTCTCAGGACGGCCATATTTCTGGAGACTGTATCAAACACTTTTGTGAAGTCTATGAAGACAACCTTGAGTGGCATGTTCTGCTTGATACATTTTTCTTGAGTTTGGCAAAGACAGAATATCATCTTTTGGGCCTCAACAACTTCTGAACCCACTTTGGGTTTTCTGGTATTGGGGGTGATATTTCTATTCATCCTATTCAGCATCATGTGACAAGAGAATCTTTCTGATATTTGTGAGCAGGGATATGCCTTGATAGTTCCCACAATCCATCTTGCTTCCTTGAGGAACCTTTTCCCTTTCTCATATTAGGTGAATGAGCTAGTGGGAATAGGCACTCAATTCCAACCCACTTCTAGATTTCTGCAGTTATTCCATCCTCCCCAAGAGCTCTTCCTTCTGAAGTGGCTGCTATGGCCATTACAAGTTTGTCAATTTTTCTTTACACTTCATGAGATTTTTTGATGGATTTTTTTGTTGGGGTATTCTGTCTTCTGTGGTCTTGTCAATGTCTCCTGGGAAATTCAATATCTGATTCAAATACTCAGCAAATCAATCGAGGATCTTTTTTTTTCCCTACAAATTGACGTCTCTTAAGCCAGTATAGAACCCCATCATATCATTTATGGCCACTGCTTGTTGTAATTCTGTTGCTTTGTTTTCCCACCAGTCAGACTTCATCTTCCTCGTATACAGTTCGAGCTGTCTCCTTGCATTCAGGTAACTTGTTTTGTTGGCTTGTATTTTTCTGTAATTGATTTGCAATCAATGAGACATGTTAATTTTTCCTCCTTTTCATTGAACCAATCCTAATGTTTTCTCTCAAGTTTTCCTAGAACCTTACCGGCTGTATTGTAAATGATGTATCGAAGTGATGATCATCTTTCTTCTGTTTTGCTTGCACTGTTACACTTGAGTCTTTCCCAGTTTGCAAAAGTGGTCTCTAATTCTGACTCTGGATCACAATTGGTTTCATTGTCCTTTGTCTTGTTTGCTCGTTATTTTTTTTTAATTGTTGCGCACCTGACTTATTGTGCTTGTTTCTGATTGAATGGGCAACGGTAGCAAAAAGTGATCCTTGTGATATTTTTGACTTTGAGATTATTTGTTATACAATCTCTGAAAATATTTGTGACTTTTGGAATAGCTTTTTTCCACAATCTTGGGAAAATGGCAACAGTTCATACATACCACTTCAAATAAACACACTGTCATTCTTCTTTTTACTCTCACATGTCATTCTGCCTCTTACTCTCCCCTCCTCTCTATGAACTCACTGTCTCAACTGCTTATTTTCATAACCCCCTGTTGTTCAGCTAAAAGAGTGGGCACAGAAAGTATATCCATTTTAGCATAAATTTACACCGTAAATCAAAGTGTGGGGTCATATTGGTACACACATAAAATTTCATGGTGTTATGTTGTATGATTTCTGTAGAAGACTATTACACACATACATACATACATACATACATACATAATATGGATAGACTTTTGGTGAATTATGATAAGATATTATTTATATTAATGTGGGTACTTTCTATTTTCTGTATATTTCAGTTGATGATACTTTTTAAAATTATTCTGAATAATTCGATTTGTTTTTTTAAAAAATCTTCTCTTATCCTTTCATAAGTGCTGGAGATGAAGTTTCATATCATTTTATTGAACTATTGGTGAATTTGAAAAAAAAAATACTGATATGGCATATTTTTTGTATATTTTTTGTAGTTCTTTCGTTTATGGATAGCCATAACTAATAAAATCTTGTCAATCATGTCATTTCCAGTCTTTAGAAGGAAATTGAGTCGATCCCATTTTTTGTTGTTTTCTTTCAATGCTCAAGATCCCATATAGGTCTATTGCTACTGTTGACGTGATCTGACAACTTATTGATCTATGATAGAGTATTATACCAACCCCTATTGTTGGAAAAAGCTATATTTAATTGATTTTTTTTATGCAGCATGTGACAATTCCTTATTGCAGTTCAGTTGAGTGATGATGAAACTAACTTTTGCAAATCAAATCAAATTCATTAGAAGTGTGAATTATTTTTAGTAGATTCTTTAATAACAGAATTTCAAAACCTCTCAACAAAATGGCATCAGAATTATTGATTTATTGATTGAAAAGTAATCATTGATTTTAAAGGTTGAATTCTAGGTTATAATTAATGAAAATTTGTTTTGTTTTTTGCAATAATTTGGACTTTACTCTTTCTAGCAAAAGCAAGAAAAAACTTGAGCATACATTCAAAAAAATTTCAATTATGTTTTAAAATCAGGCTTGTGAAAATATCACAAGTTACGTGAATATGCCTAGATTCAGCATATCTCAAGAAAGAGCAACTTACAGGTTGATTGATATGAATACTTTGTTTCTTAATATTGGAATTTGGTATATTTTGCATTATATTGTAGATATTTTGGTGGTATTATTTGGCTATATAATGTTTTTGTGTATTTGTTCAAATCTCTCTTGGTTTTTATACAATACATAACATTTCCTATTTGTCATTTATTATTGTCCACCAGAGAATATTGCCCACAACACACCATCCAAGTTATCACAACTTAGGTTTGGTTATAATGCAGTTGGCCTCTTTGGACATCAACACCTGTGTTATAACGGTAGAGTCCTGTATACTGATCAGATCATGTCAGTTCTCACAATGTGTCATGAGTGATTCCATATTTTATACTCTTGGTTGTTCTTCTTCCATCCATTTTTTTTTTTTTGCTAAACAAAGAAATTCACGCTAGCTTGAATTGCTCAATTGTCTACTAGGATTATGTATGCAGCTTCTTTAAATTTACTCACTCTCCAGCAATGCTCCCTATCTATTATGTAGATCTTACCCTAGAGGTAGCAGTGTTATTTCTTCTCCCTCTTGATATGGTCTGCCATATCAGACTTTTCCACTCCACTTTTGTGTATACCTTTCTAGTTTCATGGGGTGTTGTATGCAGTTTTTGGTCATTCACTCCTCTTACAAGATTCATAATCTGAACATCTTTTGGAATGATAATGTCTCCGAGTATGTTTTCACTGGCTCATTCAGATTAATAATACAATATTAATTTTTTCTAATATTTAAAGTTGAATGAATCTTTGATCATTATCTAAATCTTCCTCTTATCATTGTCTTTTTTTGCAACCTTTGATAAATTGACTCACCATTGTCTCACAAGTGGCCAAGCCAAGTTGAAAACGGTTTCTTCCATCTTTGCTCATCTGAGTGCCTCTGTGTCTGCCTTTGTGTCTCTGTATCTATCTTTGTGTGTCGCTGGGTGCTCCTGGTCACATTTTTGGGGGTACAACCGTGGAAATTGGCTTGAATACAATACAGGGCACCATTTAAAAACTTCTTTCTTTTGTTTTTATGAAAAAGTTTTTTTTTGGATCTCACGGTCATTTTGGATCAACAGTGCCAAAATCTTGTGCTGGTATTGCTTAGATAATCTCAGATATAGATCCACCATTTTAGATAATTAGTTCTGGTAAACAAGCGGGCTATGGTGATTCATTTATGAGAGGTATGGATATTGATCTTGTATTTAGGTAAAGACTGGTCATTCATTCATTTCATATTTTTTTTCAATATGGTTAAAAAATCTGAAATTGCAATTTATACAGAAGTATTCATTCATCTGAGGTTTTTTTTTCGAGTGATGCTTAGAATATTCATCTTTTTGATGATACCAAAGATTTTTGTCCATTACTCTCTGTCTTTTTTTAGGTGGTCAATTACACAGAAATCAGTCAGAAATCAGTGAAAGGTTTAATGACTGCTGTGCAAGCTAGACTGGCAAGACGGCACCTTCCACGCCTGGATGAAGATGGCTTAGTTGAGTATGCAATGCCTGCACCATCATCAGCCACTCAAAGAAAAATTAGCGGAAGTACACAGAATGCAGATGTGGAGTGGGTCCTGGCTGCAAGCGGAGGGAGCAGCTCTGCTCGATATGAATCTACTGAGGATTCAGCCTCCATTAATGAAAGTATACATGCTTCGGTTTCTGATGACCGGCATAAAAGGTTTCTGAGTGCAGGTAAAGGCAAAAACAAATTACCCTGGGATGGAGATGAAGATATGCAACAGCAAAGAGTGTATGATGATTTACCTGGATCTGCACCTGCACAGGTAAGCTTTCTTGTGCTTGTTTTCTAGATGTAACCACACATTTCAATTAGACACTTTTTTGGTGGGTCGGACGGTTCTGATTATGTTAATTAACAGAAACAGAAAGAAAAGAATAGGTATGATGTCATCAAAAGGTGTGACATCATTAAGAGAACATTTATTTCAATTAATTTTTCTCAGATATTATGATGTCATGTGTACGAGGTCTGCATTTCTATATTTTAAATTCATGATTTTTATTGGAAATGATACTCGCAGAATATTTCCATATTGGGATATATTTTACAAATAACGATTAACTCAAAGAAAAAATACTTGCTCTTCTTCCTCCTCCTCTTGCTGCTTCTACCAATGTTGGTGAACGCGTCGTTGAACTTATGGTTCTTGTTGACTTTTCTGAGTGTATATATGTCTGTGTTTGTAAATATGTATTCATGTATACATGTTTGTATACATCGATGTTTTCATTAATGTAAGTTTATTTGGGTAAATAACATGAGTTTAGACTGTGACTAGTTACTGGTCATTATTTCTGTTGCTTGTTGTTATAGAGAGTCAGATGCACTAGCATCTCTAGCATCGATTACTGTCACTGACTGACATACCAAAATGTCAGTTACATCCCTTACCCTATGTTGGATGTTTTTGGTTGTGTCTAGGTATGAGAAATTGCTGTACTAAAATAGGTAATATTTTCACTTAATTTATACTAACAAAATAAGTAATAGATAATATAAGTCATATTTTGATAAGTGAATGTTGAAGATTAAAGTCACATTTGATTTATTGATAATATGTAATATATTCCCTGGATTTTAGATATATAATTGGAGAATCTAGATGTTTCTAGGTGTTTTAAGAAGTTTTCAACTCAATTTTAGATGTAAACTTGAAAACAAAGTTGGCAACACAGCCACTGCTAGTTTTCCACACAAGAAAAGAACTTATGTATCTATGGTCTAACTATCAAGCATGTAATAAGTAATAGATAATATAAGTAGTATTTATTTTAATAAGGGAATGTTAAAGATTAAAGTCTCATTAATCTATTAATAATATGTAATATATTTCCTAGATTTTAGATATGTATCTGGAGAATTTAGAGGTTTCAAAATGTTTTCAACTCAAATTCAGATGTAAACTTGAAAACAAAGTTGGCAACATAGCCCTTGCTAAAATTCCACACAAGAAAAGAACTTGTGTATCTATGGTCTGACTTTCAGACATGTTTTTCCTTCTACTTCTTCCTTCTTGTACAATTTGCTACGGATAGGATGTGTATTAGCCAGATCAGAAAATCCATATGATTGGAGCCATGTTTTTCATTTAGTCTGAGACATTTTGTTTTTTCCTTTTTTTCCCCTGAATATATTTTGCCAACCCTTTCATCTAATTTCATTTTGGTTGTACTTTGATTTTTTACAACATTGATCAGAATATTTTTTGCTCTCTTTTGCCATTGGTTAAAAATGAGTATTTCAAATTATTGATACCTGTTATTTTATCATGTAATTACTTCCATGTCTGCCCTTGAAAATTTAGAAATAATATCACTAATAATAAAAATGGGGGGGGGGGCACCCATTCTTTTCTTCTTCATCAGATAATCCTTAGTTTAATAATACCAGTGTAAATAAGAGCCCAAATTGTTGTAACAATGACAAGAATACTAAAAAACGAATTAATCCAGAATATTCTCTGATCTTTCAGAAGGTGACCAGTAACAAACCAGCAAATTTACCATTAACTGGAACAGATACAGAGAAGTTTAAACCAAAGAAGTCATCAGCCTTTTTAGTTAGTCCAAAAGATGAATCCAATGATCCAGGTAATGATTAAAAGTATAATTCAATACATTTCATATGGTTTATGTCTGAGAGAGAAGGTAAGTATATTCATTAACCTTTAGCACTCCAAAGGGTGCCAAGATTTTATGTGCTTAGTAACTTTTGTGTCTGTCCATTTGTAGCTGAAATGGATATTGCAATGTCAATGTGAAATTCAAACACACTATTGTTCAGTAATCTATGTTGCCTGCTGTGGCAGAACAAACTTTTTGCCTGGTGACCAAAGTTGCTCGCAAAGTGCAAGAGATTAAAATACTTGATTCTTTTAAGATAAACTATAATAAGCTCTTATACTTGGAATATCTGTGTTTTTAGTCAAAATATTTTACTTCTGAAAGCCTTAAAAGTTTATGATGTAACTTTAGGCTCATTGATCCTATGTAATCCCAAAAAATCCCCTCAAATACTAGGATCTTGCATTAATGCTGTGACCTCCAGCTCGGAAACTAATGAACGCATAGCAAAAGAAAATATATGTCGTGAAAAGATCATATATATAACCAGAAGAATGAGTTTTATTTGATTTTCATCAGAATATCTAGTAAATAAGTTTTGACTTTGAATTGTGTGTAGCATTTTTAATATATTGCCAATGTTCGCTACAAAGTTTTTGTATGTTGATAGACGGACTATTGGTGATTTGTAATCAGATAGAAATAGAAAATAAAGATAAGACAATAGTCAAGCATGATTTTAGATGTTCGTTAGTAGCAGCAGCTTTTATTGGTTGAAGTACTAATATGACTATATAAGACAAGGTAGAAACTTGGGTTTTTGTCATATGATTCCAAAGATTTTCTGTAACTACGGCATCCAGAAGTAAAAACCCTTGAAATTTATTTGATGATATAAAAATATAAGAGGAAATCTATACAGTAAGATTTAACAAGTAAACTAATACTTGAAATCCTGTAATGATTGCATGAGCAATGAGAAATAGGATATACATCTCTGCTTATCAATATCACATGATGAAATAATTCCTTTTGATATCTTTCAGGCTCATATAAACAGATTTATCGAAATGACAAACTCAAAAGAGAACATGCATATCCAACCTTATCAAATTCTGATCCTAATTCTAAAGGTAAGGATCAAAATGTCATCCCGATTATTTTTCGTTTGTTATAAAACAGCAGATCATTTAGCCTGCTATTGTTTATTTACTTTTGATGCTTAGCAACTTATTCATAAGAATAATGCATTGTGCACAGTATACTATTTGCATATTTTTTGTGAGGAAAATGTATCTTAAAAGGTAGACAATATATCATAATACTAAACAAGCATACAAAGATTTTGCTCATAAAAAAAAAAAAATTTCGATTGAACAAAAACCATTCTCAGCCCTTCCACCAGTCAAACAACATTCCCTTCATCATTGGCTTACCGGTAGAGCAAGATTATTGCCATTTCCCTTTGCAGTACATTGTGCCCAGATACACTGCCTGTCTGATGCAATACCTGTATGGCCAAAACGAGACTGCAGTGTCCGATATTAGATAGATGTTCCTGAGTTTGCTGATCAGTCCCTCAAAATGTTGGTGCCCAATCAAAGGAAATGGCAAGAAAGTAAAGAAGAATGTTCCCAATATTGTTATTGCTAACAATGCTGTTATGGGTGATGTGGATAAATCAGATCAGATGGCTGATCAGTTTGCTTGTGAGCTTAGAAGTAGAAAATGCTGGAGAAAGGTTATGTTTCTGTTGTTTGATACAATGTTCATGAACGCTTATGTCCTATACAAGAAGAATCCAAACTTACAGGGAATCCCTTTAACTTGATTGAAATTCATCATATCAATTATAGAAGGACTTATTGGTAGGTATGAGGAACTGTGTAGAAGGGTGAGCAGGTCCAGTATTGATGATCCATTATCAAGAATATCTGCTGGGTAGTTCATCAATTAAATCCCAGGTGGTGGGAGGATGAAAATGTGCATATTGTATCAAGCCAAAACAAGATGGTTACAAAGGCACCAGTATTGGTGCATGGTTTGAGGAATGCAGAGTTGGGTTGTATCGCAATGATTGCTATGAAAAATATCACAAATGAAACAAATTTACTGTAGAAATGTATGAAAAATTCAACAAATAAGACAATTCATAATTCATACACCTGCTGAAGTCTTTATTGTAACCACAGATATGATTAATAAACTGATAATATAAAAATGTGTTATTTGATTTAAAGACGAATTGTTGTTATATTATTGTAATTCACTGAGTGGTACTCTATATCTGGGAGGAAATCAACTGGTAAAAGAGTTAATTTGAAGAACTTGATATTTAATATCTACTTTGGTATTAGACTCATGGTTAGATTTCTGGTTATCTATGTCAGCATATTATTTAATTTTAATTTGGTAGATTACTAGTTTCTCAGTATAAAATGGCGATGAATCCTGTCAGACTTAAAATGGATGAAAGATTATCTCCCACTTGAAAGGAAAACAGATTGTTATTGCTTTGAATGAATTACTTTGTTAAATTGTTTTTTTTTTTGTGTGCTGTTTTTATTTATTTTATTTGTGTTCCATTTCTAACCTTAGGCACCACCATCACTGAATTGCAATCCCCCACTCTGTCAGTAGAAAATGTACATAAAAATACGGCTGTGCATAATACCAATGGGTGGTCAAAATATGTTGGTATAATTCTGTAGTAAAATATTGTGGTCACTCGATTCAGATTTTTACCTTAATTTCAAAGTAAAAAGTGTGGGTTTTCTTTGTAAGTGGTTCAAAAGTTGTATTAAATTATTAAATTTAAGATGGCCACAACTTGATATGCAAATTTGATAATGTTTTTTTCCAACATAAACTTTGTGCCATTCTCATAATTTTATTTCTGCATATGGAATTTCTATCATGAACTATTCTTCCCTGTAGCCCTTCAAAAGCTCAAAGACAAATTTACAAAATTGTTTTTGAAAACTTAGTGCCTAAAGGGTTAATATTGAGTGGGCCAGTGTGTGAAACGCTTATGATTTGTATGGAAATAAAGAGGCTGAAGTAAGGTTTGTTTTTCTACCATAATAACAACAAACCTCACCTAAATTTGGGAAGTAAATTCTCCACTGTTTGTCCATCCTGTCACATTGAACCAAAACCGATATATAAAATCATCAATTCTCTAGTGTGATTTAAAATCACAACCAAGTGATTGGTAGGCAGGTCTCTTACCAACTGCAAGACTAACATTTCTTACATATCCATGATAAGTTATGTTATAATTTTTCTTACTTATCATCTATACAATATAAAAGTTGCAGTTATCATCTTCAGTTTGAATAGAAGTAGGAGTGGAATTTGACTCTGCAGCAGTCAGGCTTGTTTTTATTTATTTCATTTGTGCACTGTTCAAAGCAATGACAATATGATTAATGTATTTATTTCTGTTTTTCTTTGATTGGAAGATAATGTAGAATCAACTTCATTGGATCATTTATAATTTACTGACTGAAGAGAAAAGCACAGAATCTATTTACCATGAAAACATCTCTCAATACAATCTACTTTTTTTGTATTTTTTGTATTTTTTGCTTCTACAAATTCTGTCCGTAATTTTTTATTCAAAGAACTTGACATAAATTCTATCAATGTTGTTGTATTCCTAATGGTAGCCTTTTATCTTTCAAGTGTTCTTTATAATTATTCTCTCAGATATTTTATCTAATATTATTCTCACAATGGTATTGTCTTTTATTGATGTATTGTAATTTGAACATTTTCAGATTCCAAAGAGAACGCCACTGCATTATGGTCTACGAATAAGAATCCAGACGACATTACAAAACCAATGAGAACAAAACTATTTCCTCTCAGCAGTAAGATGAATTTTTTGTATCACAAAATCAATGAAAAGTATAGATCTTGAGTTACATTTCAATTATCCTAATATTGTTTCGAAACGTCAACCAAAATTGTCAAAAGAGGCTTCTTCAATTTTGGAGTGATTCTGGTTGGCTATCTATCTATCGCGTATATCAGCTGCATTGATGGAGGTAGAGGGTTGAGATTTCAAATATCTATTCCTTACTATGTTTAGAAAAAACTTCTTTTAAAAAAAAAAGTAAAACGTAATTTCATGATAAATTGATTTCTGAGTTTCTGCCCAGCAGTATTCATACTTATCTCTTTTTCAAAATTTAGACTTTTTAGAGTCACAGCAAAAGGCCAGAGGAGTAACTTATTAATTGATCACCCCCATTCCAATTCTTGAATTAATCATCCCCAACACAGCATGCTCCCAAAAAAAGTTAGTCACATGAGAGTTTCTTTTGAGTGACTATCCAGACCTGTCTGTAGAATGATGAATTAGTTTCATTATTTGTTATCACTATGGAAACAAGAAATATGCCTGATTATTTGTTAATATATCTTAAACCAGTAGATATTCCAAGGGTTGAAGAAATAAACATTAATTACTGTATGAAATCCCAGGTTACTGATCTGGTCACATCCAGTGTGCTTATATTTTGTTTTCTTTAGAAAAAAATTATTGTCATAATTCAAAAGAAAAATGTAAAAAGTATATTCAAAGGTGACTTAATTGTAACTTGAATGTCATCTAATGTTGTTAGTCCACTTCGATATGATCACAGGCATCCCCTGATATAACATGGTCCGTCATAATGCAGTGATATAATGTGGTTGGTAGATGGATCATAACATTTTATCTATATTATTGACCACCCATCTGTGAAACTGCAAATAAAAACAGAATTCCCCTTTGAGCCCATAAGGCTGAGCACTATTTTACTACCCCTCAAGCCCATTTGATGATAGTGATGACACAACTCCCACCCTGCTAAGAAATATATTTGTCTCGCAGATGAAAGCCAACAGTAAAAATGAAATGAATCAGATAAAAACATTTTAGAAGTCAATGAACAAAACTTTTTTTAAATAATTTTTTCTCCCTTTTCCAATCAGGATATAGTGTGTCTAAAAATGTAGTGGCTGAGGGTTGAAAGTATTGAGGCATAGATATTTTGTTTTTAAATACTGAAATTTGATACATTTTGTAATATATTGTAGTTATTTTGGTGGTATTACTTAAAAACAAACATAAAAGAATGTCTTTGTTTACATGTTCAAATTTCACAGTTTTTACATGAGGGATGATGTTTGCCATCTACCATCTATAGCTCTACCCAGAATGTCGCCAATACCCACCCTGCAGTTATTGTAGCTCGGTTATAAAGTGGTTGGCTTTCTTGGACCACAACACCCATTTTATGTTCTTGATTCTTGAAGAGTGCATTCTAATTCATTAGAATAACTAGCCAGGTAGAAAATGATCAGATCTGTGATCAAATTGTTCTGCACGTAATGATTAAATCCTGTTAAGATCATTTGTTGACATATAGGTATCATATAATAGGTATCATTTGACTAACAATTAGTTGGCAGTGTAACAAGGTGTAGAAATTAACACTAGTGCTATTATCCTGGACTGCCTGTTGAGTCTATACACCAGGGTTCAGTAAACTTTTCTGGATTTGGGCTGGATAAGAAATGTCTTGTCTCAAACAAAGCAAATAGAAAATGACCATACTTTTTTGAAAATCTTAAATGTTTTTTGATTATAGGAGTATATACCTACATAAACTTACAGATACTATAAATCATTAAGAACTATGAATTTCTTTTTTTGGGACGAAATATTGTCTAATTGTGGTTCAAATTCTGTATATATTGATAGAACAGCCGTGATGCATAACGGCAAAACATTTTTAGCAATAAAACATTGATTTATTCAAAGCCACTACAAAAAAGACCCTTTTGATCTAATTTTCACTCCTGAATTTTATCGTCTGCTAATCAATGATAAGCGAAGAAAACAAATGAATTTTGTATTCAACGTCACATACTCAAAGAATTAGAGGGCCAGATAAAATGAAGCCACATGCTGGATTCGGTCAGCGGGCCATATTTTGCCAACCCTTGTTATACACAAATTTGAATCATAGGCATCCTATTATTTCTACACTAAATCCTCCTTTTCAAATCTCCCCTTTCTCTGTTCCTCTTACATTTCCTTAATTTCGTTTCTGCCTTTTTTTTCCCCTTCCTGTGTGAGAGTTAAAACATATAATTTATTTCTGTACAGGTAAAGAACTGGATACTTCTCCAATCCCAATGAAACCAGCGCTGGCTCGAGGGACAGCATCTGGACGTAGTGGCAGTAGCAGCAGCAGCAACAGTAGCCGAAGTGAAACACTCTACATTGCCCCATCATCATCAGAAAGCATTGATTCATCTTCTTTCACTCCATTTGGGAACTATTCCGATGAAGTTAGTAGAGGTTTTAATGTACTTTCTATATATATCTCGTACATTGTATCAGATCATAAATAGAATATTTCGCCCGGGCTGAATAATTTTAGCCCAAATGAGCCAATATGATTTCAAATAAACCTTTCATGTCAGGCATTCTGTAGAACATTCCATTTATGTACAAAAATCCCCAAACTATGAATAGTATGAATATTTGATTGTTGATTTATAAAATTGTATAATATACTACCTTTTCTTTATATATATATATATATATATATATATATATATATGATGTTATTAAGAAATGGATATATGATCCAACAGAATGACCATAAATTGTGTTATATTGTGTTGAAACTATATTTGAAATGATCTGTTATTACATTGTGACTGTATCATTTGGCTTAGACTATGTAAATAGAATAAACAATGAAAGAAAATGGGGCTGCTGCAGGAATCAAACCTGTGACTCATAAGGTAGCCGCACGATGTTTTGTGATTCTGAATGTGAGATTTCTTGAAAATATTTTTTCTAATGAAATTAAATCATTAAACGAAAAAAACATTTTTTGTTTCTATCCTCTTAAAACTTTGTTTTGAATTTAATGAAGAGATTAAAAAAGCGAACTCACATCGCTACATGGAAAAGTTGCCAAATCTAATTTTACATCCTCTCACCTGCTCAAAATCCATAATGGTCCCTCCGATCTCAGGAAATAAAAACAGATTTTGCGCTAATTCAAATACGTATGTGCTCTGATTTTTTAATTCATAAATTATCATTGATAAAAAAAGTATTGCTCATAAATATCTGAACATTCATTTATTGTCAGAAATATGTGTGCCATTCTTGAGAAGAATGAATGATGAAAATTCTGGTAGAAAAATTGATTTTTCCTGATGTTTAGAACCAAAGATTGGCCCAGGAATGATCTCTGGTGACCTCAAATGACCTTGAAGATTAGCTTATGTGGGAAGTTGATTTTTAGTGATTCTTCATGCCAAATTTTAGGTCAATTAGCCTTGTAGCTTTTGCGGAGAAAAGGCACAAGCCGACAAACCAAAGGCTCAAATATAGATAGTATATATATATATATATATATATATATATATATATATATATATATATATAATCAATGCATTTATATGGATTAAGCTTATTCTAACAATATGATAGTCTTGCTAAAACAAATGATTCTCTATTTCAACATTTTGCTTATAGAGAGCTTTGTCAAGAACTTAGGTGTTACCAGAAACCAGTTGTAGTAGGTAGTGGAGATAATCCTGTAAGCCTTTGTTCATTTTTCATGAGTTAAATTCATTTTATGCAAGGAAACTTGAATTTTACCCAACTTCTGCTTATTGCTTTTTTTCCGATACGATTTTTCCACAGATGTTTAGTTCATTGAAGAATATCCGAGACAGTGCATCCAAGAGAAGGGCAGAGAAACTAGAGAAAAGCAATTTTGTGGGAGATTCCTTACATTCCAGTGCACAATCAGTTCTCTCGAGTGACAGCGGACATTATTCCATATCGACCTTCCAAGATAAAGAAGATGAAATAAAGAGGAAGGAAGTATTCCCTACTAAGACGTAAGTATCATTTTGGGAAGATTGACAAAATAATTGGTAAAGATTCTATATAGGTATAGGTATGATGGTTCTTATATTGTGTGAAGGAAAGTAGTAATGGTATTTGGGTTCTGTGTAGTGACTGGATGATATAGTTGCTGAGGTCAAGAGAATTTGTCTCCCGTGTTTTATTTTACTGCCAGATGCTGACGTCACCAAAAGTCTTGATGAAGGAAGCTGGTTGATAATAGCCTTAACAGAAGGGAGAATTTAGACTTTCCAAGTTCATATATATATATATATATATACATAGATGTGGGGATTAAACAGAGTTTACAATCGTAATAAAGACATATACGAATGTTTAGACAAGCAAATAGGACGTACATTTAATGATGAGACATTTATAACGATATATATAGAGCTGGAAAGAAAATACATGTTAATATTAATAAGATTGATCGTGATAGAAGAGTTTTGTTTAGATTGGATTACTACATAGCATCTTTATAGAGAAGAAGGGATTTGGTTATTTGGTAATTCCTATACTTTAAAATGTAATATAGGAGAGAATAATCAATTAGGGAAACATGTACAAAATGAGTCCAATGTCGTTTGGTTTATCTGTCGAATGGAGCCTGATCAGTAGTGTCTGTAATAATGAGTGGTAGGTTTGATCAGGCTAAATTATAAAAACGTGGTTGGTCCAGTTTTAGGAGCAAAAAAGGGCAAAATGATAAGTTTGTGCTGAGTGGCCATAAAGCTCTTACGGATTCTCACATTAGGGAAGATTAGTGACAAAAGAGGATATATATAATCAAGCTCCAAGAGTAGAAACTATGCCATCTGCTTGGTTAGAGAGAAAGATAGGAAGTAACCGATTTAGAAAGTCTGGGCAATTGAGCGAGTAGACATGTTTCTTCAGGGCTTTTGTAGACAGTAGCTAAGGGGAGTGATATTTTGCATTTGTGGCTAAATTTAAGGTTTTGTATCTGAAGCTGATACTTATTTATTTTTGTATTAAAATTTAACTAAAAATAAAGGAGATGCCACATAGGCATCCCCTAACATAACGTGGTTTGACATAAGGTGGGTGGGTGGTGCACCCCACCATTTTTACTTGTATTATCTCCCACTTGTTTAGAAAACCGCGAATAAAAACAGAATTTTCATTTTAACCCGTAGATGTCAAAATTTCAGGCTGAGCACTATTTTACTTAACTCTAAACTTATTTGATGTCAGAGGTGACACAATGCCCACCCTACCTTCAATAATAAGTATTTTTGACTTACACTAGCAAACCAGCTGTAAAAATGGAATGAATTAGATATAAACATTTCAGTAGTCAATGAGTGAAATTTTTTTATCAGCGCTTTCAATGCTACTTGTTTTTTTTACAGTTACACTTTTTATCATGGTACCCATTTCCCTGAGACCACTGATAAGACAGGAAACAGGGTTATATGGTTACCTAAGGGAATGTATAAACCATGTTTGCTGTTTTCCATGTTTCAGCTCTGTGGGTGACTATTGGGCCAATACATTGGTTTTAGTCATTTCAAAACTAATGGGATTTTCTTGTTCTGAAAGGTTGAGCTTGCTCTACCGAAAACTTGCCATCCTAGAGTGATTCTTCCCTGGGGATCTACGTTGTGAGTCGTGATGTCCATTGGTTGTCAGACATTCTTGCAATGTGATTAGGATGTTCTACAGTTTTGTTGTTACATTTCTATTTCTGCACTTGTAAAATAATTTTGGGAAAGCGAGAGGAATAGTGTTATTTCAAAACGTTCCTTTCTTTATTTAGGATTAGGTAGAAGTCTGCAAGAGTTGAAGATAACAGACATTGGAACTGTTTGGAACTGTCCATAAAAACTTGAAAAAGTTTTTTTCAGTTGCCAAGTTTATGCATCTATCACATGTATAGGCCACACTAAGGGAACTCATTATGTCTACAAAAAAATGTTATTGAAGAAATGAAAAAAATTCCCTTACAATGTAAGTTTATACTAAATTGGTTCCTTAGTTTGTGCCTGCTTGTTTTTTGAAAATTCAGACTTTTTAGTGACCCAACAAAAGGCGAGAGAAGTAATTCATCCATTGATGACTCTCATTCCAATCTTTTAATTGCTCACCCCCAACACAGCATGTTGCTAGAAAATGTTGGTCATGTAATGATTTCTATTGAGTGACTAACCAGACCTGTTACTTATTGACTTTTCTTAATCATGATAAAGAAAGATTACAAATAGATATCTCCCTTAGTCACTCATTGTTTCTTTGATGCTTCCCCCATATTCTAGTAAATCCTGAAGATTTTGATCAGGGGTCATCAAACTCTTTAGACCATTGATCTCTTCATGGAATCTTTAATCCTTCATTGACCCCTAGGCAGGGCTGCAAAAAGAAATGTATCAAATGTATCAATACCTCAGCCCAAAATATACCTAATCTATAAGGGAAGGAACCGGTGTTGCCAAGTACAGTTAGTTATTTATAGCTAAAATTTTATTTATAAATGGCTAAATTGGTCATATATATATATATATATATATATATATATATATATATATATATATATATATATATATATACATATATATATATGTAATGGAGTAAAGGTTTGCCATGTAAACATGTTTATGTTTTGCCCTGTTTGAGCTCCTTGCTTGAAGAAGCCAAAACAGGACAGAAACAAAAATGTGTTGGTTTAGCGAATCTTTATTCCATTATATTTTGAGCTCTACTCAAATCAACTTAATACCTAAAGTTGAATGTATTGAGCACTCCATGAAGTATTGTATTATATCATATTATATCATATTGTATTTGTTAAAGCAAATATTTTCTCAATTTGTAACAAACAAACAGGGAACAAATGAAAACATTATAATATATATATATATATATATATATATGTATACATATATATATATATATATACTCATTTAAAGCCCTTATGAAGTAAGTATATACAAAGACAAATTACTAGTAAAAATTGAACATCTACTTTTATCAAATTTACTTTATTTAATCACCAATTGTAGATTTTTATATTTTTATTGGCTTAGACAGATCTAGCTGAAAAATGGGTAATTTGGCAACCTTGGAAGAAATTTGCTGATAGAGCTCTGGGCCATGTAGCTGCACCACCACCCCAAATCCTACCTCAGCACTCCCCTGACAGTTGAGAATTTTATTGTCACAAATTATCATTCACTTACAATTGCACTGTATTCAAAAGTAAAAGCTATTCTTTTCAAACTTACACAGGCCAGTTGAGTCACCGTTTGGTACAAAACCAAATTTAGTAAGAAGTAATTCACTGCGGACAAAGCGCCCACCAGATTTAACGTATGACACCAAAAAAGTAAATCAGTGGACCGAATATTCTTCTACTGGAATTTCTCAAACCCACACATCTGACGTGTGCGTCTTTGGAAAAGGTTACTTGGAAGAAACAAACCCTGTGGATGGAAAGCCAGCAAGTACCAAAATAAAGTATCAAAAAAGAAATAGCAAAGGTAATTTTCTTTCTGTTTTTATGCTTAAAATTGATGTTATTGTTTGGATTTCTTTCAGGCTCTTTTGGGTCAAGATTTAGTTTTCAGCAGAATACAGTTCTAGGAGAATTTTTTTTTTTTTGCTTTAAATTTTAGGTGATTTCAATCCATCAGACTCTAAAACCATGTTGGAAATTGGTATTTTTTAGAAAAAAATTTTTTTCAATGATTTTATGAGGGTAGTTCTATTCACAACTACAGTTATAATACTAAAACTATAACTGTAATTCTAAAGTAAGCACATACTCTCCACCATTTTTATGGAAGTACTGATGGAAGTATGGCTTATATGAATTATCTTTCCTTCTCCTGGTTACTATCTTTAAAAAGATCAGTCCCTAACCCTAAAAATTTTAAATTATTAGAAGAATCATATTTAAAAAATTGCAGATAACTCATATAAGATGTACCTCTATCTGTACTGCTATAAACATCGCGGAAAGTATGTGCTTACTTTGTCATTATAGTTTCATTGTAAATAGAACCTCTTGAAACCTTGAAAAATATTTTTCTGAAAGCTAACAAATTTCCAGATAGTTTGATGGTCAAATAGATTGAAAGAAAAAAAATATTTTCTTGTAGGAGAACTGCATGCTGCTAAAAACCAATAACCATTGAAAAAAAGGCACTGATAAATCAGCTATTTCCATTTAATTTTTCAATTTTTTGTCGTATGAAAATCTGTAATTTTTAATTTCATCATTTTTGTTTCCTTAAGTGAATGTGAAATAACCTTTAAATCTTTTTCTCTTGTTTTTCTACTTAATTATTCATTAATCACATCTATCAATGTTTTCCTTAATATTCAACCTTGTAATCAGAGCTAGATTAGGACATCTAGAGGCCGCAAGAACTGGCAAGATTATGGTACCCTGATTTATATCTAATTCAAAATAAGAAGATAACTAAACAATAAAACAAAATTTTATCTTTCAAAATTAACAAATCTTGGACCAAGATTTATTCACAGTAAACACTATGGCAACAGTATTACATTGTTTAAAAGTTTTGTGACATGAGATTGAGAATACAAAGATGATTTTAAATCCAGTAAAGGGACATAGTATAAAGGAACAGTATTTTTACCTGAGAATTGGATACCAATGAACACCGAGTAGCTCATTACAAATGATCAACATGATATATAATGAACATCACTTCGAATACAGTTTCATTGTCATTTCTTAAAGGAATTGTTTTGAAGCTAAAATACAAGTACAGAAATATACTATTTGCACCAGAGTCCATGGTTAATCTGGTACTAGGAAAAAAACTCTGTGCTGTACCCCCCCCACACGCACACTTTGCTTGATACTCTAAATATATGCTTATTTTGCTTTGCGGTTAATCCAGAGCTGCCTGTAATAAATATAATTTGCCAGATACGTTAACTTCTATGGTAATTAGATTAACTACTTACTATTAAACCATATAATTTAAGCAAAGTTTTTTAATTGGCCTCACTTGACAGGCTTGTCATTATCAAATGAATGGGAAAATTTTAATAAATATTATTTACCTCGTAATTGTGTTTTTAATTGCTAATGATTATTAGAGTAAACAGTGTACTAGATCTGAGGTTGGTAAAATCTTCTGCAGGTGGGTTGGATTAGAAATGTTCTTATGTCTTGTGGGTCAAGGCAAATACAAACAGTAGCGTATGGTGCTTTGTATCTTGGGTATGCTGGGTCTACCTTCCCTACCCTGTGCCAAAAAGGCTTCAATTGTCCATTGCTTTTTACAAAAACTAAAATATTTCTATGCTTTTGATAATCTGTGGCACATAGCACACCCAAGATACAAAGTGCCATATACCATTGAATAAAAATGAAATTAGGCTAACCAAAGAGAGATGAAGAAGAAATAATTTTTGCATGCAATGTTACATATTCTATGAAGATGGTGGGCTGGATGAAATAGGGCTGTTGGCCAGATTTGACTGTGGGACATACTTTGCTGACCCCAGTACCAGATAGATATTGCCTTCACAAAAGCATTTCATAATGTAATTTTAGGCTTTGATAAGATTGTACTTTTGACTTCAGTCTTCAGATGTAATTAAAGTATTACTTTATACTAAACTAGCAGAAGTAGCTGAACTTGTATGGGTTTATGTATTCTTTCTATGATGTTGCTTTTTGAAAATTCCCTCAGTATCTTATCCAGTGCTTCAAGGGCAAGTTTAGGCCACTGTGCATTAATCCAACACAAACAACTGACAATTGTAGAGAGTTTTAACCTTTTAGGCTCAGACACTTTTTTTAAAGATTTTAAAAGAATCTTGAAATATTTAAAAATACTATTTGATGGTAGTAATTTGGCAATGTAGAAGTGAAAGATTCAAAGACTATGTTATATTTCAAAAATTGTTAATATCATACAGATAAGCTTGATGCATTTTACTGAACTTACACTGGCATCTTCAAGAAGCACTTAGCAATGCAGAAAAATTATAGCAAAAATGCGTGTCTGGATGTAGTGCTAAACCGGAGGAAAAGGTATATAACATTTCTGGTGTTGGTTGTTAGGGGAGAGGAATGGGGAGGAGTTGTCTGGGTTGTAAATAAGAAGGGGTCAATCTTGAGATGTCCTTTTTATTTTTTATTCTTGGCGGGGATAAGATGGAGGAAGATGATATGTTTTGGCTCTAAGGAAGTATGGATTGATACTTAGGGATGGTTTGGGTGTCCAAGGGAAATTACGAAACACCACCACCCGTATGAGTTCCTTCTTGCCTTGTAAATTAAGCAGTGGTGGTGGTAAAAATAAAGATACCTTGATAGAAATACTACCAGTATGATTTGAACCATAAATTGCTGAGAAAATAAAAGCAGGTCTAGTTTTTCTCTCAATAGAAACTGTCAAAGTCTCCAGGCAGTATGCCATGTCAGGTGTAATCTATCAAAAAATTGAGAAAAGGGGTGATCAATGAATAAGTTATCTTTCTCACCTTTTGTTGGGCAGGGAATCACTAGTAAGTCTGAATTAAAAAATGACAAAGCATGACTGTTGCTGGACACAAACAATGAGACTAATTTAGTATAATCTTACATTGTAAATTGAACCCTTACTGAAAATTCATCATTAGTTTTTCAATGAATAATAAAAAAATATTTTTCCAGCTCACTGACGGAAGCATGTGTGCAAAATCTAAAATTTCTACTGTGAATAGTTAGTGCTGGGTGATATCAAGGCTTCATAGATAGATACATTTAAATGTCAGAACCTAAACCCAGCAACAGTGATTAAACCAGTCTGATGTGGTAGCAGTAATTAATATTCTGCAAATAATTCAAAAAGATATGTTCCTTAATCTTTATTACGATTTTTAATTCAAGAAAAATGTTGCTGGAAAGTAGATTGTGTTGACCAATTTTTGAACAGAATGAATTTTAGAAAAATTGATACAATTTTTATATAAAAAAGCAAAGTCTTTTCAATTTCCTATAAATAGGAATAATCTAATTATATTACTCGGATGATGTTTCAATTGTTTAAACAATAGTTTAAGAACCTTAGAGTTTCAATTTTATTACCAACAACAGAAGGTTCATCAAAACTCATTGAGTGTGTTGTACTCATAGAAGCCACAGTATTTATTATAATTTAAAGTTTTCAATATTTTTTTGATCATTCTCTCAAATTACATTTTTTTCATTTTTACTTATACATATATATATCTTTTCTTCAGATATTTCAGCTGGAACACCTTTAGGCACAGCATCATTATATGGTCACGGGAGCATAGAGATGAGGTCAGGAGATATTATACCAGGCCAGGACATGATTGGTGTTATAGGAAAAGGTCATCTTAATTTTTCATATTTTCAAAACTACCAGTAAATTATTTATAAATTCATGCCTCTAAGAAGTTTTGTTTATCAATTCATCTATCATATATTGATAAAATCTAACATGATGTTTTCAGAATTATTTCCAGATTATTAGCTTCATTATTACTATTCATGTTTTTAAACCAATTTAATTTAGAAAAAAAAATTACTTTGATGAGGGTTACATTGATTTAGATTTAAATTGATTTGGATTCTTTTGAAATTTTTACCTTACTGCCAATGGAGTAGTAACAGTAAAAATCTGTTACAATCGTTGTTAACCTTGACAATGGCCAGTTATCATCATTATGATATCATGCCCTACAAAATCATAGAGTCCTAGGTCTATATATGTCTAGGTCTGTCTGAAATATCAAACAAAGGATATTAAGGCTTAGCATGCTGTAACCCTGATAGCCTAATTAACGGTAAATTCATGTACGGCTTGTAACCAATTGTAATTGACAGTAGTACTCTTCAAAGAATAGGATGAAAATTTATGGAAGTCTTTTGAGAATTGGATAGAAAAAAAAATGGTCAAAATGAGATAATTAAATCATGAGTTATTTTCCTCGATAATGATGTCCAATCTTTTTTTTTATTGAATTTATGAGTTAATATGATGAACACTGATAATATTTTGAACTTTATTGATTTTGATCATGATAGTTTCCTTCAGTCATTTATTTAGGCTGTATTTAGAATCTTACTATAATTCACCAAGTGTCTGTCTGTGTTACCAAAACTCAGGAACCACTCAGCACATCCCCTTGAAATTTTCTGTGTGTACTAATGGGACCTTGGGGCATGTTTTAAGCCAGTTAGTTTTTTCAAGATTCTAACACTTCTCAAGTTTTTGATGAGGGGTTTGAATTTGATGCTAAATTGGTCGCTTATTTACTAAAAATTTACTATTACTTAAATTCACCAAATGTCTGCTTGTATGTCTGTATTAGCATAACTCATGGATGGATAGAGATATAGCCACCAAATTTTTGTTGTTATTAATACACACATTGGTCTTTGAACATTGGAAAAATAATGTGGTATCTGCATTCATGCTCTCCTTGATAATAATGATCTGATTTCCATGTACCTATCCGTATTAAAAGTCTGATTCTGTTTGTGATCTCTGAGTAGACAAAGTGGTGCATTATAAACTGAGGAATAGAATCAAGGTACCACTTTTATTTGGGCCAAAGATCATATTTATGCTTTCTGCTAGAACTAGCTAGAAAGCCTTCCAAGACGGGATGTCAGTTAAATTATGGAATTGTTTAGATGTATCAAGTTATGTAACAAATGATAAGAAATAAAACACACATCAATTTGCTGGTGTCATCCCATAAACTTCCAAAACCCATATGATCTTTCCAATTATTTGCTGATATGTAACTTTCATGATTATGAGACAGGTAGACCTGAACATTGAACAGAGTTTTTAGATTTTAACCTTGACAATGGCCAGTTATCATCATTATGATATCATGCCCTACAAAATCAGAGTTTTCAGATTTTTATGTTCAATATGTTTTATTATTTTCAGATCATATTGCATTATTTTAACTCCTGAACTCATTTTTTTTCTTTTAAAAGGGAATTTGAAAATTAAATCAAGAAGAGTAACTTCTGATTTAAGTTATTAGCCTTGCAGTTTTCAGTATTAATTTTTTCTTCTCAAATTCAATTTACATCAGAGCTCCATTTACAAAAAAAAAAAAAATTCTATCAAAGAGTTCCACTGTGGTTTCAACTGGTTCACGAATCTACAAGTTGAGCCCAAAAGAAGTCAGATTATGTATCAGTTGATCATTAATGTAACTTTCTGAATTTACCTTTTTTTTTTAACTATATTCATTCTGAAGAAATATTTGCATTGTTTTTTTTTCAGGTTTGAACCCAGCTGATACTAATTCAAACAACCAAAATACTTCCAGCCCAACTGAATGCTTCAACATAAAATCTGATATTGGGGACATGTCTGGAGGAGTCCATGGTTTAGGCCTCTCTAATTGCTTTAAGGACAAGCAAAGTTCATCAGAAAATAATTTAGATTCCAATACAATCGATGATGTAAGTTTTCTCTCCTTATCATTTTTAGGATAAAAGCTCCTCAGTTTGTTTTTTTTTAAATGAAAAAGTATATTTATTATTGTGTTAGTGAATCATTATGGCCCCACAAATGACCCGCCTGACCAAGCAGCCAAGATTCTTCTTTCTTTGCTCATCTGTGCTTATGTGTGTCTCAGGGTGCTCCCGGGCACATTTTGGAGGCTACAACCTGGAAAATTGGCATCAGTACACTATTAGGCAGTATCTAAGAAACATTTCTTTTTTTTTTTCAAAAAAGTGTTTTTTGGTCTCTATGCACCAACAATAACCAAATTTTTCTACTGGTAATGTTTACGTAATTTCAGGTAGAAGATGTATTTTTAAAACAATTTTTGCTAACTAAAACTGTAAGTTTCTTCAGTTTTAAGTTGGTCCAGATTGCTGGCTATGCATACATATATGCATGTATATATGCATGGGCCAATGGAGCTAGAGGGCTGAAAATTTCAGAATTTACTCCTTATTATGTCTAGAAATTTTTTTTTTTCATTTTTCTCAAAATTCCACCCTGAAATAGATTTTCAGTTTGGGGTTCAGTTTACAATGTAACTTTATGCTGAATTTATCACTAAATTGTGCCTACTTGTTTTTTTCTCCATTTGAACTTTTTAATGTTGCAACAAAAGGTGAGAGAAGTAAATCATTCATTGATCACCCCTTATTCCAATTTTTTGATTGATGACCCCCAACATGGCATGCTGTGAAAAAATGTTGGTTATGTGATGGATTCTATTGAGTGACTTTTCTGTTTTTCAAAAGGACTTCATGCAAATATCAAAAACGATGAGAGAAAGAATGTCTGTAAGACGACGCAAACCAGACAAACCAAAACAAATAGAAGTAACAAATAAATTCCCTCTTGAAGGTGCGTAAAAATTTTATGTAATCACAGACAAAGTATATTTACTGATGGCTCATTTTTTTTCAAATGGTACTGTCATAATTTTTATTCTTATTCACTATTTTTTGAGTGTTCAGATCCCTAAAAACTTTCTGCCGTTCAGCAAACAAATTTTAGGAAAGAAAAGTATTTTCCATCATCAAGGATGTATCACAATTTTGACTTTGTGAAGGGAAAAAATGAACAACCATAAAAATTTTACTTATTTTATAAGTAATGTTTCCTTAAAGTCAAGATTATTTAAAGAGAATAAAAATACTGGTAATACTGATAAATTACTATTAGTCCATTGGCTCATCTACCATTGTACATCGTGTACAAGTTTTTGTGATTACTTATATCTTTTAAGATCATTCATGATACTTTTGTTTATTTACTATTTCATACTAAGTATAATTTATATTCTTAATTCAAAGGTCCTATACAGGAGTTTTGATTAATCTCTGTTATAGATTACTTTCTTCCTGCCTTTAGGATGAAAGGTAAATTTTCAAAACTTATTTCAGGGAAAAAAAATAATGTCTTTGATGCTGGGAAATAAGCAAATCTGAATTTATGAATTCATAAAAGATTGAAGTAATACTGATATGCAATTAATATTGATTAGCAAATAGAAAATTTAGCTTACATCAATATTTTCATCTCTTTTCCATCATCTTCAAATCAGAATTCAAAATTGGCAACTTTTATATCTTTGTCTATAACTTTGAGAGGAGTCATTAAAATGGCTGCTTTGTTTTGGACAATTAAACGTCTTCTTTTTATCCTTGATGTTGTCATGATGTTCCATCCAATTCATTTCTACGGCTCTCTTCTACTGGAAGAAGAGACCGATGGAGAGACTCTCTTTCCTTACAGATATTACAACTTACACCTGAAGGGAGCCTTCGGAATGAATCAACTGAAATGTCATGACTACTTCAGAAATGGAAAGGAGAGGTTGAATTGTCCAAAACAAAGTTGGTATTTTATATCTTTCTAATATCATTTTATTATTATTAAATGATCGTTTTTCTTATAATTTCAACCATAATTTTGTAAAGATCTTTTATTCAATTGAGCCAGCATTAGCCAAATTAGGGAAATTATTTAGTCTTTTTATGCAAATAAAATCAGTTTTAATCTCATTGTTTAGTTCTACTGGCCACAACAAATTGTCCTGCAACAGAAAAACCAGGAAAACCTCAAGTTGGACCAAGGATTAAGCCTAAGTTGTAAGTAGATTTCCTAAAAATGATTTTGAAAACTATTCATTGTCCTTGGATTAAAGAAAACTTCAGTTTTTTCAAAATAAATTGATAGTCTCAGACTTATTCTCTGAAAGAGTATGAAGCTTTGATAAAAATGTTTTACTGGAAAAGGAAAGGTAATTCTATTTAAATTCTTTTATTTTTGTATTTTTCACAAAATACGTCAAAATCTCAATTAATTTCTGACTTGTTATTCTTTCATATAATTTTTGTTGCATTTTTTTTCAAAGCTCAAATTGATCAGCTTGGATCAGATATAGATGAGGAGTATAGCTATATGACCAAATTTGAATGATATCTGCTAGTTGGCTTTTATAGACCAATTCATAAGGTTCTTTCCTGACGAAATTGGTTTCAAAGGGAGAAAGAGGATACAAGTTCAAATCTCATTGGAGGCTAATTCTTTATTTTCTATCCATGTTGCTTAACTTTTGCAATGTTGCTTATTTTTGCAATGTTGCTTAACTTTGCAATGTTGCTTAAATTTTGCAATATTGCTTAAATTTGCAATGTTGCTTACTTTTGCAATGTTGCACAACTTTGCAATGTTGCTTACTTTAGCAATGTTGCTCACTTTTGCAATGTTGGAAAAGAAACTAATTAAAAAATTGATATCAATGACAATCCTTCATCTAAAATATTCATACAACTTAAGGCAATTACATCTATTACTAGTAGATATAAACAAACATTCTTAATTTACGAGGTAAAAAGCAGTATATATGGGTGATCATGCTACTTATCTATTTATTGTTTTTACATTTGAATTTTAAAGGACTTAAACTAAGGCCACAGTAACAAAATAATCCTCCAGTTATTTTGGAGATACTAAAAGAGGTTTTGTTGTTTTTATTTTACTGCAGGTTAAATTCTGACAATGGTCAACTTAGTGGGAATTCCTCTTCAGATCTCAATAATAATCCAGAAAATCCAGCCTCCATACCAACTGGTGGTCTCGAAGAATTACAGCGCAAACTTATTCAAGATGACTGGTAAGAAAAGTAATCATTTTACTTTCTAACACAAATATGCTGTACAAATACATTTCCACTTGATATCTTTATTCTTCTTTATTGTATTAGAGCAGGTCCCCATTGTAATGTTGGTGATGAGGAAAGATTATAATTGAGCTGCAAAAACTGTAGGGTGGGTATGGGCAAGATTTAAGGGTGGGAAGTATCTGTGTACTTCATAGTCCACTGTCTATGGATTCATTTCTAGGTATATATATATATATGTGTGTGTATATATATATATATATATATATATATATATATATATATATATATATCCTTGGAAAAGAAAATTTGTCTGCTCTCTGACAGTTTATCTGCTGTGCATTGAAAGTTATGTAAAAAACGTGAATTAACTCAATTCAAAACTGTACAAATGTACTCATTATAACCTATAATATACATACACACTAGCAATCTATCATGTAAACATTTACATATATATATATATATATATATATACACAGATATATAGGCATGTAGACACATATATATACACGTACACACATACACACAAAAAGATATTAATATATATATATATTTACACATACACACATATTGCCAAGCCCACATTTCATTTAACATGCGTAGATAAGAATTCCATTGCTTACACTAAATCAGACTAATGACACGTTTTCCTTTGTTCATGTTGATACGTGTTTCAAATTGCTGTGAACCAGTTGCACAGACTTTCCTTATATTCAACTTCCATATAAGTACATTTCTATTTATACCTGATACATGTCAAAGAAGCACAAATCCGTTTAAAAAAAATAATACACAATCTTATCAACCCACAATTTTAATTCCACTTGTTAATTAGTTATCTCCCTTATTTTCTCCTTTCATTTGCCTTTTGAGAAAGTCCAAAAAATGGACAAAACATAGGGAATGAAATTGCAATATTCTAGTAACAAAACTTCTAATATTGTCATTAATTTCTTGTATTGTTGGATTAACAACTATCCATATCAATATGTATTTATATATATATATATATATATATATATATATATATATATATATATATATATATATATATATATATATATTCAATTCAAAGACAAAAATTTCTGTTTCATGCCAATTGCATTTTTCAAACTGAATGGATAACTTGAATTAGCTTAATGTCGTTTTTTAAAATTCTAAATAACATTCTCTTTATGTTTTGAATTTGAAATCTGTTAAGATTTTACTTCACTATTCTTTCAGATAAATTGAAAATTAATGTATACTATTTATACAATAAAAATTACATGTGTTATCACCCAATTCTAACACATAATTGAATCAATGTATTTATAAACAAATATCATTCACACTGAATAAATTAATCTATCAGAAAACAAAATAACCTAAAAAGCAATTGTTCTTTTTTTTAAGTGTTATGTCTGAATCTCATTTTGTCCCGGTTTTGTAATGCTGCCTTCTCAGACACTTTTTTTCTCTTTCACAGGAAATTAAAATGTGAGGCTCTCAATTTAATAAGACAATTGGCCAAGTTTCATCCAAATATTTTTGATTCTGGACTTCATCCAATGGTATTAGCAGTCACCAAGGAGGTAAATTCTTTTTCACAACACTTTTTCATATAAATATATAGATAGATATATAGATTACATGGAAATTATTGACTTATTACAGTGTGAACCTCTCTGTCTTTTGAATCTATAAATTATTTGTCTAATACCAGTAATAGGTTTTAAGTTTGTTTTGTTATGATTCATTTGTCTTTTAGATATTTCAAAGTAAATTGTGATCTCTGTCTATATGTGACTCTGATCTACAAGTTCAATGGTTTATTTTTATCCCTTAATGTTATCATTTTAAATATTTCTTCAAGACATTGATGATACTTGGAGTATAAGTTTTTGCATGTTGTGGTCTTTCTAATTCATTTCTGTTCAAATGTTGGTGTTTTCCCTTTTACTTCAAGTTTCCAGTAGTAGGCAAAAAAAGAATTGTTTTTGTAATTTGCACGCGTGAAAGATACTATGTGATTAGTCTGATCTTGAAGCTGGTTTTGAGATACTGATACAAAATTTAGATTCGTTTGGATTCTCTAAAGTGGATATTTAGGCCTTGTATATGATCCCAGATGTTGAGCATTTATTTTGTAACATTCAGTCTTCGGATTTTCTGCCATTGCACTTTTTTTTTATTTGTGTGTGTTATTTTTTTTTGTCATTTTGTTCTTGTAGCTTGCAATTTTTTATTATTTTTTCCATGTTGTCCATGCAGCTATAGCCTATTTTAATCATATTTTTGTTGAAGATTTTTTGTAATTTTTTGTTGCTTGGGAAGTGTTTTTTTTTTTTTTTTTAACTAAGTCTATGAAAATCTTTTCTATATTAGATACAACCTATCTATTAAAACAGGGTGTAAGCCGAATCTTATTTCTTGTCCTGTCTTGTTATTCTTGCTGTTATTTGATGCATATCTGTTGGTGGGATTAGAAACAATAGAATAATGATTGAGTTGGTTTAAAGCAGTATTGATTTGGATGATCTAGCATCATTGAAACTTTCTGGACCTGAATGTCCTCAAAAACTATCTTTTGGATGGTGTCAAGAGATAGTTTTTTCCTTTTTTATTCTTTGTAGCAGGCCATCTTGTTCTCACTCTTTTCTCTTCTCCTTACATATAGGGGGAGTGGGATCAAATGTAATATTTTTTACTATTTTCTGAATTACCTTATGACTGATTCAACTAAATTAATCCTTGTTACACATGTATATCAATTTGTCATATCATTGAAAAGTCCCCATAGATCACAAAGGAAGAAGCACTAATAAAGAAATAAAGTTATAGAGAAGTACTAATATTGTTTACCAAGAAAACTAAGAGACTATACCACTTGTTTTGTTTGGTATATCAGATTATTTCTTCAGTAATGGCTACTTTTTTTTATGTATAAGTAATGTAAATAATCAGAAACCGTCAACTAAAATTATAAACAGATTTCTTCAATTCTTAAGTTGCTCATCTATTATCTATGTATTGTGCATACAGGTTGTACCAAGGGAGCTAGAGGGCTGAAAATTTAAACATTTTACTCCTTATTATGTTTAGTAAAAATGTTTTGAAAAAAAAATATCACCCTCCCCAAATTGGTTTTTAGTAGGAGGTTTAATTTACAATGTAAACGTCTTTTGATGATTTTTTATATTTTATAAGAAGAAATATACTATACTGTGTGTCCAGGCCATATTTTTGGGGGCTACAACCTTAAAAATTTGCATGACTACACCAATAGGTACCATCTAAAAACACCCAAATCTTGTGTTTTTGGGTAATTTTTGATAATATCTAGTTATTTTTTTATTTTTTAGATAATTAGTTCTGGTACACATGTGGGATATGGTGATTCATTTATGCAAGTTATTATATTAAACATATGTATTTTTTCTTCCAGTTAGACAACCTCAGATCCCAAGTGAAGAGAGATGCCATCCTTTGTGTAACAGATATGTTTCTTTACTTAAAAAGAAGAATGGATCCTGTATGTATCACTCATGTATTTGTTCTATTTAGGGATATAAAGGCGTCCCCTGGTATAATGTTGTTTATTATAACACGGTTCACACTCTAAGGCTAGCACTTAGTGACCTCTGCACATTTTTTTTATCTATATAGTCACCTAATTGACCAGAAAACTGCAAATAAAAACAGAATATTCCTTTGAACTGATAAACCGGATATTTGGGGCTGAGTGCTATTTTACTATACCCCAAACCCATTTGATGATAGAAGTGACACTACTCTCACTCCAATTCCACTGAGAAATATATTTAACCTATGATAGCTAACCAACTGTAAGAATGAGATGAATTAGACAAAAATGTTTCAACAGGCAATAAGAAAAACTTTTCTTTTAATTTTTTTTGCCCCCCCCCCCCTCTAGGAGCTCAGGGTATTGGGTTGAAAGTGTCAAGTCATTGATGTAAATATGTAAATGTATTGTTTATAAATACTGTAATTTAGTATTCTTTGTAAAATGTATTGTAATTATTTTGGTGGTATTATTAAGAAAAAAATAACAAATATCATGTTTACTTTTCAAAATTTTATTTAGTTTTCATATGATAAATGATGTTTACTGTTGTCTATCTATCAATGTCCTTGAATATCACTCTGCAGTTATCATGACTTGGTTATAACACAGTTGGTTTTCTTGGACCCCTGCACTCGCATAATACTGAGGGATGCTTGTATTTGCTTATTCACAAAGAATCCTTTGCCCAATAAATAAGATAAAAACAACTATATTTTCATACAAACCTTTAATGTTTCACAGACTTTCCCTCTCGATATAAAAAATGGTGCACAACTAAAAATTATCATACGATGTAATTTATTCAAAGCAATAACAATCTATTTTCCTTTCAAAGGGAGATAATCCTTAGATCATTCTTAGTCTGACAAGAGTTATCTCTATTTTAAGCTTGGAAACTAAGAATCCACTGGCTGTAACGAAAGGCTGTAAGTGTTTACTTTTTGTTCTTTTTACCTTACAGGAATTAGATCAGGCAATCGGTTGCTTATTAGCTTTGATGGCCGTCAGCAAAGAATTCATCAGGAACGATGTAGAAAAGGCTTTTGATGTGATGATAGACAATGTAACCTGCTCGAAAGCTTTGCCGATTCTCATATCCAAAGGTTTGAAGTAAGTAAGAGATTTTTTGATTTTATCAAGCTTTATTAGAAGCTGTCAACCAAAACTGTCTACATAGGGTTCTCCAGTTTTTAAGTGATTCTGTCTGGATAGCAGCTTTTATATGAACGTGTCATGCATACAGGTCATACCATTAGCTAGAGGACTGAAATTTAAATGTTTACTCCTTATTATGTCTAGAGAGAAATTTGTCTTTTGTTTTTGAAAATTCCCACAAAAATAAACTTTTGAGGGTGGAGGGATTCAATTCACAAAGTAAGTTTATGCTAAATTGATCCCTTAGTTTGTGTCCAGCAGTGGTTATGCTTATTTTTTGAAAATTCGGACTTTGTAGTGATCCGACAAAAGGCAAGAGAAGTGACTTATTCATCGATTGCCCCCATCATGATATGTTGCCAATAGACTTCGGTCACATTTTATGTTGAGTGACTAATCAAACATGTTTCCTTTTCAAGTCTATAAGTATATAAAGACTCAACACTAAAACTATGTAATGTCAGTTTATTTTGATGACTTCTTGTCTTGAACATAAAGTCATTTGTTAAATCTGAAAGCAAAGCATTTGAATACATGTGAACATGAAAAAATGTGTTGGACTATCAATATGTTTTATTCAGTTTAAATGAAGAGAGAAAAAATGATTTGAAAAAGATGAAAAAATTTAGACAGAATTGGAAAAGTTTACAAAAAAAACAATATGAATGTTTGACTTATGGACAATTTGTACAAATGGTTTGTCAGAAACCAGGGTTGCCAAATTAACCATTTTCAGGCTAGATCTGGCCGTTTAAAAAAATATAATTCAGCCAATAAAAATCTTTGCTAGCCTATTAAATCTGGTAAGTTTAATGAAAAATAAATGTTCAATTTTTATCAACAATTTGTTCTTAAGTCTTAGCGTAGTGATTTTTTTGCTATAAATATAGTTGAGAATGAAAAATCTGGCTGATTTTAGCCATTTTTGATAACAGTTATTGTCTTATTTAAAGACAGTTATAGTTTTTATGCATAGAAAGGTGGAATATATAGTAAATACTAAGACAAACATTTGACTAACTGATACTAATTATTTACAGTATGTAACTGTTCCAACTTGTATACAAATCTGACTTAGAAGACGGACCTTGGAATGGAACTTGTTTGCAACCTTGAAACTTCCTGTTCTCCGAAACATACTATAGAATATTTAATGCATTGATGAACAATGACTAAGTTACTTTATTACCTAAATTAGCTTCAATGTTCTAAAAAATCCTTTGATCTGACAAAGAATTTCTTTTCTTTTTAAACCCAAGTTGTATCAACAGATGTTACATTATTAGATGAAACGCAAGTTTGTTCTATGTCATCATAAAACGCCTAAAAAATCTTTAACCCTCTGAGTGCTGAAGAGACTTCATATGCCACCGAACAATATTGCAAATATATCTTGATTTTCAACATATTTCAAAAAAGAAAATTCTTATGAATGAAAAAAATATCGAAATAATGATATCAAGGGGCGTAACCTAATGACCAAGTGTCGTGGTTGTGTCCCTTGAGTTTCAAATACAAATAATTGTTTGTGTTTTGTGATAAACCAACTTAGGATGATAGGTGAAAACTAGTCAAAATAATAATAATAATTGTTAATCGTTAAACTATGTCTTCGGGCGTTCTTAAGCACCCCTGTCATTATAGAGTTAAGGAACATATTGTCTATAACTTTGAGAAGAGCCATTAAATATTCCAAGCTTTGTGCAGATAATTGAATTCCTTTTTTGTGTTACTGATCTTATGATCAACAATTTTTCTGTCGCCATCTTGTTCCATAAAAGAGAGACCCCTCTCTTTCCTTATGAATGATACACCTGAAGAAAGTTGTTGAATAGTCAAAAGAATCAGTCAAAACTTTGTGGTAAGAATGTAAATAACAAAAAGAAGTTCAAATGCCTGAACAAAGCTTTGAACTTTAAATAATAGATTAGAGATATTTTATTTTCAAACTCTGATACAATCTTTTTTTATTGTGTACATGACTATACTTGTTGCTGGCTATGTGTATATCTGCAGTTGTGGCCAAAATTTCAACAACCCCCATTAAAAGTGCATTTTTATGATTATCCTTCAAAATTCATATTTTAATCATATATAATATACTTATGAGTTTAAAAATTGTTAGTGGAAAAAAGGGATTCATTACTAAGTACAAGTGCTTTTAAAACTCACAAGTATGTCCTATATGATTAAAATGTAAATTTTGAAAGATAACTGTAAAAACGCTGTTTTTTTTATGGGTGATACTAAACTTTTGGCCATATCTATATTATTAGTAAAATAATCAATCTTGAATTTTTTTGTCTAAGATGATTTTAATTCTGTTAATTTCAAACTAAGTAGTATAAGGTTCGTAAGTGACCAAACTTGAATCTCTTTGACAATCTTTTAATATTTATTTATTTTCATTGTATTTTCAGCTTATTTCCTTATTCTGCCTCTTAATAATTAAGAAATTATTTTTCAGTTAGAAATGTCTCTTGCCATCATCAAATCAAAATATTTCCAAAATTATTTATTTTGATAGATTTTTTCATGTTCTCTCTCACTTAGGCACCGGAGTGTTGGGATACGAAAAACTGCTTCATACTACGTATTGGCAATTGCAAAAAAAATTGGCCACCGCAGACTTCTGAGTGGTGCCAAGGACCTTACAGATAAAATTCTTCAAGCCACATTGGACTGTATTATAGATGCTTCAAATGAAGTAAGGTAGGTCAAATCATCAATTTTGAGTTAAAGGGACTAATGCTCACTTAGGTCATCATAGTAAAATTCACATTCTGTAGTACTATAAGAAGATTGATACATGAATCTAGAATGAGCAATAGATAAACTGAGAATTGTTTTTTTTAACTCTTTAGAAGTTAATTTGTTGTTCCCAGCATGCATCTGTGTAAGGTACAGGCATCCACCAATATAACTCCATTATAGCCAAGTTTGTAATATAAGGCGGATGGATTGTAGACCCCAACATACTCAACTGTGTTATCGCTCACTCATCCAGAAAAACGTGAATAAAGACATTTATTTGACTTATGCAGAAAACCAATTGTGACAAAATCTTCCAGTTTTAATACGATAGATGATGTTTGCCTCTCTTTGATTATTGTTATTATCTTCCACCTTTGAATATCGCACTTACCCACACTTCCTGTACAGTATTATCAACTAAAAAAATATTTTCACGCTGGTGTGACTGATAGAGATGAAAAATTTTAAAAAGGAGCCAAAATCCAGCAAAGTTGCTAGAAATAGTTATAAACTCGCCTCCAAAATGGCCAGCTTGTTTGAGCACAGGTGCATCACTTGAGCACCTTTTAGTGCTATCTAAACAAGAAATGTGCTGAATTTAGTACATCATCATCATCATCATCAGTCTTTTAACGTCTGTCATTGGACATAGACCTTCCCAAAGGATTCGCCACACTTCTCTATCGTGAGCGTTGTGGAACCAGTATTTTCTGAATTTGTCTAGTTCATCTTTCCATCTTGTGTTCTGTCAGCCTCAGTTTCGCATGTGATCTCTGGGGATCCATGTTGTGAGTCGTGATGTCCATCGGTTGTCTATCATTCTTGCAACATGGCCTGCCCTTTGCCATTTAAGTTTTCTAATAGATTCTATGATGTCTCACACTCTTGTTTTCTTCCGGATATACTGTGCTGTCTTGTGATCTCTCCATGTGAGGTTGAGCAGGATTCTTTCATCTGCACGTTGCATGCTTCTCAGTTTGTAGGTCTGTCTCTTGGTTAGGTTCCATGTTATAGCTCCATAAGTGATTATCGAGAGAATGCATTGGTTGTATACTCTTCTTTTTTAGGATTATTGGGATTGACTTGTTTTTGAAGGTTGAGCTTGCTCTGCTGAAGGCTTACCATCCTAGGGTGATTCTTCGCTTGATCTCTTCCTCTTTTGTGGGTTTCATAGAGATTCGTTGTTCCAGGTAGATGTAGTGGTCTATTTTCTCCAGTTTTTCATCTTCGATTTTGCCCATTATGTCCTTATTCTCAATGTGTCGTTGCACTTGATTTTCATTTTACTGAAGTTCATGTGTAGGCCGACTTTTTTGCTTTCTTCATTTAGTTCATCTAGCATTAGTTGGAAATCATGTAGATTCTCTACAAAAAAGACGATGTTGTCTGCAAATCTTAGGTTGCTTAGATATGTGCCGTCTATTTTGATTCCTCCATTCTCCCAGTCCAGGTTTCCGGAGATCATCTTGAGGCAGGCTGTGAAGAGTTTGAGTGAGCTGATATCACCTTGTCTTACTCTTTTTCGGAGCTGGAAGGGTTCAGAGTCCTTATGTAGCCTTAGAAAGGAATTGCTGTGTATATTGTATATATATATGCTTTTGTATACATGTTGTAGTACTTTAACGTATACAGGGTCTATACCTTGTAGAGTGATGGCCTTCATGACCATGGGAATTTCTACAGAGTCAAATGCCTTCTTGAAGTCTATAAATGCTACAGTGAGTGGCATTTTGTACTTTGCTGCTTTCTTTTAGCTGAAAGCATTGTATTGGCTTCTCTTTTGGTATTCAGCTATGAATCAGTTTATGAATATGATTAGATAAAATATGATGCAAAAGAGTTTGATGGATTGACTGTATTACATATTTGAAGCTGGTTAATCTTAATTAGTAATTCATTAGATTCTACAGGTATGCAAGAACTTCAAATTTTGGTTCAGAGCAATGAATTATTATATAAAATGTAAACTTTAAAAATTGCTTTGATTGAATGATTGGTATTTCTATTTCAGATTCCATGGTAAAGAGATATTGTATCTTTTGCTGGAAAATCCCAACCTTGATCAACTTCTTGAAAAATATCTTCCGTCCGAATCTGTTGCCACAATGAGAGCTCAAATGGATCTTCTCAGCAAAAAGGTGACGTACAATTTTCAAATTTTAACTTAAGACAAGAAACGTGATGAATTTTTAAATTTTTATCTTTAAATTTACTTATTTATGTTTGGTGGTCAAATTAAGGCGACCAGCATTGAATGATGAAGAATACATTTGCTAAACAATAATTTTAATTGAGGAATAGAAATTTGACTCATAAGTGCCACCAGGGAGATGTAAATCTTGAATAAATCAACAACTCGTACATCTATCCACATAAAAATCATGTATGTAAATTGGTGTGTTTAATTGCACAATTGTCTGTAATGTCTTGTCCGGTTTTAATGATATATGATATAAAGTTATATTGGATATGTCCTTGTAAAACAGATTAATAGAGCCAATAAATCTATGAAAGAGTTATAAAATGTGGTAGTTTGTTGTCATAACAATGAAGAATATGTCATGGAGATGAAGATTGTTTGATACTAAAAGAAAAGAAAAAAAAGAGTGTGTTAGTGACTGAAAGAGATTTTTAATGTTTATTTAATGTTAGACTTATGGCTCAAGTCTTTGTGTCCACTTGCCCTTGAGACTAAATAACATAGAATTAAGATATTTGAATTATTAAAAATAAATTACCTAATAAGATAGTTTTAGGCTCCTTAGCCAATCCATACATAAATAATGTGACCTTAGCCAATCCATACATAAATAATGTGACTGTCTCATTTTCCTAAATCTCTTTTGACTGATGACGGATTTGCCGCACTTTCATTGTCTGCCTAATCATTTCCCTTAGTCATCAAATTACCATGTGGCAAATTACCTGAAAACAAAGGGTGTCAATTTGAGAGCTTCCTTTAAATGCTCCAATGTATTTTCAATAACACTGGTTGACTCTTTATTTTCTATGATTAGCGTGATGAAGTTAATTTTCTGGGACCCTATTTTTACAATGCTGCCAATAAATAACCCCATCATTTTTTACAGATATGTATTAGTACATGAAAGGTTGAATGAAAACATCTAACTATGTTGCGTGTCCTCCGTTTGATATGATAGCTTGCGTCTTTATGAAGTCTTTGATCAGTTATATTGACAACATAATTTGTTTCTAGATGAGTAAGCATCTCTATGTCTGACGACTGTCAGTGACTGACTGACTGTTTAACAGACACACCAAAACATTTCTCGTTTCCTCCCCCTCCTTCAATATATGTCTGATACTGCAAAAATATTTTGTGCGAGGAAAATTTAGTTTGCTTTTCTTCTTAATGAATAGGAAATAAAGGCTTAGGATTTAGAGCAGGCCAAATCTGGTCTGTGGCCTTATTTCATCCCCCATCACTGACTTCATTGAATATGTGACAAATAATGTACTTTTTAAATTGGGAATGGGTTTCAGCATTTTGCACAACCTATTTATACGAAAAGACTCTTTCAAAGATGAAGTATATTAGATCTATTTATAAGTCAGTGTTAGCTAGTTGCCACTTGCAGTTAGTTTCAATTATAGGAACATTAAAATATGAAAATATTTTTCCCCACCGACAAAAAAAAAAATTTTCATAGTCCTTATTGATTATTAGTACCTGGAAGTTCATATAGATATATACTCTCATAATGAAAAACATTCTGTTTCCATTGCATTGTATGATTGTTGTTTCATTCTTTTATCCGCGTTGGCCTGCAAGACATAAAAACATTTCTGATTTGGCTTAAAAAGAAAAAAATTGGCTGACCCATGGTTTAGAACTGTGGTTTCCAACCTTTATAAGGTTATTCCCCACTTTTGTCGATAAAATCACTTGTTTCCCTTTTTCTATTCAAGTAAGTTGTACCAAAGAATAATTTCAATTGATTATCTTATTTTATGTATAATTAGACAGCTTTATTATGGAAAATAATTCAATTTTATAAATTTCTGCTTTATATTTGCTACTCAAAGAAAGTGATTGAAAATAATTGTGAAAACATAATTTGAAATTAAAATGATCAAATCAATTTTTTGAATGAAATGGTACAGGACTAGATAATTCCAATAAAGCAGTCTTTGCTTATTGTATATGTATAAGTTGACTTTTTGAGCATCAAGTATTTTCCCTAATGGATCATATTTGTCTGTTTAGACCCTTTGAACTTTGATGGACACAATGCTACCTTTTGTTGGAGAGTCAACTTATCTAATGAATATTTGATTCAACTTGAATTAACACCCTAGTTTGGGGTGTCACTTTCCCAGGATTTACAAAAGAATATATTTCAAGGATGGGGAGACACAGAAGGATGTATTGAATGAAAGCTTACGTTTGATTTGTGATGGTGCTATTATAAGGGTGATCAGGTCAAAATTTTCGAAATTGGGAAATATTTTTCGAATTTTAATTCTGTTGATCGTATAATATTAAGATAATTTACTAATTCTGTGTACATTAAAATCATGTGTGTTATCCTTGAAGTTTAAAAAAAAAACCCTATTCGATTTTTAAGAACTTATCAGAATTCTTTTTTCCTCTTAAAGGAGAATCAATACAAAAGGATTAGTTCAAAATGATATCTTCAGTGGCTTACTCTTTATTTTCGATATTATTATGGTGATCAGATCAAAATCTTCCATGGTTTGAAGATCCCAATTAATGCATTTCCTGAAAGAGCTCAGACTGGGGAGCAGAAAGCTTCTTTTGTTTTCTTAATAGCCCAAAGGAATCAAAAGTTATACGAAAACAAATTTTGAAATTGGGAAATAATTCAAGAATTTTAATTCTGTTGTTTGTTAAGGAGTTGGGGTGTAAAAATAGTATAGAAAGTATTTGTCAATACATCAATACAAGTCCACACACTGTGTATGAAATACACATAACTATTATCCCAATGAACAATACCATCAAAACAAAATGTTGAAATTACTTATAATACTTTATTGTTATAAATGAGTGGTGTAAATTGAATGTAATACTTTTCCAGAGTGGGAACTGGGTTACTAAAGCACTTTGTTTCAGATGCCCATGGTTTGGGGTCAACTCATACGCCAGCAAATTCAATGAAAAAAAAATTTCTATTTTAGTAAAACTAAATTATAGGCTTTAGTCTTTGTTGAATCTGTTGTTGCTATTTGTTTGGAAATTGTTTTAAAAATTTTTGTTGATCAGTTTGAGTTGTTCTTTTAGTATACACAGGGGTGTAGCAAGGCTTCTCAGTGCTGGGAGCAAAAACAGTGCCCGAGGAAGGTAAAACTGGGATTGTAGTCCAGAGGGAAATTTGCCCCCAACTACTCATTATTGCACCTGGTGGTGACCGCCCCCTCTTGCTATGCCTCTGATAATATATATATATATATATATATATATACATATATGAATTACACAATTTATATATGTTTAGGGTTTTGCTTTTAGAGTGGAAGCATTTTAATTCCTAATTCTGTTTTATGAATATTTCATTTTCGTTTGTGTTAGACACTGAGTTTCAAATTTAGGGCTTTTAATTTCAAGTTTGAATTATTTTCCAAGCAAAAAATGAATTATAAATCTCGATGAATGTTATACTTATTCAAATTCAGGTATGTTTGAGTTAATATGAAGATTACTTTCTTTTAGGGTTTGATGGAAATGTCTTATGATTGTTCATCTGCCCCTCATTCTGCTAAGTCCCTACCTTCTTCCAGGGGTGGATCAGCTGGAAGGTAAGTCATAAAGCTTTTTTCAGGAAAGATAGAATGAAAAACATATCGAATCACTGTATCCCAACAAATGGCCTGCCTGACCAACCAGCCGAGTGGGCTACAGATTCTTTTATCTTCAAGTGTTTATGTGTATTTATGTGTGTGTGTGTGTGTGTGTGTGTCTCAGCTCCTGGTCATATTTTTTGTACTACTACCTTGCACCACTCAGCACCATCGAAAACATTTGGGCTGGTATCTTTTAGGTAATTTCAGATGAAAGATTTTTTTAAAAGATAATTTTAGATGATTTTCCAGATAATTAGTTCCTGTACTAATGTGGGATATGGTGATTCATTCATATGAGATAAGGATATTTTAGTTCAAAACTTATCACTATCTAATTTAGTTAGAATTCATTTATATTGTAATGAAGAGACAAAGATAAATAAGACTTTGCTAAGTGATTATTCCAAATACAGGAATACCTTGACCAGTGCAGGTTTTAATGTAGTTCAGTTAAGTATTTATTGCACAAATTGATGTAAGTAGGTATAAGTGAAAAAAGCACATTAGATTATAATAAGACCTTGAGCTTTGTGGTTTTGAACTGGAGAGATTCAAGGTATTCCAGTGTAATTATGCTACTAAATCAATTGAATAAGTAATAGTGAATACAATATATTTCTAGCAATAAATGTTTAAAACCGAAAATACATTCCTTATCTGAAGTAAATGAAGTTCTTTTCAAATCAATGGGAAAATGTACAGGCATAAATGTGTAAGATCAAAGGAAATCTTATTAGCATTCATCAAATGCCTTTCTGTTTGTGAGAGTCAATTGTGAAAACCGCACAATACAAAACCATGGAATTTTCTCTGTGTAATGTCAGCGTACTGGAGCAGGTTTTTAGCAAGTTGGTTTTTGAACATTGTTCGTTTTACAATGGAAAATCAAATGTCCATCTCTCTGTGATTCACCAAATATTCGTCTGTCTGTGTTTCACCTAATATCTGTCTGTCTGTGATTCACCAAATGTCCGTCCGTCTGTATGTGACAGTCAACCGTGAAAACCACACAACATAAACCAATGGAATTTTCTGTGTGTACAGCTGGGACATTGGAGCAGGTTTTTAGCAAGTTGGTTTTTGATTGATTTACAAAGGAAATTCATGCTAAATTGGGCACATTCTTTGTACCTGACCTTTTTCAATTAGAGCTTGACTGCTGCTGAAAGATAGCTCATTTGCAGAGTGAGTGAATATTTTGTATCGTTCTTAGAGAGGATGACAGAGTAAGAGAGAGAACAGCGGTTTAGAGGGGGCTGAGAGAAAGAGGAAGATGTTTCTTTGAGATGGTGAAAAAACCCTCCCAAATTCACAAAATCCACATAAGCCATGAAATTTTCTGTGTGCACAAATGTAACCTTGGAAAAGATCAGTTTTTGAAAATCACCCCCTGAAATATGTTCTTAGGTGTGGGAAGGGTCAATTTACAATGTGAATTCATCCTAAAATGGACACATTTTTTTGAGCATACTCTTTTGTTTATTTTGTGTTAAGCAGTATTTTTCTGAGATTGTAAAAAAACATGTTCAAAGTCACAAATTTGTTTATTTTCTGTTAAGCGTACATACAGTTACATTTTTTCAAATCCATTTAATGGCGGGGACAGGGACAGGCAAGCGAGACTTTGATTATTTTGTTTGGAAAGTAAGAATCTAAATAGAAAGGCAATCTTTCATTTCATGTCGGAAATCATAGATAACTTTGACTTTTTATTATAATTATTTATATTTTATATGCTATCATTGTTGATGGCATGGATATATTAGTTGAAGAATAATTCTGAAGATTTGTTGTTTCAGTCTATTGAGTTCGCAAATAAGTCCCAAAAGGCCAGTATCTTTGAAGAACATTGAATCAATACAAGAAGAAATAAAAAAGATGGGCAACCTTCTTTCTGCAAATGACTGGCGAACCAGACAAAAAGGACTGGAGGCTTTCAAAGAAATGTGTGAAATAAGCCCAGGCATTGTTGCTGCAAATATTACACAGGTAAAACATTCTCTCACTTAACATGTTCATTATTCAGTCATATTTGCATGGTTACTTTTATATTTTACTTTTGATTAGAAGCAAGGATGTATTTAAATTGACCCAACTTTGATTCTTTCCCAACCTTCCTTCAATTCTCCTTCCCCATATTTAAAAAAAAATTCTTTCCCCCAGGTTTATTTCTTCTCTTTCCCACAAAGTCTTCTTGAAATGTTCATTTGGCACCCTTGATAGAAGTTTGGATGTATTCATAATGTAACTGATTATTTATTTAACAATACAGCAAGTTTAAGCCTAGAGGTTCACTCCTAACCTTATTCTCCTCTTTCTCTTTTCTGTTTCCCTTTCTTTCTCCCCCTCCATTTCCCTTTTCCTGTTTCACCTCCCTCTTTTGTCTCCCCCTCCCTCTTTCCTTTCCCTATTCACCTCCCCTTTTCTTTTGAATTTCTTCCTCTTTAATTTTGCTTTTGATTACAGCTGTGAGAATTTGTGTGTGTGTAATATTCAACTTAATTAAAAATATAGGTATGAAAAGTCAATTATTGAAGATTCATTTCACCAATAATTTTTCTGCTGTTTTCATTGAAGCTTTAAAAAGCCTAATATCTTGCTAAATCCATTTTTCTCATTAAAAATAATTTCTCTTGTAAAACATCTGCTTTTTTCCCCACAAAAATCAGTCAGATTAAATATTAATTGTAGCAATGTTTCACTTGGCATTTTGATCAATTTAGAAATACAATGTTTTTCTTTTTGTGTGTTTATTGTAATTCAAATCAAGATCTGTGTTCTGAATAACGTTCCTCCTAATTTTCAGCAGTCAATGTACAAAAATCTTAAGTTGTACAACTTCATCTTCTATGGTTTGTGCGTTCTGAATGCTAGAACAAACATAAAATTGTTACAAGATAATTCTGACACAGCTTATTTCTCATACCTGATAAAACAGTATTTCCATGTTTTAGTAGAATGCAAGTATGATTGAATTCTATGGAGTTAGACATTTAAGATTTTATTCTGTACTTTGGACAACTTAGTCCACTCAATAAATATGTAATTCATTTTCATTAAACAAATATATAATCATCATTGTCATCATCATCAGTCTTTTATCATCCATCGTTGGACAGAGACCTTCCCAAAGATTCGCCAGACCTCTTCATCATGGGCATGGCAAAGCCAATACTTTCTGAACTTGTCTAGTCCATCTCTCCATCTTGAATTATGCCAGCCTTGGTTTTGTGTGTGATATATCATTATATTTGTCTTATACTTATTACTGCATTATTTTAGGTAGCTGTGCTATGTTGACCATGAGGCACAGGCCTCAGGCTCCAAGACTTAAGGGGATTCCAGGGCAGATTTAGGGATCCCATAGTAGGCTATGGCTTCTGTTTATATGAACACTTGAGAATTTTATATTTTCTTTAGTATTTGACCAAATTTTAAAACCAAATTCTTGGCATATAAACTGAGTTTTATGGTAAATAATAACAATCAAATTAGTTCTCTTTTCGTATATGACCCTAGGTACTCCTATCTCTTTTTTAAGCCTACAACTTTGCATGAGTATATGACTGAGCACCATCTGAAAATCTCTTTTTTGTTTTTTCAAAAAGGTATTTTTTTGGACCAACAATGATCAAATCTTTTGCTGGTATTTTTCAAGATAATTTTAGATAAAATATCTATTTGTAAAGATGATTTTACATATTTTTTAAGATAATTTTTGATAAATGTCCATTTCATGAAGACCATTTTCCGATATTCTTTAGATAATCAGTTCTGGTACACTTATTTATAAGAGGTCTATTTATATCTTTGGGCTTTAGGGTTTGTTGGGGGGGGGGCAGTTGATCTCGGTCTTTGGCCCCTATTAAGCTCAATTTGGCACTGATCTTGTCCCATCTCCACCTTCATATTGTACCATCTTCATCTTCAAAGCTAATCAAACATACTTATAATAATTTCTACTTGGTTTCCATATTTAGTTTGGAATAGCCAAATTATGGCTGGCCACTATCAAGGTTCATAATGGGTGTGACAGCTTTTTAACTATTGCTACTGAGTGCACAGGTAGTTATAGGAGAGTATTTTTCACAAGTGCCCATTTGGTAACTCTAATCATTTGTCAACCATCGTGATATGCCAATGACAAGAGATATTTTGTCAAGGACAGAGCGCTAAGAGAATTGGATACCTTTTCCCCAAAGGAATTAGTGCAAAGTGATCCCAAGCAACTTCAGCCAAAATTCGAACTTGTTTTACCAATTTCATTTTTCATACTTATTACTATTATGGGTTCTCATACAAGTGTAGGGTCCGATTAAGGAGACAGAAAATTTATTCCCCTTGAATGATTTAAGAAATTTTTGTAGCAGTTGGACATGCACAAAAATAATCCCTTATGAAAGAGTTATACTTTTATTTCCCTCTGTCCTTATTTACTTTTTCTTCTCTTCACCTATTAAAAGTTTTCAAAATCTGCATATGCTATTTTTTAAAATTGTAACTCAGAGATAACTTGCAAGAAATAAACCTCATCTTACTGCAATCAGTTTAAGAAACTTCCTGAAAAAAATGAAACATTTCATATTAAAACCTTTTATTTGAAATTTTGAAAGTTTCCACTATTCATTTACCATTAAAAAAAAAACTTCTTGTAGGTATTTGATAAATTTTTGCCTCGACTGCAAGATGCCAATAGTAAGGTCAACTTGTCTGCTTTGAGAATCCTCTATGAAGTCATCCCAGTTCTCCATGGATCCATGGGTCCAGTTGTCAATTTGACCGTCAATTGTATAGCTACAAATTTATCATCAAAGAATATAGAAATCCATAGCACAGCTGTTAAAATTATAGATTCACTTGTGACTTACCTTGGTAAGTATTTTAATAAATACTTTCTTTTTCTTCTTTTCTTCTTCCTCTTCTTCTTCTTCTTCTTCTTCTTCTTCTTCTTCTTCTTCTTCTTCTTCTTCTTCTTCTTCTTCTTCATTTATTTATTTATCTATTTTTTTTCTTCTGTTGATTTTCTTGTTTATTTTATTCTAGGATGGGACTTTTTTTATTTCATAATATTCTAAGATCTATCAATGTTGGAGAAAGCAATTGGAAAAAAGGTTAAGATTCGTTTCTTGGGAATTGCAAAAAATTTATTTTCTTCCAATTTTCGAGTGATTTCAATCCAATTAGACCAGGATTCTGCACAACAAAGTGACATATTCGCAATATACTTGATAATTCTTTATTACATGAATGATTCCCTTACGACTTTTACATCAGGGTTCATGCACATTCAGATAATTCCATAAACAAGACCAAAATCCAATACTTACATAAGTAACTATTTATATACATATATGCGATTCCTGCAGCAGCCCCATTTTGTTAATTGTTTATTCTGCTAACATTGTTTAGGGTGAGTGATACATTAGCCGTGTAACAACAGGAAATTATCTCAAATAAGTTTTTTATATAAAATAATACAATTTATAATCATTCTGTTGGACCAAGTATGTCCATCTCTTAATATATAATTGCCCCATTGAAAGAGACATATAGACTGAGAATAAATGAGATGAGAATTTGGTGTGAAAACAGTTATTTGTGCCTTTGCATTACTGGCAGCTGTTTAGCTCAATGATGAGAGCATCACTGCATTGAGGCGGCTACCCTATCAGTGGCAGGTTTGATTGCTGTAGCAGCCTTTATATATATATATATATATATATATGTGTGTGTGTGTGTGTGTGTGTGTGTGTAAAGAGAAAGGGGTTCCCTGGAAAATCTCATTATTAAAGGTTATCTAAGTAGTTAAAGTGTGAAAACCACTGCATTAGACTGTAGAGCCATCTGGAAATTTGGAAGTTTTTCAAAAAAAAATTTTTTTTCTTGAAGGTTTTATGATGACACTATAATGCTAAACTGGACACATATCTTTCACTATTTTTAGGAAGGTACAACTTACATGAGTTATGTTCTCTTCTTCCAGTCACTTTCTCTGATACTGTCAACCCCAACTCCAGCCCTATAAAATTAAAAATCAAAAACAGAATTAAAATTTACAAATTCTAGAATGAGACAACTCATGTAAGCCATACCTCCGTCAGAATGGCAGAGCATATGGGCCTACTTTATCATTATAGTTACATTGTAAATAGAACACACCTTGTAAAATCTTAAAACAATTTTTTCTTTAAGATTATTGGATGGTTCTAAAGCCTATTGGATTGAAATCACCCAAAATTGAAAGGAAAAAAGACTTTCTGCTTGGAGAACTGCAGTCTATTAAAAACAAAATCTCAACCTAGAAAAATAACGTTGGTGGCAATTTGGATTTGATACTGAAAATATAAGTTTATGTAATCATAATGTATATATGGTTCTTAAATGTTTATCGGGGTCATCAGTTATAGGAAATATAGTTCTTATATTGTGTAGAAGAAAGAAGAAAATAGCTGTTGGTTAGATGTGGCAAGAAGATGTAGTTGTAGACAAAGGATTTTGCTTCCACGTGGTTTTGTGTTAGCGCCGACGTCACTGGAAATTTTGATGTAGGAAGGGAGATGGAAAGAGAACATGCACACCAAGTACAAAAGTGGATGCAGATATTAAATGGAATAAAAAGAAACATAAATATTTAGATGTGAAAAATGAGAGATACATTTAATGTACAAATGAAGAATGTAAATGTAATACACGGAATGGAAACATTGATACATTCAATTGTGTAAAGAAGAGATTAGAAGAGGCCTGTTAAGTTAAGGTTATTCCTTGGCGTAAAAACAAAATATAGGAAAGAATAAGAATTTAAGGCACACGTGGCATATCAGGTCTAATGTCGTTTTGTCTATCTATTGAATGGAGCCTGATAAGTTGTGCTTGTTATAATGAGTGGCATAGTTGACCAAGCTAGATTATAAAAAGGGGGTAAGTTCAGGATAGGTGCAAGAAGGGGCTAAAAGGGACAAAATAATGATTGCAGTGTTTGTGTGGTTGCCAAAAATAGTAGCTGCAGTATTTGCATTTTGTAGCTCTAAATTTCTCACGAATATTCACTTTGAGAAAGATAAATGACAAGACAGTGTACATATATAGTTATGATCAAAGAATAGAAACTACGCCAGCCGCAAGTTTAAAGAGAGGTAAAGGAAGATAACCAGCTTGAGATGCCAGGGCCAAATAAGTGATTGACCTTGTGTGTTCAGGGCTTTTATGGGGAGTCATCGTAGGAAGGGATATTTTAGATACCTTGCTAAAAAAGAAGGGTTTCATATATAATTCTTGATTAAAAGCATAAGGGTTACCATATATTTAACACAGACTTGTTGTAATTAAATAAATTTATAAGAAATTATCTTTCGAGTCACATTGTTGTCCAATAAACTTGAATTTTGGATTACTTATATGACTGATAGAGGAAAAAAATCTATGATTATATACAGAGCTACTGAGTTTTCATATATATTTTTTAGTTATCTCTGTAAAAGTTTTAAACAAAAAGAATTATTCAACTTTGATCTTGTTTATGAGTTTTGATGGATATTTTATGAAAAATAATGAGGGAAAAGCTCATCAGAAACAGGACATAAAAGGGGAAAGAAAATCACTTTCTTTTATCCATTTTCCTATAAAACCCATTACTATTTTTCTTTGATTTAAAATGATGGTAACTTTGACCTTTATCCAAATATATCAGCAGTATTCAAACTATGTTCCACAGAACCCTTCCTAGGGTTCCATGAAATAAAGTGACATTTTAGCAATATACTTGATAATTCTTCATTACCAAAACAACCCTTTCACGACTTTCACATTTGGGTTTATATGGATTCAAATAATTCCATAAACAAGGTCAAAATCCAATGATTAATGTAAATATACATATGTGTAAGGGAAAGTAGTTTCCCTTGCAAAGACCAATGATATATATATATATATATATATATATATATATATATATATATATATATATATATATATATATATATACATATATATGTATCAAACATGTCCTACCTTTTCCTCAAGAAATTTGAATCAAAAGATCTTTAAGATTATGGAAAGATAGAATTGTTTGATCTAATCAAAATCACGCTGTTCAGTTTTTTGTGCAAATTCCAACTCTAGATTATTTAGTTTATATATTATTGTATTGTATGGCATATAAGGATTATCATCAGTCAATTGTTACAGAAAAATTTTTGATTGTTATTTATTATGAAAAAAGTAGAAATTCCTGACTTTTAAAAGATATAAAACCATTCCAACTTTTCAAAAAATGCTTTTTTACCAACATTTGTTCTTCAATCTTCATTTGTTGTAAAACATGACATTCCTTGAGTAGCTGTTTGTAATCTTTCTCTCCTTCAACATCATATCAAATTATTGATATCTTTTCATTTGTATATAGAATTATTTTTTCAAACAATCCCACTCCAATTGATTGTATTTTGCAACAAGTTACAAAGATTCACACAAATTATTGTTAATTCTTGACTACTATTTACTTTCATCTTAGTTTTTAAAGATTCTTTACATCACGACTGTACTCAAGCCATCAATCTATGGCAGTGAGTTAACAGTGCAGATTGGAAATGAAGTATAAACTCCCAGTGAGATGTGAACTCGTGTTCCTCTTGCTACATTGGAAGCCGGGTAAAATGCACCAGCTGGTTTACCATCTAAGCTATAAGAACTTGAATGACTGATGAACCTCAAATCAAACGTTCGAACCCTGTTTCTATCTTTGTCTCTTCTGCAACATGTTTTTGTGCTGGTTGTATCAGTAGAGGAATTACCTTTTATTGAATATTTCCTGTAGCTGAGATACCAAAGCAGCAGGTGTATTTAACCTGGGATGTGGGATGTGAGTTCAAGTCCCACCAGGAGCTTATTCTCTATTTCCAATCAATGCTGTTTTACACACTCTGCCATTGATTGACAGCATTTGTTAAATCGTGATAAAAGGCAACTAAAAAAGTTAGCATGAATGTAAATAGTTGTCAAGAATTAATAATGATAAATCGGAATACTTCATCTAATAAACAATAAATAATAGATTAATATACCAATACGTTATTTTTTTAATTCATTTCTATTTCTGGGGGTCAGCAATAGGTTTTCAAACATAATATTCTTTTGGGATTACCTTGGTGAAATTTAAAAAAATAAACAAAACAATCTAATATTTATTTGAATATTATGAATTAAATCATGTCTTTGTTCCCATACAGAACCATCTCTTTTACTTCGGCCATTTGCAAATCAAGTGACCACAAATGCCAGGCGATGCCCGGAAATCATACCAAAGATCACAGGTTAAGTATTTTCTCTGTTCCTTTTCGATAGCTTTCCTTAATAATGTTACTTAGATAGAATCTTAGTTTCCGTGAATAAAGTGGAGATAACTCCTCTCAGCCTTAAATAATGAAGTAAAGATTATCTCCCGGAGTATGTACACGAATTATATTATTATTGCTTTAGATAAATTAAATTGTCAAATTGTTTTTATTTGAGGGTAGTTTTGAACATGGAGTGCAAATATTGAAAGACTGTATGGAAATGTAGTTGTTTTTGTTTATTTTATTTGTGTGCTGTTCAAAACAATAACAATATAATTTACGTATTTATTTCAACTTTTCTTTGATAGGGGAGATAAACTTTAGTTCATTTAGATGGCTAGCAGGAGTTATTTTGATTTTCCGCATCGAAACTAAGAATCAACCCAAAGCTTGTATTTAATATTTTAATGAATTCTATAAAGACAAAGTCGAGCAAATGAAAAATAAAGTGGTTATTTTTTGAAAATAAGATGCAGTAAAGACGATCTCATTCACAGTATGTTGATATATTGTGGAAAAGTTTTAATGTATTTTTTATTATATCTTCAAACAATTTGATACTCTGAGAACAAAAGAAACAAACGGTAAAATTGTGTTTGATTGTATCTTTAATTCCCATATGACATTACTGTAGATAAAGGCAATTTTTTTATCAACAGTTATTTTGGTTGTAAGGTCACTTGAACTAAGTCTAAAAGCTTAAAAGTTTCATCAGAAATTATTCTAAGAAAGCACTATGTTATAATATGGTAACATTCAAACATTGAATTTTTGGCTCATGTTACCTTTCATGTTGTAAATTTAAGGTCATAGTAATCCTTGGTCTTATGGATGTAAAATAGAGTAGTTAATCACAGCATACAGGTATATCTGTATCTCAATCAGGATGATATTAGCTTAGTAGGGTCAACCTATAGAGTCCAACTGCGGCTGATTCTTTAGTTTGAAAATTCATACTTAAACATTCCATGTCCAAGATCTTCTGTGAGATTTGATTTGAATATATTTGTTTGTAGATGAAACTGTGGTTTCTGATAGCTTATTCCAGGTAGGAGAGTGACTGTGTGAGAGAAAGTGCCGTTCGGATTTGTAGCTTCTTGCTGTGACCTCCACTGGTTGCACTCCTTAGGAATGGTTGTAGGATGGTTTCAGTTTGGCAATTGCTGCACTTACAATCTTGGTTTAATGGCGTGCAGACCTGAGGTTATTCTGTATCTTTCCAATGGATCAATCTGGATTCTTCTGTTGGATAGTGTCACCAAATCAAGCTCTTTAACCTTTCTGAATATGGCGGATATTTGATGCTGAAGATCATCTTTGTGACTCTTCTTTGTACTCCTTCTATAGAGTCTTTGCTAAATTTGCACTGGGGTGACCAAATGCAGGAGCTGAATTATAAATATGGTGCTTCATACAGCATTTTAGATATATCTGTATCCATGTTCCTAAAGGTGTGGCGAAGACAGCCCAGCATTTTATTTCTATACAATGTATTGATCAGATATCATCACATGAAACCATTAATTTGTTCTTTTATCAGACTCCCTGTCAGTTGGAAATCTCTGGATGCACCTCAAAAAAAAAAATTATGATGACGGTTCGGCATGCCAGATTTACTGTACATGGTGTGCAATATTCTGATAAAGAACAAATTAATGTCTTTTTACTTCATTATTGTGTTAATATCTGATCAATATGTTGTCTAGTTATACTTTTTGGAGTCTTTGTGTATTATGGGTAACTTCTGTATTTTACATCTGTAAGACCAAAGATTATCATTACTTCCAATTTATGATGTAAAAAATAATATGAATTGAATTATTTCTCATTCTTTTTATTGTTACAGTTTTGTTTTATTATTTTAGAATTGGTGGAGCATGAATACAAGTTGAAACCGAAACAAATTGAGATGCACGTTCTGCCTTTGTTGGTGCACCTTTTGAATTGTGTCAACGGCAGTGGTACTGTGCAGGGTGGGAGCTGCAGCCTACGACAGGCTACCACAAATCTTATATCAGTCCTTAGTCAACAAATGGGGCCGTCATTAATGGAAAAGTTTAGTCAACTGGTAGATGTCACCCCTAGGCATCAACAGTACCTTCAAGATATCATGAACCACACATGAGTACACTTAATTTAAAAATGAATAGAAAATAAAGAAATGATTAGACAAGGGAAACTATCCAACATTTTCAGAGCAACACACATTCATTGTCTCTTTATTGCCAATACTACTACTACTATTATTATTTTTACTAGAGTATACCGGTCAGAAATGACGGGGTTATTTATACATGGATCGGCATTAAGGAGCATAAAGCTATTTCATTAGGTAATTTATTTTTAATAATTCAGGTATCCTAATTTTAAGATTTTTCAAGTCTCAACTCAATCCATGATGTTTCAATGAGTGATGATCAGACATAAATTTTTAAGAGTTTCTATGGCGTAATTGTCATGTTATGATAGTAAGGTAAATTAACCAATGAGATGCGTCAGTGACAAACAAACAAACAAACAAACAGAAAGATTTGAATTTAAGCTCATCATATGTATGGATTATTATTATTATTATCATCATTATTATTATTATTATCATTATCATTATTATTATTATTACTATAACTATCAATGATATCGTTATTAATATTATTTCTATTACTAATAGTATCATCATTGTTTTTTTATATTATTTCAATAGTCATATCACCCTATTGTTATTGTTTAAGTTCCAATTATATATTTTATTTTAAATAACACTATTGTTATCATTATTGATATTATTAAGTAATTTCTTTATTACTTTTGTTTATATAAGATTTTATTTTTGATGACTTTTATATAGGCTAAAAGTACTATTATTATTTTTGTTTTTGATTTTGTTTATTTATCTTGTCATTATTATTATTTATTGTTTTCATAATATTATTTATCATTATTTATTATCATTATTATTGCTCAATTTAATGAAACATAAAAGTAAATTTGTTTGTTGTACAGCACCTCCTCCCAACAAGTATTACATATTACAAAATAGACAGAAATCAAGATCTATGACTAATCTCTAGGCAACAATACCAAGCAACACCAAGCATTACTTATGTAGGTCTCTGATCATTACTTTGAAATATATAGCACCCAACAGACATATTACTTGAAATCATAAGTGAATCTACTTCTTCAGTGAGTGAGTGCTAATATGTCTATGATAATACATGAATTGAAGGCTTGATTGTAACGAAGCAGACCCCACACCTAGAACAGTCCTGCAATACAAAAAGGTAAATCTTAATTTGTCTCTACGTGTAATTCATAATTGCCTCTTTACAGGGTGTAAAACTTAGAGCTCTCTACATTTCAATTATTCCGTCCCGGAGAATCTTCTTTCACCCTAATTGATATTTTCATTACAGGAAGGCCCCAAGTTACAAACAGCTGCAGACAACTTGTTGCCATATTAGTCATTTTCGGGCTAGATCTGGCTAATATTTTCCCAATTTAGCCGATAAAAATCTACGATAGCTGATTAATTCTGGTGAGTTTAATGAAAGTAAATGTACAATTTTTATCAATATCAAGACAGTTTTAGCCATTTTTAAAGACAGATTTTCAAAATTATTATTGTAATCATGATAATGTCATTCTGTAATGGTTTTTATACATTGGGAGGTAGAATATATAGTATATACTAAGACGAACATTTGACTAACTGACGCTAGATATGCACTGTACATAAGTGTTCCAACATGTACAAATCTGACTTAAAGACAGACGTAGGAATGGAACTCGTTCATAACGTGGGGGCTTCCTGCATCTAAGAGGGTTGAACAGATGAAGAAAACATTGTTTATGCTCAGATGAAAGACATTGCTAATATATTTTCTCATGTCTATACACACACATGCATATATACACATGTAGAATAAAATGAGTTTGCATTATAACTTGGGCCATATTTGGTCTGACAAGGCCAGAAGACAGTAGCCATTTTAAATGACTAAAGGTGGATAGAATTTTCAATGACCAGCTTGAAGAATGGTATCTTTAGGGTGAAGACAACAAGGATTATTTGAAGGATGGTATCCTTAGGATGAGGACAAGAATGGTATTTGGAGAATGGTATCTTTAGAGTAAGGAAAACAATGTTTATTTGAAGAATGGTGTCTTAGATCTAGAACAAATTAAAGATGTTTATTTTCATTATTATAAATCAAGGCAGTCATTGAACTAATTACTTTCATTCATTTAAAATGGCTATCGTCTCCTTGCCCAATCAAACCAAAGATTGCCATAATTTCACCAAGATTCTTTGTACATGTATATGCAATAACATGAATATGTATGTAGACACAATTGATCCGTTGTGTAAAAATATGTGTATGTATGTACATATATTAATGAATACAGTCAAACACATACCTATCTACGCACAAGTTGATTTTATTCTATTTTTGCTTTTCAAGTAATTGATTTGAGTTTGAAGAATGAATCTTTATTTTGACTATTTTCGTTCGTTCTGAATATTGCTGTGAGAAAATGAAAGGAAACCAAAGATAATCCTATCTGCTGAATTATGAAAATTCTAAGAATTCTCTGAAAAAATTCTCTCTACTCTCCTAAATCAAATTCTGCTCATTTTTAGAAACCATCAACCAAAACTGTCACCACAAGTTTCAGCATAGGTTTCTTCTGATTTTAAGTGGTTCTGGCTGGCTATGTATGCGCCTCACGTACAGGCCATACCAATGAAGCTAGAGAACTGAAGATTTGAACATTTACTCCTTATTGTGTCTCGAAAAAAATAGATTTTTGTTTTTTGAAAATACTCTCCCCAAATAGGTTTTTAGAGGCGGGGTCAATTTACAATACGAGTTTATGCTTTTATTAGTCTCTTGATTTGTGCCTAGCAGTCTTTACTCTTTTTTTTTAAAATTCTTCTTTTTAGTGATCACTGCCCAACAAAAAGAGATGTAATTTATTCATTGATCATCCTGTTTTCTAATTTTTTTCATTGATGACCCCCAACACAACATGCTGCTAAAAAACATCGGTCACATGATGGTCACATGATCGTTTTCTATTGAGTGACTAACCAGACATGTTTATCACTATTTTTACTAAAAACATAGATGTCCTCTCTCAGAAAACTAAAAATATTTAATCCAGATATTTTGATGATCTTGCACGCTTTATTTATCACTTGATGCCCCGGAATCAACTGAAGTTTCTTTTAAAATCTCTTACTGAATGTCCCAAATGCTTCAAGATGTATTAGAAATTGTTTTTAGAATTCCAGTAATAATTGAAAAAAAAAAGCCAAGAAGCTAAGTTTTTTGAGCTTTTCTTGTGGTTGGGAGAAAAATGGTTTTCCATTGATTTTCGGCTCACGTTTGACGCAGTTGGCCTTCTTTATATGCATTTAAGAAGTATTATGGGGTCAATCCCAAGATTAACCCTAGATCTACTGTCCTGTGCATTTTTATGTCTGTCGGACCCTGATTACATAGAGAGTTTTAAGCCATAGAATAGGTGAGGGTGTATTTTCCAAATGCAATTATATCCAGAATTAGCTAGATTTTCAAGCCATTTATCTGAACAGAAAAATATCTAGAATTAGCTAGATTTTCAAGCCATTTATCTAAACAGAAAAATATCTAGAATTAGCTATATTTTCAAGCCGTTTATCTAAACAGAAAAATATCTAGATACTTTTTATCAAGATTTTATCCTTATTACGCTAATCCTCTGATAAAATCTTGGCTAGGTCTCATCAATTGGATTGGTTGGTCTGATTTTTGGAGTTTTTTCCTTTTTTGATGACAGTAGGTTTTATTGTAATCTACAGATCTTTCAACTTGCAAATCCATTTAGTTGGGTTTTTTGTAGATAATCTCAGATTTCAATTTGAATAAGTTTTCCCCTCCTGTATTGCATTGTTAATGTCTTAAGATCTAAGCGAGCACATTCATCACAATGACATATTTATCAGTACTGACACTTATCACGATCATAATGAGAGGTACGGAGGTTACTAAAGTGTTGGTGTATCATCCACTGAAATTTGTTAGCTTATTTTAGGTGCCTGATTGCTTTAACCCCCTCTAATAATTTTAAACCCCTCTCCGGCTCTAATCAGGACCCTCCTGTTAATTGATTTTTGTTAAAATTTTCCCATCAAAAGACTACTATTATATGAACAATGCAAGGTGGAAAACTTAGTTAAACTAATTGTTTTTATGAATACAATTAGTTTTCTAGTTTTTTGTATTATCCCTCCCTGTCAATACTGTATGTTTTTACTTATCATGTGCCTATCCCACTCCTACAATAAATCTTCTAAGAATTTTTCTTTCAGGTCCTGCTTAATTGTGTTTGGTGTCCATACTTTCCTACCCCCACCAGCTTAATACTCTGATTGTGACAGATTTTCCAGTGCTCCTGCTAATTCCCAAAGCCCGTAGGCAATTAAGCACATTAGAGTAACGTGCTGAACCTGTGGAAGTATTCAATTGGTGCATTCTAGTCTCAACTTGATGTTTCAAGATAGTCTAGGGATAGAATCAAGTATAGGGGGCCTAGTCCATATACTACAGCCATCAAAGTCACTGTTTCTCTCCTGACTCTTAAATTCATACTAGGGATTCAAATAGTAATTCAAGGGGGAGTAATTTCTGATTAAAGTTACTTCCCCTGCACTTTTTGGAATATTTTTTCTCTTTAATCCAATTAAAAAAAACAACCTTTTCATTGAAGAGTTCCCCAGTAGTCACAAGCTGTATATGAATTTAAGAGTTAAATCTGATTTTGCCTTCATTGTGTAGATACTTATTTGCCAGTCATTGATTTCTTATCCTTTAGAGATTCTTATATCACTCATCTTTTACTTTTCAGCATCTTTTTTTCTTTTTCTCTCTTTATTCTTCCCTTGATTTGGTCTCTTCATACTGCAAACACTTTAACAAACTAATCGGAGGGAGGGGATTGTTTTTAAAGCTGAAAGTTTGTTATACCTGACAGTTGCCCCTTGTTTGGTAAATAAGCTCTGTAATTCACTTCATGTTATGAACATTGTTTGGTAAATCCAAAGGCAGTTCAGTTGCCTTTGTTCTATTTTAAACCTTGCATTACATGTTTTCCATATTTATCGAACTTTGTTCAGTAAATGTAAAGAGAATTTGGTACTTTCTGAATTTGTAGGTTGGGACAAACACGCAAAAAAATCCCTTGCAAAATATTCTACTGTTGTTACAAAATTATTTCGTTATGTTGAAATAATGACACAGCATTCCCAATTTTAATTTTAATTTCATATTTTTTTTCTTTTAAAATTTACAGTTCCAATTTAATATTTAATCCAGTCAACACAAATGTTATTCATAACAATCACTGGACCAATGAATTCCATCATATTAAAATAATGGCATTGTGTTCCTGATTTTAAATCTAATTTTAATTTCATAATTTTTTCTTTTAAAATTTAAAGTTTCAGTTTAATATTTAGTCCAATCAACCCAAATGTCATTCGAAACAATCACTCGGCCAATGACTTACATCATATCAAAATAATGGCATTTTGTTCCTGATTTTAAATCTAATTTTGATCTCATAATTTTTTCTAGATGTTCTATTTGATTCAAATCTTTTTTTAATTTTTTTATGGATCTTCAATTGATTTTACGAAATTTTATTTCAATTGACAAAAACAAAAGTTATAATCTTTAATCATCATCTTCATGTGGCATAGCATTTTATAATCTAAGGTTTAAATTTGAAACATAATCCATTCCACCCACAAAAACTATCGACTCCAGTCGTAAAAGTCAAAAGTACTTTGACTCATTTTTATTATCATTAATTTTCTCATTACTATTTACCTTCATCTCATTATTCAACATGATTTTCATTGCATTTAAAAAAAGAAATCATTTGTAATTTAATTTTGAGTTTTTGCAACATGGATTTAGATGAAATTGTTAACTTCCTATGTTTTGTTTCCAAATTAGATTAAACCAAAAAAGCTTTGTATAAAATCATTGCTAATAAGTTATTTTGGATTAAGATAGACTATTATTTAACTTTGTACTTATTGTCTGTTTCCTAAGTAAATAATCATTTATTTTGTAAAAAAAATGAAAATTCTAGAATTTAATGAATATGATGGAATCATCTTCAGTACAGTTATTGCTTTGGGTAACACCTGTATGATATTTAGTCAGGGATTTTTGTTTTGTTGCAACCCATAAAAACAGTAAGTATCAAAAGTTTGTTATGGTCCATGTGGTTGCTGCATTCATCAAACTTGAGTTAGTCCAGTCATCCAAACTGATAATACAGGTTTCTAAGTGATTCTGGTTGGCTGGCTATGTATGTGTCACATGTACAGTAGGCACCAATGGAGGTAAAGGGCTGAAAAATTGAACATTTACTCCTTATTATGTTTAGAAAAATTGTTTTTCATCCAAAAAAAAAATCAGTTTACAATGTAAGTTTATGTTAAATTGGTCTCTTAGTTTGTATCTGGCAGTGTTCATGCTTATTTTTTAAAATTCTTAAATTTTTTTTACTGATCCTTTAACAACAAAAGGCGTGAGAAGTAATTTATTCACATTTCAAATCTTTTAATTGATCACCCCCAACATGGCATGCTGTCAAAATATGTTGGTTATGTGACGGTTTCTATTGAGTGAATAACCAGATTTGTTATTAGTTTATTTCAATCTACATTTGATGGCTTTGAGATCAGTTACAATTTACAACCTGTATTTCAACAAGACATCCTAATGTTACGCTGAGACTCTTTCTATCTTGAAGCTGCACCTATGAACATGCGATAACCAGAATTAATCCTTTGAATTTGTCAGACCAAACATTTTTTTCTCCTAATGGAGGTTTCCTCATTCTTGTGAATTTTATTCATCAATAAATTTACAATGAATTTCTTTATAATCATCAGAATGACTTTAGTTTTAATGAGTTGGTCATATTTGAAAATTGTTCCAGTCCATTCGTCTACACTACTCTGACATCTTCATCATTAAACGTTTTTAATAAGGTCATGTTTTGTTTCACTTGATACTTATTCTTTGTATATAACTCTCCAAATACAACAGATGGTTTCTCCACTTCTAAGTTCATTAATCAACACTATCTCTTCATCAGTAGAATCGTACTTATCTGAAACAACACAGTAGATAAACCTCTTTCAGGCCTGTACCGATAGGAAAAATGATGGGGGTTGGGGCAAAGGGTAACCAAACCAAATTCATTTTGGGTCCAGGGGCAAAGCCCTAGAAGATTTAGAATTTTGAATTTCCCAGCATCTCAGGACCGAAATTCCCTGCATTTTTATTTACTTTTTTTTTTTATAAAGTTTGGTGGAATCGGACCCCCCCTGTTATGGGTGTGCCTTTAAATGGCAATTGTGTTATCATTTCTGGTGTAATAGAGCCGTATCTTAGTCTTCCACTTATTCTTCTTGTTCTTCTCCTTCTTGTTCTTCTTCTTATTTTCCTTCTTCTTTTTCTTCTCCTCCTCCTCCTTCTTGTTCTTGTTCTTGTGATTCAAATCTCTTCAATTCTATGATTAGTTTATTTTATTCTACATTTAATGACTTTGATGCTAGCTTCTACAAACTAAATTCTAACAAGACTCCTACGTGCTGCCTTACAAGGGAAATTTTCTCCAGATCTGGGCAGTTAAGCTGTTTTTTGTAGATATTTTTGTAGATATTTTGTACACGAGTGGGCCAAGATCTATTCAAAGTGGTTACTAAACCCCATCTTGATAGTACCAAAGACAATGGAGTGGTAAAGTGCTGACATGATCAGCATATTTCTAGCTCTAGTGCCTTGTAAAAATACAGAGAAAAATGACGCTTTTTTCTTTCTTCACCAATTTTTTTTTATCATTCTGACTGCAATGTTGCACATTTTGTATGTATACTTTTCTTTTATTTTTTTACTGCTATCATTTAAAATCAACACATATGCCCGGGTTTAAATTGTTTTGGCAAATAATTTTTTAGATGAAAATTTTCTTCAATTTTTCTTATTATTAATAATACAAAGATTATTACAATAAAATTGATATTGATCGTCAAAAGTCTGTAGGCATCTTGTTGATGGTTCAGAGGGAAAAAATCGATAAAATGACTAAAAGGTATCAAAATCTTAAATTCAGTATAAGCTAGTTGTCCTAAACTCACAAACTGTGCAAAATTGCAGTCAAAATAATGAAAAATCAGTGAAGAAAAAAAAAAATTTTTCTTTGTATTTTCACAATGCAGTTGAACCGGAAATACGCTGATGACGTCAGACTTGGCCACTCTATTGGTATTGTTGGATCTCCAGAATACAATACTTGATGATATTCATTCATTTTTCTTTTTCAAGAAATTAGTATCTTGGATTGGAATATCAATGAGAAGGCAGGTCTTTGCCTTCTAAATATCGATAATCATGTCTGGTCTGTTGGTTCCTGTAGAGCTATTTGCATTGATAGCCTTGTTCTAAACATGATTCTGTCTTGTACATGTTCGAACCAGAGCTCAAGCACTTCCTTCAAGGACCGGAACCCCAGGAGTCTAATACTTCTGGTGTGTCAGGTGTTTGCAGCAAGGTAGATAACTCTGTCTATTGATTTTACATAGGTTACTTCCCTTTAGCTCAATCTGCTCCTTTAATTTCTGCTCTTTGTTACCTGAGATTATCAATGTTTTTTTTCTCATTTTCATAATTTAGCAGATTATCAAGTCGTATTTTTTTTATATATAAAATTCTACCTGCTCGTGATATATGGCTTAAATTGTATTATTACAAAGCTTATGAAATTCTCTTTCTAATGGCACTAAAATTAGCTTTATTTTGAAAACTTCATCACACAACTTTTTATAAATATACACAAAATGTCGTTGTTAATTTTGACTAGCTTTTACCTTCATCTTAACTAACACAATCGGAAAAATAAAGAGCAAAACCAAGCCGAGAATCGAACACAAACCCACTAACAAGAGAGGATCCAGTATATGCCTGGCTACTTTTAACCATTCATCAACCATCATTTTCCAATTGCATTGTTCAATTGTTACCATAGGATTACGGTCCGATTCAAAGATAAAAGGCAAGAATAAATTTGTGAAAAAATGAAATATTGAATGTACTAAATTTTAACCAAGTTGCTGGTTTCCACTGCTATAAATCTACACCATTAACAGCTAGTTAGCAAACTTTGAAACTATTAGAAAGAAAATTAAATTTACTTTTGAATAAAACACTTGTAATACTTGATCCTTTATAGTATTTTTACATATTTCACTTTTATTGCACATATGTCATTTAGTCATAATTTTCTCAACTGGGGCAGTCAGTAGTCCAAGCACTAAATATTTAAGGTCTCTGATAGGGTTAAAGATCTTTTCTGTGGACTGCCTTCTAATCCATTTCCGAGAAAAAAATGAACTATGAAAGATAGTGAAACTTGTATGATGATCAGATTAATCAGAAACAAAGCCACTAACAGGTTTTCTATGATATATCTTTCATGATGGAGGAACAGACAATGTGGAAACTAAGTTTAAAAAAAAAACTGAACAAACTGAAAAACACTTGGTTTCCATGTTGTCTTTTCTCTATTATCATAATATCAGATGAATCTTATCCAATCATACACCAATAAAACTTTCTGTATACTTGAAAACTTTGCCTTATAAAAGAATTAAACAATACCACTGAAAGAATCTGGTTATTATGCAGATAGCTCTGACCCCCCCGAATGTTTTGCTTTCTTTCAAATGAGAGGAATGAGATCAGCATGGTATAAATTCTAGGGTGACATGAACAAGCTGTTAACAAAATAGCCCCCCCCCCGTCAATCCAAGGTTTTGGACTTAAGGATTATCATTGATGATTTATTTGGACAAATGTACTCATATTAATCACTCCTACCCACAACAGACTGGTTTAATCCCTGTTGCTGGGTTTTGGTTATTCATGTGTTCTGACATATATATATATATATATATATATATATATATATATATATATGCATGTATCCATCTATCTCATATCAGCAACTATCAACTAGAATTGTCAACCTGAGTTTATTACAGTTTCTAAGTGGATCTAGCTGGCTTTGTATGTAGCACATATATAGGTCATACCAATAGAGCTAGAGGGCTGAAAATTTGAACTTTTACTCTTCATGTCTAGAGAAGAAACTTATTTTTGGTAATTCAATCCCTACACTTTTTTTAGACAGAGGTTCAGTTTTCTATGTAATTTTATGCTAAATTTTTAGTACCTAACAAAAGGTGAGAGAGGTAACTCATTCAATGATCACACCCTTTCTGGGTACCCACAACAAACCAGTTTTATCACTGTTGCAGGGTTTAGGTTATTCATCTGTTCTGAAATTTATATCTATCTATCTGTGCGGACTTCGCCCAGCCCTAACTGTTTGTAGAAGAAACTAGAAATTTTGCGCACACACTCCCCTCAATGAGTAAGTAAAATGTTAATTTTGTTTTTTGAAGATTCCTTCCCCCAAGTAGGTTTTTATTGGGGTGTTCAATTTATAATGAAAGTTTATGCCAAATTGGTCCCTTAGTTTATGCCCATTCTTTTGTCTTTTTTTTTTCATAAATCAAAATATTATAATCCAAACCATTCAGGTAGTATTTTCATCTTGGTAACTTAATTTTACCCCCATCACTGCTTAATTTACAAGGTAGAAAGCAGCATCTATGAGTGGTGGTGATTAATAATTTCCCTTGGAATGCTGGTTCTTATTTCTTTCTTGAATATTTAGATAAAAGGTTAATGAAAATGTTATATTCTCTCATCTTGGGAAAGAGGTAATGATGGACTTGGGTTTTTGATATTAGGTATAGAGTGAGAGTGTATGTAGGATTTACATTTGAGGATCACAGAAGGGTCTATCTGGGATGAGCTAAGTGAATTTGTGCATTCGGGGGTTCCAGGGAACTCTGAGCCCCCGAGGGCATTTAAAAAAAATATGACCTATTCTAGGGGTGTTTTGAAACCTTCAAGAAACCTGGAATTTAAGAACGAAGTACATGGCGTACATCCACATTTCCACCTCTCATGAGGGGTGCCTAATCTTTTAAAGTTATTAGATGTGATTTCCACCTGATGAAGGCTAGAGAATAACTGGTTGAAATATAGAGTTGAAAACAACTAAGATGAAGATGGTAGTCTGAATCACTGGCAAGCCTATGGTTTATGTCACCTGGGGTGGTAACATGGTGTCACCCATGGGCCAGATTCTAGAATTGAATTTTTTTCTCAGGATATCTAAAATTTTGGTGATATTTTTTTTCACACAAAATTCAATCACTTCTTTCTTACCTTATCCTCTATCCCTCTATAGAATTACATTTGACTTCATTGAGAACTTTTGAGATATTGTGTGGACAGTCATTGCTGTGTAGATGAATGTATGGGAAAATATCTCTCAATCAAAAAAATAGCCCTGGATCCGCCCCAAAATTTATCCTCCTCTTTCTTACCCCATTGCCCATCCTTCCATAAAATTTAATTGAAATTCATCGAGTGCTTTTTGGGATATTGTGTGGTCAGAGAGGTGTTTTATCAGAGAAAAGAATTACCAAGAAACTATGAAAAATCTTTAGGTGGTCATCTTGGTGTCACCCCAACCCCTATGATGTCACCCAGGGTAGACTAGCCCCTTCCCTCCCTGCTTGGCCTGCCCCTGGCTTGAATAACTGATTGAATCATGAAGATGCCTCATCCAAAAATTATCCGATAATAACTGCTTAATGTTTATAGTTGAATTCTCCAAGTGTTTTATACACAGATTTGAATAACTATGATATTGGAAATTATCCACCAAATCTGTTTCTGTAGGATTCTTCAGTTTTCAAAGTTGTCTGGCTGGCTGGTTATGTATGTATGTATGTACGTATGTATGTATGTATACAGGCCACACCAATGACGATGGTGGACTGAAAATTTGAACATTCACTTCTTATTACGTCTACAAAAACGTTTTCTTTACTCCAAAATTCCTTCCTAAAATAGATTTTTAGTGAGGGTTCACTTTGCATTGTAAGTTTATGCTAAATCGGTCTAGTATGTGTCCGACTGTGTTAATGCTTATTTTTTTTTTGAAAATCCAGACTTTTTAATTTCCAACAAAAGGCGAGAGAGGAACATATCCATTGATCACCCCTTTTTTCCAAATTCTTACTGAACACCCCCGACACGGTATGCTGCCAAAAGATGTGGGTCATGTGACGGTTTCTATTGAGTGACTAACCAGACCAGTTTGATATGATCATGAAGTGTTTTTTTTTTTTTTAATTAGATTCATTGTTAAAAGAAACTAAGGAAAGTCTCATCAGGAATTATAATAGTTGATGTAAAAATATCAGGGATTTTTTTTGTTATCAAAATGAGTTCAATTAGTTTTTGTTCGGGGAAGATGTTTGAATTATGGCACATAAAGCTTCATTGAAGATGGTGTTTTATATTTCATACAGTTGTCTCCCCTGAAAAAAAAAATCGTTACTCGTCATACGAGTCTAAAGGTGGCCAAACTTACTTAATGTTAGAGTAATAAACGGTAAACCTTGGATGTTTGAGAGCTGCAAGACACAAACTAAATTCACAATAACATTTTTATCATTGAATAAACATTTTCCCACAAAAATTCTATATAAATATAAACAAATATACATATGCAGTGATATTCATATTTATTCATGTATGTCATTTCTTAGGCTGTTAGTTTGCATTAGTTTTAGTAATTAATATATATATATATATATATATATATATATATATATATATATATATATATATATATATATATATATATATATATATATATATATATACCAAATATTTTCAAAATCTCAAAGGATGGTTGTTTTTACAATATAAAATCCTATTATAGGATTTAATATAGGTAAACACTTGTACTTAAAAACTTACATTTCAATCATGTAATGCTGTGGTTCACTCTTGGTAAGCAATTATAATTCTTGGGATTATTTCTTATTCATTTTTTATATTAACTCCGAGAGAAGGCGCTCAATGAACATATTTCCAAAAGCCACATATTTAAGGTCAAAGAGTAGAATCTAGCTTGTGGGCCACAGTTTAGGCTGCCCCTACTCTGGGCTATATATAAACTGAGTACTTGACTGAATTAATTGATATTTGTTACAAAGTTTCCAGATAACAAGAGGTGTTATTTTTATATACACATTCTTGGGATAGGTTTTGCTTCTAATAACAAAATTCAGAGGATTAGCTTTTTAGTGACTTTTTTAAATATGCACTGGCATCTCTTACAACGATCGTTGTCATTGACGGACATACCGAAATGTTAATTACGTCCCTTACTCAGTGTTGCCAATTTAGATGTTTTTATCCAAATGTTTTTGATTGTGTCTAGATGTCAGAAATTGCTATTCAGATGATTTTTACCAAAATAAGTAATATTTTTATTTAATTTGTAATAATAAAATAAGGTAATATTTTTGATTAAATAAGTAATATTTTGATAGAAAGTATGTTGAAGTTACATTTATCAATAATACGTTTTATATATCCTAGATTTTAGATATATATCTGGAGAATTTCAATGTTTAAATGTGATTAAAGATATTTCTTGACTCAATTTTAGATGTAAATTTGAAAATAAAACTGTCAACACTGCTCTCGCTAGATCTTCACACAAGAAAAGAACTAGTGCTTCTATGGACTAACTTTTTTCTCTAACTTTCTCCAGGCACATCTTGTGATGGATTTTCTCAGTTTTCTCAGAAATAAATTATTTTATCGTAAAAAGTTTTAAATATTCCCATCTTCTTTTAGTGAAGGAATCTTAATTGATACTTAATTCAGTTTTCACTTTTCTCCATTCTCCTATAAAAATTATCTTTAAAATATATTTCTTAAATACAAGATGATCTTAGCTTCATAGTTTTACTTGTTAAACTGTATATTACAAAAACCAACAATAAAAACGTAAATTTATTGAATATACTTAAAAAAATATCTCTTGTTTGTCAGAATTCATTATTTCACTTTTACCAAAGATATTTTGGTGGAAAAAACACTTATGACATCTAACTTTGAAGAAATGTCAGTGGATGTGCATGTGTTTATGCAGAGATAGCTTAACAACTGGCAATTGCATGAAGTCGAGATTCACTGTATAGATCTGTCAGCACTTCAGGCAGTGCTGTGTTGAATTAGAAGTTGTTTGGATTGGTGGTTCTTTACAAATCAAATTTGAAAAAAAAATGCAGATTAAGATTTTTTATCTAAAATCATTGATTTAAATTTAGGTATAAAATATCCAGATTGGCAACACTGAAGAGAAGTAGCTGAAATACTTTAGAGCCATAGTTTCGTATGACAGATGCAAATTTATTTTACGTGAATATTTTGGCAGGCAGCTAGACACCAAGTCTAGTCACTTCCAAAAATGAACTTTTGGAATGCCCACTTCCTTAGTCACTATAATCTGACTAGAAGAAATCTCTGCATGTATGTACTGCAATTAGTCAACAACTGGTCATTGTAGGATGTTTACTTTTGCAAGATAAGTTAATCAGAATACAAGGAGGTTGAGTTTAAAGTTTTTTGGATCAGCGGTTCTTGAGAAATCCTCTGAAAATTTTTTAGAGAATTACAGATTATAGATCTTTCATCTATAATTATAGATCTAAATTTAGGTATGACGTATCCAATTTGAAAACCCAGAAGAAAAGTAACCACAATACTTTGAAGCTGTAGTTTTGTTTGACAAGTGGAAAATTATTTTACAAGACAATTATGGAAGACTGTCCAACACCTGATAAAGTCCAGCCCCATCCATTCATACACCTTTGAAATGGGCACTGGTCTAGTAATAATAATGATCATGGTATATTGTGAATGGTGAATTTTTTCCCAAGATTAATGAAGCTCTTATCTTTTATTTCCCTGTTTTTAAGACTTTTTGTGTCACAAACTGAATTAAAAACTTCTGTCATTTGCACTAGGAATTCTTTAAAAAAAAAAGATACAGATTTAAAAAATTGCAAAGGGGTGTATGAATAGTTTCCAAATTATCGACAATCAAATTTAACATAAGTAAACTAGATTATACCTAAATTTAAAAAAAGAGATGAATCTTGAAATATACAAAATTTTTGACTTATTGAACCTCTATATTCAATTTTATATTCTCTGATCCAAGGATATTCATTCAATCATCATGTATAATATGGTTTCCTCATCTATGTATTCATTTTTTTTACAAACTTTTGTCAGTCATCCCTTCATACATTTTTGGTATTTCCAAGCGTCCACTTTGAATAGCGACTCTACATTCTAGAACTAACAACACTCAAGAAAGGCTGGAGGGTACATGGTTGAAACGTGAAAAAATGAAAGCATAGATATGGAAAATAGTCCGACCGTATTACAAATAATGATTGATATACCCTGTCTAACATAATTCATACGGGATATTCATTCAAATTTATGGTTATAAAATCCCCAATTATTGTCTGCTCACTAATATAGAAATGTAGATATTACAGATATAAGATTCTCTCTTAGACTTATGGGTTGAGAAATTTCTTCTCTCATATAAAATAACGGACCCTGTTTGTTGCTGTGTCCCCACTCCATTGGCCTCCTGTACAACATTTCCCCTTGGTATGGGCCTATTTACACGTAAATTATTGATATATATACCGTTGTACACTCACTTATGTTAATCTTTATTATCAGCTGTGTAACATGTTGGTGAATTAGTTGTAAGTAAAGTAGGTAACCAATCTATACTAATATTTGAGACTTCTGTATGTTTGTCTGTACCTCTTTCATGCTAAAACTACAAGGCCTAGTGACCTAATATTTGGCATAAAGAATGAAAAAATCAACATCTCTCATAAGCTAACATTGAAGGCAATGCGGGGTCACTAGGGGTCATCCTCTTGTTGATCTTTGGTTCTAAACATTAGGAGCAAATAATTCTTATACCAGGATTCTGATCAATTTAAGCTTCTATAAATAATATTTTCCCATTTTGTTGAGTAGGATGAGATGAGATAAAGAACATGTATTTCAATGTAGACAACCCTGGGTATCCCTGTTAATTACTAATGAATTTTTTAGAGGTAGGTCGTTCAACTCCGATTTATTAATTTATAGATATTGTGTATTTTACAAAAACATTGATACTTGAGCTAGGGTGTAAGCTAACCATATTATTCTATACCTATGCTAATTTTAAAAGATAGCAAACCAATGCAGAATTGTTGAGGCACGGAAGATGATTTCATCAAGGGTAGGATAGTCTGACTGAATCCATCCTTTTTTAGGCTGATTTGGAATCAGTCGTCAATCTCATGGATAGATTGCCAACCATAGCTAGAAAGCCCAGTCTGCCCCACTATTCACTGATAACTGGAAGAGAAGAAGCGATGGATTCATACCTTTCCCAAGTGCATTGGTATGAAGTGAGGTGTTAGCCATTCAGCCCCTCCATATCTACTAGTGATATTAAATATTGAAACATATTTACATAGGACACAGCATGCTGCCAAAAGACATTGGTCACATTGAGGTTTCTATTGAGAGACTAACCAGACCTGTTTTTAGTTGTTTCTTCAATCACAACTTCAACTTGTGCTGTCACTCTATGGCAGTGAGCCCATTGCTGTTTGTTTGCTGCCGTAGAGTGATGGCTCAAGTTAAGTTTTAGTGATAAAAAGACAACTAAATAATCACAATGAAGGTAAATAGTAGTTGAAATTAATACGAGTGGTTGTACCATTTATATTTATTCGTTTACAGCTTTCTTGAAATTATTGAATGCAGCGTTATCAGAATCTTTCATTTGTAAACCAAGTTCAATCGGTGCCCTTCAAAACATCCGCAAAGTGACTATTGTTTAATCAATAAAAAAACATATTTGCTTTTATTATTATCTTTATTATTAGATGTATCCGCACATCTCAACAAAGTGCCTTTTGGCATGTCAAAGTTGGGTTAAATGACAGAAATAGGATGGAAGGAAGAGTTGTAATGTCATTGAAAGATGTGACATAATTACAAGAATTTCTACTCTGTTCATTTTTTTCTGCTGACTGCTTATGAGGTTGTAATAGAATGTCCATAGTCCGCATTTTTGTATTTAAAAAAAGTCAAAAATGTCCCCAAAATGCCCGAAATGGCCATTTAGAATCTTCATAGAAAATAATACTGGCTGAATATTTATTTCCATATTACAATATTTTGCAAGTATGAGAATCAACAGATTTGAAGAAAGACCACTTGCTCTACTTCCTCCTACTCCTCCTGCTACTACTATCACGGACAGTGGATGTATCATTGAACTTATAGTTCTTGTTATTATTACAAGCAGGACCCATGGAAATTCCATGTTTAAAAAAAGACGTTCAACTTGATAAAAAAGATCTAATTATTTTAAATGTCATACCATCCATGCCTACTTATCTCTCATTATTTTCAACAAAATAATCATTTCTTCTACCTTTTTTTCTTTCATTTTCCTTTACTACAATTCTTCTTCACCTTTCATTTTATTCCTTGTCTAATTTTTATTCTATTTTTCACTCTCCTTCGCTTTTGGCATAAATTGTTTTCTCAATTTTCCTTCCCTCTCTCCACGCCCCTCTTTCTTTCTCTTCAGTTTTCAAATACTTTATAAACCAGCGTTTTACTCCTCAACAAGATCATCTATTGCCTTTCCTTGCCCATTTTTACAGTGGGTTGGGGGTAGCTGTTCTGGTGGAGGGCAGTGTTTTACTCTTCAACAAAGTAAGCTTTTCCCTGTTCTTTAACAATTTTTTTACGGTGGGTTGTAGGTTACAATGCTGGTGGAGGGAGTAGTGCACATCAGTGACTTTTTGTTTTTCCATCTCTCTTTTTCCATTCTTTCTTATCATGTGATCTTCAGTGTGACATGATAGAAAGTGATGGCAGTAGTTAGTTAAACATATTGATAGATTATTATAATTATTGTTATCATCATCATTATTATTATTATTATTATTATTATTATTATTATCAACAACAACATCTTGTTAATCCATGTGAAAAACTCATTGGTGTATTTGAATTTCAATGAATTGATTTTTTGATGATAATGAACAACTGAACTAGCTTCAGTGGAAGAGTCCATTATTTCAAATGTTGTGTAGGAGATTTTTTATCAACAAAATTGCTACTTGTCAGTGAAAGAGAAACAAAAAAAAATCATGTTCATCAAATTTATTTTTTTCTGTGTCAATTTCAAAACATTTCCCTTTTCTTCAGACTGTCTTTGAAAATTAAAAAATAATAGTATCTCTTTTCCTCTCAACAAAATAATATAAAACCTCTTTCATTGAATATTCGTGTGGAAACTGCATTACTTTTTCTTGCATAAATTTTCTGAAAATGAATTTTCAGAATTCTAATCCAATGATGTATTAGGATATCCAATATTAAAAACTATCCACCAGAACTGTCAAGATAGGTTTCTTAAGTTTTTAACTTGGTCCAGCTGGCTGACTGTGTATGTAAAAAAAAAGTTAGTCACATGATGGTTCCTATTGAGTAACTAACCAGACCTGTCAATTCTGGAATCATTTCTTATAAAAGAATCAAATGCATTGAAAGTTTGGAATAGTTAGTACTTATTTGCATAGATACTGTCTATAATTAAGAGAAGAGCCATTATCATTATTCCAAGAGCCTTTTGAACATTTGAACTCAATCTTTTTGCAGCTAAAAATCTTATCATATTTCAGCCAATCCCTTCTACGGCCTTCTTCGAATGTATAATCTTAAAGTGAAGAGCAAGGTTGCCAATTTAGATGTGATTTTTTCAATTTTGGAAGTCACTCACAGAATTTACAAATTGAAAGAAAGCATCTCCTTTAGCAACATAGGACTTCAAAACATAAACAAAAATTAAAAAAAAACCTTTTAAATATTGTCAACACTGGACTCACAAATTATAAAAAAATATATCCTCATTGGCAACCCTGGTAGAGAGAGAGGTTTCTCTCTCAAGAATGGTGACAAAAAGAGTAGAAATGGTAGATAATACACCATCCAGTGAACCACACAGATGATACCATTCTAGGCAACCCATGTAACCCAGATGATAACGTCTTTTTTTGTTCATGGGAAGGCTCTTGGATTCTCTTGTTGAAAGAAGAAATGCACTCTAGGATTTTGACAACTATCAATTAGAATAATTAATGTTGCTCTCTTTGATTTTCTCCTGCAGGTGGGGGGGGGTTAGTAGCAAAAGGATGAAAGGGCTTGTAATCCTCTTTGCCCAGGGGGTCCAGATCACCGTCAGTCCTCTGCTATCCTGTAATATATCCCATTTGTTATTTTGACCTCATCTGAGAGAGGGTATTGTGTGACCTCCTCCTCCCATATATGGTCTGCCATAACAGATTTTTCTGCTCCTCTCTTGGATATGTCCTTTTTCCACATTTGTATGAGATGGTATAGATGCTATCTTTTGTTTACCCCTTCTTTTATTAGGGATAAACTTTAGTAAACTCTGGTTCTACAAAGAGCAGTTATACCATTGAGGAGCCCAGGTTGTTGAAATGTTCACAAATCTTTTGAATTTGTTTAGCTGCTGCTCTTATACATGATATGATTACTGTAGCATATTTAGTGTATTTGGCATTTATTCTCCTATTGCTCTACTTAGAAAAAAGGTAGGATGGATTGTTGTATACCCGGAGAAGGCTGTAGAATGGATTGGCTGAAATTTTGTGGTAACAACAAGAGCAATACAGAGAATTAGTTAAGCAGTCCAAACAAAGTTTGAGGGAATGAGATGTATATACATATACATATATATATATATATAATATATATATATATATATATATATATATATATATATATATATATATATATACATATATATGTTGAAATAATAGATGAGATTTATCTGACATAATGGTGAATTGAACAGATGATATGGGAACACGAAAGACATACTTTTTCCTTCAACTACACACCTACAATAACGCACACTTACATATGCTACACACACAGACAATTTTTCTCAATAACAATCACTAGATTCAACTACATGTACACACACAAAACCCTTCTCAACGACTTCTCCTTTTTCGTGAATAAAGATAAGAAATTCAGAACAGCTACAACCTCGCATCACCTCCCCTCATCCACTCAAAAATTTTGTATCATTTTTCCCATCTGACCTTTGCCAATGAGAGAAAACAGTCCCTTGAAAGATATAATAGAAATAAATATAATCCAGTTTCCAAACTTTTGTGTTTCTATATTGTCAATTAAATTCATCATCATCATATATATATATACATATATATACATATATATATATATATATATATATATATATATATATATATATATATATATATATATACATATATATACATATATATATATATATATATATGTGTGTGTGTGTGTGATTGTGTGTGTATGTACATATATATACACACACATATATATATATATATATATATATATATATATATATATATATATATATATATACATATATATATATATATAGTCTGGAAAGCTTTATAGCGTTAAACACTGAAAATGTAGAGAAAATTTTTTTAATTTGTGTCATTTCAGTCAATTTCAAATATCTGTTGATGCAATTAATGTAAGATTTTCAAAGTTTTATGTTTTACACTGAATTAGATATTAGAGTAATATATATATATATATATGTATATATGTATGTACATATATATAAACATGTGTGTATATATATATATAAATATACACATGTTTATATATATATGTATATATATATATATATATATATATATAGTGCGTGTGTGTGCATACACATGTTTGTGCCTTTGAAGGACAGATTGGGAGTTTGTATATATGATCAATTGAATAATACTCCTCAATAGTTATGTACATAAATATACTTCAGAAAATAATTATATGATTATCTAAAACAAATGCATAAATATGTTTTGTCATATATTTCAATTTGTCAAATATATACATACAAATACATATTTCTAAAATGTTTAAATATTCTTGCATATACATGCACATACCACTAAGCATACATGTTTCTATGTGTGTGTCTATGCATGTGTGAGTGTGAATCTTGTTTCATGCACATTTGTGGACTGTAATATGCCACACCCTACCCCCTGTCTTGCACATATCTGGGGAAAACTTATCACCCAAAACAGACCTAAACAGACTGATAATATAATTATATATATATACATATATATGATTATGAATTGCGTTATATAATACTAAAACTCTATTGGAAATGATCTCCAGTTATTACACGGTGAATGTATCATTTGGCCTAGACGTAAATAAAATGAACAATCAAAGAAAATGGGGCTGCTGCTGGAAATAAACCTGTGACCGATCTGGTAGCCGCTTTAACGTGGTGTTACCCTTATTATTGACCCAAACAAACAGCTGCCGGTAATGCAAAGGTCCAAATAACTGTTTCACCTCCGAATTCTCATTTTGTTTATTCACAGTCTATATCTGCTCTATTTGTTTCTTTCAACGTGGACAATTATAATATTCAGAAATGGATATATGATCCGATGGAATGATTTTTAATTGTATTGTATCATATTGAAACCCTTTTTGAAATGATCTCCTATTATTTCTATGTGAATGGAATAACATGAGATCATTTCAAATAAAGTTTCAATATAATATAATGCAATTTATAATTGTCCTGGTTAGATCATACATCCATTTCTTAATAACATATGTGTGTGTGTGTGTGTGTGTGTGTGTGTATGTGTGTGTGCATATATATATCTATATATGTGCACATTTATATATATGTATTTTAGCTCAGTTGGGAGAGTGTTAGACCGAAGATCGGAAGGTCCCTGGTTTTATCCTGGGTTTTGGCATCCGGTGTGGCTAGTACTGCTTTTTAAAGTATGTGTATACATATATATAACTTATATGTGTATATATATAACTTATGTATAAATATATATATATATATATATATATATATATATATATATACATATATATATAAGTTATATATATATATATATGTATATATATATATATATATATATATATATATATATATATATATATATATATATATATATATATATATATATATATAAGTTATGTATAACATCAGAATTAAGACCTGTGAATATTAAACTGTCTCATATTACTTACAACAGAAGTGATAAGTATCATTTGAAATAGATTCTTACTAAGGTTTGTTGCTTTACTAAAAGGCAAATATTTTATCCTCTATATCCCTAACTGGAAATACACCTTTGCACATGTGAACACCAAGTAACACTTTACATAGATGGTACAGAATAACAGACTGACTTAACTGACCTAGTTTTGACCTAGTACCTGGTTTTATAAGACCTGACTGACTACTGACCTAGTTTACAAAACAAAATAGAAATTCGGGTTGGGAATTGAGGAAATAACTATCGAGAATCATATTCCCATTCACTTATTTTTTCACAAAAGTTAGTTCCATACTCTCAGATTATATGTGAGACTTAAATTTTAGCTTTCAGTAAGTTTTTTTTTACCTCAACATAAAGCTAAATAGTTTGGCCTATTTTTCAAATGACGCCTGACCTAGTTTTTTGTTTCAAACTATAATTTGACCGATTACCGGCCTTTTTTTTTTTAAACCAAGTACCAGCTCTGCACTTTACATATTGGACAAACAATGACATGAAAATTTTCTTTTTAAACAAAAATCTGAAACAAGTTGCTACTTTCTAGCAAAGGACATTTTTCTCCCGAACGTGTTGTGCCAACAGTAACTAAATTGTAAATTATAGCCTTAAGCAGGGGCGGATTGAGTTGTCAGGCAACCGGGCAGTGCCAAGGGCCCAAAGTACCATGAGGCCCAAGGAGCGAAAGGGTTAAATGGCCAATGACCTCTTTTTTTTGCTCAGGGGTCCTGATCATTGTAAGTCCACCCCTGGCCTTAAGTTTTCATTTCACTGCTGTTTTTTTCTTTTTCCTTTTTGTTTTTATTGGTTGTTGTTGTTTTTTTCTTGATTGTTTTCACCTGAAAATGAAACAAAGGTACAATTGATCATAAACACAATGAATCGTATCACTTTCACAACGTCTATCTGCATCCAGTGTATTATAAACCTATTTATGTCAGCATTTTTATTTTTATTTTTCAGTAATTTTTATTATTTGGGCTTTCTTTCTTGCTGTTGCTGTTAAAGTCTTCACCTTTTCTTTCTTTTACTTCAATTGGTTTGAATTTTATCAATAGATAAGAAAAAAAATTCTTTGATTTAAAAGTTTTTTTTGTTTGTTTTTTTTTTGTAATCGGACTTTTCTGTCTAAGTTCACCTGACCCACAGCACAACCACTGAGATAAGTAATGTAGATAACGGAACTAATAATTCCTCACTTTCTGTTTTTTTTTTTTTTTACTTTAGCGAAATCTATTATTACTCCTACACTAGTCAGTGGGCATGGGTGTCCGCTGGGGGGTGCAAACGGGGCATATGTCCTCCCCTGGATCACCGAGAGCAAGGGGGGGTTGAAAGTTGGAACTTTACAGAGGCAGGGATCAAGGCGTTACTATGAACAGTGACAGCCTAGGACAAGTCAGCTCGGGCACTCTCTAGTCCCCCAGCTGACAACCAACATTCAGATATATCTTTTTTGTCCTCCCACCGAATATATCCCCCTCCCCCCCAGAATATATCTTTTTAGCCCTCCCTGGGGAAAGTGGTAGCCCATGGACGCCCATGTCAGTGAGTGGTTATTATATGCCTTCTTTATTAGGCACATTACCCGCATATGAAGAAAAATAATAACGGAGATGAAAGACCAAAGTCTTTAATTGAAAGAATAATCCGAGGAGGAGAAACATTTACCCTGGCTTCTTGGATTTAGTGTAATATGAATGGCAACAGAAGTTGCCGAAGAGGAGGAGAATTGGAAGCTGTTATACTAGATGCCACCAAGTCCAAAAGTTAAATAATAAAATGTGTAAACCTGAAGTTTTGGTGTACAAATTATTTTTCTGATTGGAATCTGTTCCTGTAATGCTGGTGTTGGTGATAATAAACTGTTTTGTTTTCTAAATTTTACTCTCATTGTTCTTCATAATGCTTTTTCTTATTATTTTTCTATTGGGGAATCTCCCCGCCCCCGAACAGACGTATTCTTTGAACGTTCGTGTAACGTTTGTATACAACTGTTCCCAAACGGCGGCCAAACAGTAGACAAGCATTGCGGCAAGGACAAGTTCCGATTGTTCGCACACGTTCAACAAACAGTTGCAGTCATTGACGTACGAACAGTAGCGCACAATCGATAAACAATGCTCACTGTTTGTGTCCGAACGTTTGTTGTGAGCTCATAAGAATTAAGGGAAACATGTTTAAAGGAGTGACGGTAGGAGGAAGAGGGAACAAGTGGAGGTAGGGTAGGAGGGGCACGTATAGTGAGAGGAACGTCCATTCCCCCTTGGATGTCGCCCCCGGGTGGACTTTCAAGTTCCTTGGAGCACTTTCAAGTTGGGCATAAAGGGGTAGAATCCTCACGTTAATCGGTCGGCAGGAATGAGTGCCCCTACCCCGGAGGTAAGGGGCGATGGTTGAGGCAAGGCAGATGGTTGGTGCATTGATGTTCACCAGGAGAGAGGGCTTTCAACTTCCTGTCCATGCAAGTCCCTACATGTGTCTTCAGGGGGTGGGGGAGATAGGGCCCCACGTTAGGAAATACGTGGGCCTTCTTTCAAGGGTCTCCCCTGACCATCGTCCCATCCTTTCAAGCGAGGATTCGCTTTGTAGAATCAGTAATCGGACCCTCGTCTAGGACGCGTAAGGACCCACCCGCACGGGTCGCGATCCACAACGGAAGGTCAGATACAGCATTACGTCGACTTCGGGAAATCAAAGCGCCGACACGTAATAGGGTCAACTCGCTGTCCCTGCCGGTTTCGTATTCGTTTCTTAGAGCAGGTGATGACGTGAGGATGCTGATGGGATAGGTGGTGTTGGCGAGCTCGTACACCACCTAATTTTTCTATTGTACTTGACCGCTTCGATTGCGGGTTCCGACTTGGGCCCATAAGGTCATTTCTACGGCTGCGAGCCGACACAAGCAGAGGGGGTGTCTTGGAGCTCCAACTGGTAGGCGGTCAGGACGTTTCTACGTGCTGGGTAGCTTTACTACCCGAGTCGCTATTTTATGCTACACATTTTTCTAAACGTTCTATCCATCTTTTTTTTTTTTATTCCACCCATAAAGAAGAAAGCTTAAGCTTTACTTTTGATTTAATTGCCAACAGTAACTTCAACTTCAGCATTGGATAGAGAAATGTCGACTTTTCAACGCCTCTTTCAATTCCAAGAACAACCAGAAATATGATATGGGCTAATTGGGATTAATCAGCGATTTTGCAACAACCGCAAATTTCATATCTCTCACTATCTGAGCAATTGGTTTTCTGCATCGCGGCCTTGCGTTTATCATGATGCAAAACAAGGTTCTTCTTTCAGGTTTTATTCTGCGCATTACATCTGTAAATTTCGATTTGCACGCAACCTTCCAGTTTCAAAAAATCTATCGCTGATAGCTACTTTATACGTAATCAATGGTGCAAATAAGTCGTGGCTTGGAAAAGCGATTTTTGCTCTGGGCTACGTAGTTTTAGAGTTAAAAGAATATAAACCCAGAGACAGACATACACAACAACTTTATATATTTAGATGTAAGTACAAAAGTATACATGCGCACAACCAGATCAATATATGCATACATTCTAAAACCGAAAATTGTCTGAATTGATGTTTATATCAGGTTCAATTTCAATTGGCCTTTCTCATCATCGCAGAAGTAACAGGAGACCAATTCCCAATTTTCTCCTGGATTAATCCGCGCCGCCGGCGAAGTAAACGTAGATGAACAATTGGAACTTGCAGACGATAGAAAAATGGACGCCTGTTCAAATAATCATTTTACTTCATGTTAAACTTTCGATTATACACGTACTTATTTTTTTTTATCTAATTGTTTCCTTTCTTTTATTCATTATAGATAGATAGCACCATCAATATTTGGCTATTGTTATCTTTCCCCATTCAAAATGGTCGCCGCTCCAGCTGCAGGTTTAATGTTTTTCAGGGTTAGTGTTAAAGTTGTTGTAGTCTGTTTTTCTGACTTGAAATTCGCCATTAGCGCCTACCACTCTACAGCTGGGGCGGTGGCCAATTTAAACGGGAAAGGTCACAAGTTACCCGTTTGTATGTATGTATGTATGTATGTATTCATCAGCAAGGTGGGCTGGAGAGGCATGCAAAATACTCGGAAACTGTGCACCAGGTACCTGTACCATGAAATCTCTTCTGGGCCAATTTTGAGCCCGAAAGTTCTAAAGGTCAACAGGAACAAAAAAAAAAAAAAAATCACTCTCATCCAAATGGTACGCATTTAATGACTAAAACGTATTAAAAATCTTATTCAAATTTTTTCTCCGATAACTCGTCACAAATGGTTGATGAATAAATCGAAGTTTTCACCTGTACCAAAAAAGAAGGTAAGAATACATACTTACGCCCCTTCACAGGAATACCATATGACGTCACAGCCGACGATTTCCGGTCCAAGCTAAAGCAATAGATCCGTCTTGGTTTACATAATGGATTATATATACTAAGCCCGTAATTGTAGGGTTGTGCGCTGCTCCTTATTGTTGAGCGAAGTTGAGGGGTGAGTACTGGATTGTTCTCTTTCCCTGTGGATCATGAATTGTGCGAAGCCTTGTGTGGAGAGGATTAAAAAGTGAACTATTGGCCTTCTAAACGCCAGCGTCATTGCACCAAATGAAGTTTCATGATTGACCCAGAAACCACAAAATCGGTCAAAATTTGCAGAATTGCATTGAAGAAAGACTTGATTTTACGCCGGTCAAATTTCACATGAAACGAACGCAAGCTTTGGAAAACGAGCAACCTGAAACCGGGCCTACAGATACACATAAACAAAAAGTTTCACCGGAAATCCGACACGATTTTAGAAACGTTATAAAAGTATAAACAGTTCCGTTCTCGATTTTTCAAAGCTTTATTTTTAAAAGAAGAAAGATAGAAAAAATATGCTGTTAATTTTCTGAGACTAAACTCTTTTGAACCGGAGACTTTTCATACAATTGATTACGTGAAAAGATATTTTTACGGAAACAAAATATTGTAGTATTTTTGTATTAAAATTTTTTTCCAAAATACGATGGCGCAAGATACATAGATTATAAAATTATGGCAAAAATCAGCATATTATTCAATCTTGACCAATCGATCACAGGAATATTGTCCGAATAACTTTCGGAAAAGGCTGCCATATTGTAATTCTTTGTGACGTCATTGCCTAAGAACGATATATTATATGATACTGAGTTAGATATCGATTAATACTATAGAGATCCATTGGCTTTGAGATAATTAAAGGTTCAAAATAGAGTTTTTAGGTAACAAAGAGATAGAGTGTGAAGTAAAAATACGTACTAAAATTGACATATAAATCGTTCGCTAGGTTTATAAGCCACATCCATTCTCGGCACAGTGGACTGATTCTTCAAAGTGATATCATGTGTTGACCCTACTCGAAATCGAGATGGAAACTGTCACACACACACACACACACACACACACACACACACACATATATATATATATATATATATATATATATATATATGTGTGTGTGTGTGTGTATGTGCGTGCGCAGGGGATTCAGTTAGTATATGTATATGCATATTGAACGGAATGTAAAGGTTCAGTTTAGCAATATAGTTACATTATAAATAGATTCCTCCCTAGGACACTTCAATTTTTTCTTTACTTCAAAATATTTCCCTCTGTCCATTCAGTATGCATGCTATTTCTTATACTTCCTTTTTTACGTTATGTGATTGAAATACACTAGTAATAGACGGTATAATATAGATCAATCAATTGCCCATCGTTCAATCATCCACGCTCAATTGTACCCACACGTAATTGATTCACGCTCAGTTGTCTTTGCTCAATTGTCTTTGCTCAATAGTCTTACGCTCAGTAGTCGTCAAGCAGATTTGCCAGCCACTGTGACGAAAAGTGCGTACACACGCACCGGAGGTCTCGACTATAAAAACATTCAAGAAAGAAACGGTGCAATGGAAAATTCATTTTATAACAAACTGCGTTAATTGGATTTTGCTTCGGAATTTTTACTGCTTAAATCGGAACTAAAAAGAAAAAACAACAACAACAATACTCGTGTATAAGTTGATCTCGTGTATAGGTCGACCCTTCTATCTTTTCGGCTTTTAGTTTATACACCTGTCTATTCACCAACCTTTTTAGTCTTTTTCAGTTTCCAAATGCGTGTATCATCATCATCATCATCATCATCATCATCTTTTAACGTCCGTCGTTGGACATAGACCTTCCCCAGGATTTGCCACACTTCTCTATCATGGGCGTCGCGGAGCCAGTACTTCCTGAACTTGTCCAAATGCGTGTATACTCATCTAAAAGTCGATCTTATATGTTTAGTACTTGTTTTGGTACTTGCTTCATATTTTTGGTACTTGTTTCCTGTTTTTTGGTACTTGTCTTTGCACTTGTTTGCTGTTTCCGATATCTGTCAAGATCGACTCAAAACTCTACAGCGTTGCCACCATGTTGTTTGTTTGAAATTGAAGTGCATCTTACGTAAACATTTGAAGAGCTGAAAGTATCAGTTTGGTTTACACAGGCAACCTCCCAATTCATGCAGTTCCGATTAGCGCGTTTTTGATTATGCGTTTTCGATTAACCCACTAAACGTGTTGATACCAAGATTTAATTAACGCCGTAATTAAAGGCTAATTCAAAATAATTCGATTAGTTATGATTTTGTTTTGTAGAAGTTTTTGCTTTCCAAACAGTAAAAAAAAATAAATCGGCATCCTATCATTTCAATAAATCTTTGGCCTGAATCCATCATCATCATCATCATCATCATCATCATCATCATCATCATCATCCTTTTAGCATCCGTTGTTGGATATAGATCTTCCCGAAGATTCGCCAGACCTTTCTATCATGGGCATTGCGGAGCCAGCGCTCTCTGGATTTATCTAGCTTGTCATGCCTTCTTACTTTCTGTCAGTCACAATCTTGCATGTGGTCTCTAGGAATCCATGTTGTGAGTCGTGATGTCTAACAGTTGCCAAACATTCTTGCAACATATCCAGCCCATCACCATTGGAGCTTTCTGAGTGTTTTTTTTTTTTTATACGTTGGACTCATTTCCTTTCTCTCATATACTGTGCTATCTTGTAATATTTCCATGTGACGGTGAGCGTGATTCTCTCCTTTGCTCGTTGCATGATTCTCAGTTTGTGGGTCAAGTATTATTGCGTTCAAAACATACGCAATGTTCCTTTTAACAAAAAATGGTGATATTCAGTTTTGAGGTCTTTCAGGTTTCCTTTTTATATAAAAGCATTATGATATCTTACTTATATATTTACTTTTCTTGAGAGTAGAAGTATTTATGAAACTAAGTCATATTTTTATAACATTTAGATATAAACATGACAGACAATAAGATAGACGAAGGGAAAGAGAAGAGCAGAGGCATTAGATAATTCCGTGGTTTCAAAACTTTGAAAACTCAAGGGCCTCTTCTATAAAGGAAATATTCTGGTGAACTCCTATTTCTAGCAGTTGATCTTAGACTTATCAATGAACTACTATGATACGTTGCTCTGTTCATCTTTTTCACAGAGAACCAACACGACCTCCAACTAATGCTAGATGAACTAAACGAAGAAAGCAAAAAAGTCGGCCTGCACATGAACTTCAGTGAAACGAAAATCATGTGCAACAATCACGTTTCAAACTACCTGCTACTCTCGTGTCATAAGTAGAGTAATGTCATCAATAGATGACGTATCAAGCGGTTGTTTATTTATTCTTTCACCATGTTGCCAACTGTCGATTGTTATCAGTAACTAAAACTGTCTGCAAAAATGGCTGATTATAACCAGAAATGTTCTATGATACTCATTTAGAGTCCTCTTATCAAATAGAGTAATAAAATACGAAGATTCTAGAGCAAATTATTGATAAAAAAATGATATACTTACATTAATTCAAATTTTACTGAATGTTTATTTTTAATCCCCAGATTTTCGACTGAGCCGGCCTCACCTCCCCTTTTCTCCTCCACTTACTACTACTACTACTACTACTACTACTACTACTACTACTACTACTGGTAATGCTACTACTACTTCGTTTAGAATCCCTTTGGTTTTGAAAATTACGTATATGGACGTATAGATGATGGACGCATCGTTGAACTTATGGTTCTTGTTCGTTTCGAGAATTGATTTGAAAAAGAATAATATGACGTAGTGTGACGTGAATGATATTCCTCTCACTCTTCCCCCCTCCCCCCTTCCCTTCTTCGGAACGCTTTCAACATTTATTATTTTTTTTTTATTTGTCTTTTATCAGAACTTTATCGTCTTGGACTCACTGCAGGCTTTCAATTTCCGATGACACCATTTAATTGCCGCCACAGGATTACGGTTCGTGTCAAAAAAATTGCGATAAAAAGTAACTAAAACATTAAGAAGAATACGAAAACAAGTCAAAATCAATAATAAAAAAACAAACAAAAAACGCAGAACGATAATATATAGTTTCGTTTTTTTAAAAATTATACTCACTATTCTGAAGAAGCCAAAAGGTGAAACATGTCAAAATAAATTGTTTTCCAAATTGTCATATCTCGTCGGGTCCACTATCCAATCTCTACTCATCATAGTGAATGTCTTCAAGCACACGAACACTCAAGTATCATTTTGAAATACTGGAATAGTTTACCATCTCATGGAAAAATAGTACAAGTATAAATAAATTCAAGAATAACTTGGATAAATTTAGATCATCTGGGATAGAAAAATCAATTAATAGGCCAATTTTGGGAGTTATCAGCTGAAATATATCGAAGCATTCCGGAGAAATAAATAGATAAAATGTGCCTGGTAAATGTTTCTCTCTGCTGATCAGTTTGTAACTGTTTTTTTCTATTGGGTTTCATGCATTTTTATCACTTGAATTAATGTGTATTTTAATGTTGAATATGTATTTTTAATGTAAATTGTTTACAGAGATGCTCGTGGAGACATTTTTATTAAATAAATGAATAATAAATATGTGTGGATATCGACACACCAGCGATTTGATCGATCGAACCAGTTTGAAAAAAAAGAAGATAATGTCAAAAGTGATGTACTTGTGGTGTAGTGTTCAATCGTACGTGCAATGTAATCGGTAATCAGTTAACATTCACTGTGCACATGCGCTTGAAAAAGGCATGAATCCATTTCTCGTCTAGCCTATGAGTAAATTGACAGGACGGACTGGGTCATTGGGAAACCAATCAGTCTACGAAAACGAGGTGGAGGAGGACTCTGATTTTAAACCAGGGAGTTTAAAGTGGTTGGATGTCAACTTTGACTAGCTAATGCCATATGTATTGCGCTTTCCTTTGGATAAAATAAACCAGAGGCAGTGGAGGGGAGGCCAAATTCTGCCAAGGGACCCATGAAGGCTTGGACAAGCCCTGACTATGTCTCCCGTCACATTTTGTTTGTTACTGTAGAGTAAAAACAAAATCTTCTTATATATTAAACAGTGAATTCCTTGGTTCTCTGATCGTAACCATGGACCATTCCACTTTAAGGTGTCAACTTTGATGATAAAAATATCTCCTACCCACCATTTCAATCAATGGATTCTCCCACAGAAACGAGATTTTCAGTTTGTTCTCTTGAGAAAAAAATGCGATAGAATTTAAATTCAGATATTCTTTACTTTTCGAGAGTAGGTTGAAGATCGTATAGGGCAATTGCAG
>OY735243.1:20238724-20341224 GCA_963457665.1 Thysanoteuthis rhombus | reverse complement strand
CATGCAACGTGCACATGAAAGAATTATGCTGGGCCTCACATGGAGAGACCACAAGACAGCACAGTACATCCGGGAAAAGACAAGAGTCACTGCTACTTAAAAGTCCTGTAATTTCGTATTTTTATTCATCAATTATAATTATGATAAACATAATTGGCACAATACCAATCGTAAGCAATGACTGGCTGATTGATTTTTGTCATAAAGGAACTCGTTATGAATACACTGATAAATTGTTCTATGAATCTAAAAGTTGGAAAAATGTCAGCACTGATATAAAACAGGCTATGATATTACTGCAGTGCATGTGTAAGGACAGGGCCGAATTAAGGCCGATTGATGTTCTAAGCACAGCTAGTAAATGGCGCTCCTACCTCGATCCTATTGCTTAACTGACAAGATTTAAAAAAAATGAAACATTCCTGATATAAATGAAGGATATATTCATTTGAAACATTTCAAAATACGTTAGAAAAAAAACATTTACTCGGAAAAATATATTCCATCACTGAACCAAATCTTTACCAACGAAACTAGTGTTTACATAATGAGCAGTTTTCTTTAATAGTATTTGTGTGGGCAGTTGAATCATTTGATTATATGAATTAACTCAATATGAATTTTCCCGGATGTACTGTGCTGTCTTGTGATCTCTCAATGTGAGGCCCAGCATAATTCTTTCATGTGCACATTGCATGGTTCTCTATTTGTGGATCTAATAAGAGGAACAATGATTTTGAATTTAAACTTTCACATTGAACAACTTATAATAATAGACAATGGAAGAACCCTGAAGTGAACCCTCCGGGATACAAGCTTGTGGGTAGCATATGGACATCCTGGAATACCCTGGAATACCCTGGGATACCCAGTCGACAGAACCTCGCTCTCGGTTTCACTAAAATACTCTACAGAAAAGCGGAATGCAATACGTTTGGCACCAACTGCGGATAGACGTCAAAGATGGCACCCAACCGCCTTAAGAGTACTGCACCCCTTGGTCAAGAATCCGTTTGTCCCTTCACCAAGACTGGTTGCCTTCCCAAGATGAGAGAGCCCAGTCTTCACTCCTATTTTATCCATAAAAGAAACAGGGAAGAAATGGATTCATGCTTTTCTCAGGGCATTAGTGCGAAGCGGACGGAACCAGTCACAACCTGGGTTCGAACTCTGCTCCCCTATCCTATTGTCTACACTGTTGACCTCTACGCCACTCACGCCTACCATTGTCCGCTTTGTTAACCGCTACACCACTTGCGACTCCAATAATGATATCAATTACAAGGTGTTGTATTTGGACACAGAAGTTGTAATCTTGATAAAGTGCCACTGGTTTATTTAGTCTTTACAACTCGACTTATACACGAATATGTGTGTTATCTGTTCAGTGATAGGGATAATAGCAAGAAAATGAACCAAAATCAATCTTGATAAGAAAAGTGCTTCTGATTTATTTAGTCTTTACAACTCGACCTATACACGAATATGCACCATATCAGCTCAGTGATGGGTCTAATAGCAAGAAAATGAACTAAAAATTAATCTTGATAAGAAAAGTGCCTCTGATTTATGTAGTTTTTACTACTCGACCTATACACGAATATACACGGTATCTGCTCAGTGATGGGGATGATAGTGAGAGAATGAACCCCAGTTTGTAATCTTGATGAGCAGAGTGACAATGATTGATTTGGTCTTCACAACTCGACTTATACACGAATATGGACGGTATCAGCTCAGTGATGGGTATAATAGCAAGAGAATGAACTAAAGATTAATCTTGATAAGAAAAGTGCCTCTGATTTACGTAGTCTTTACAACTCGACTTATACACGAATATGCGCAGTATCTGCTCAGTGATGGGGATGATAGTAAGAGAATGAACCTCAGAGTTTGTGATCTTGATAAGCAAAGTGCCAATGGTTAATTTGGTCTTCACAACTCGACCTATACACGAATATGCACGGCATCTGCTCAGTGATGGGTATAATAGCAAGAGAATGAACTTCAAAGTAATCTTGATAAGCAAAGTGCAGCTGGCTAATTATCAGCAAAGGATGCGGAAATCCGTCTCGGCTTAGTCAATGCAGATGTTGCCTTTATCGGATCTTCTGATAAGCCAAGTACGCTTTACGGCAAGGACAGTGATGCTATCCTTTAGGAACGAAAGCCTACGAATTGCTAACCCTAAATTGCTTTTGTGAGAGGAGCACCGTCTCCATCCCCCCACATTTTCACCTTAGCCGAATGAGGGAGCAGACATTAATGCAAACCCCGGGGATATTAAGGATAAACGATATTACTGATATAGGAATCCATCGATATATCGCGGTTCGTTATAGCGTGGTTCGTGATATAAGGCGGGTTGTTGGGGGCCCCCGCCATTTCAGCATTTATTATCACCAACTCGTCCGCAGATTAAAACTTCCATTAAAAGACTCAACAAATGTGACCATCATGTTAAATTTCCTCAATTTCCAAGCCACAAACATATGGTAACGTGTTGTTCTGTGCAGAATTCCTTTGGTTTTCCGATGAGAACAACACCTTCCTTCACCGGTGAACTTGTCCTGGCACTCGTAACTGACTTTAACGTTCAGTTACAACGCGTTTGTCATTTTTGGACCCCAACGCCCCTGTAATAAAGGGGTACTATTGTTCTTGCTCTGCGTTGATGGAGGCTGCAATGTCTTTTGTCCGATCCCAAACGCTGGGTAGGCAAACGAACAAGGGAATAGATACCATGTATACTCGAGTATAAGTCGACCTCGTGTATAGGTCGACCCTTGAATTATGGTCAGAGAATCATTGATCCACGGTTTATCTCTCCGCGTACAGGTCGGCCCCAGATAATAATTATCGTGTGCAGGTTAGTAGCTGACCCATAGTTTCCATCAAACCTACCGGACGAATATCCTCCTAGTTTCTATGGAAGGCCCAAATGGGGCCAACCGATATTTAATACGTAAATAAGAATCTATTTACTAACACAGTTGAATTTATTTTTGTTGTGATAGTTTGAACTCTGTTTTCATTTTCATGTACTAATGAGTTCAAGGGTCACTGGGTGACTCACTACTGAGGACAAGTGCCAAGTTAAGCCACGTTTTTGTAGCAAAAATGTTCCGGGTCGGGTTAGTCAGGAAAAAAAAGAAACCATCACGTGACCAACGTATTTTGGCAGCATGTTGTGTAGGGGGTGATCAATTAAAAAACATGGAAAAATGATGATCAATGAATTAGTTACTTCTCTCACCTTTTGTTGGTTGACAATTTTCAAAAAACACAGCGGAGGCTAACTGAGGCATCAATTTAGCAAAAACTTACATTTTGAATAGACCCCTTACCCCTAAAACCTTTTTTTGGAGGATGGGGTGGATTTTCAAAAGAACAAAAAAAGTTTTTTGAAGACAGAAGTAAAAGTTCAAGTGTTCAGCCTTGTAGCTCCAATGGTTCAGCCTGTAAGAGTTACACATCATACGCAATTAATCATGCACTTGTACGTATGATACTCCGCTTGAAAGGAATTGGTAAGTTTTGCAAATTTCCTTTGAAATCTATCTTTCACGTATGATAGTCAAGCGAAATATTAAAAACATATTTCCTTTCAGTTTATGCAAGGCACTTGAAGTTTCTCGAAGTAGGTAAGATAATACCAAAGTTTCTTAATATTTCGAAGTGGGTTAGATAATATCAGAGTTTAGTCTCACATGGAGAGTGCACTGGAAGACCAGTAGTATTGTTAACACTACTACTTACCCGTTTGAGTGCGGTCTATTCGTTGCAAAGTTTTCAGTGCTGTTCAAAACCACACTGTTAAGGTCATCATAATTTAATACGTTTTTCAGTTTCTGCTTTGATTATTTTGTATAGCAAAACCTTGACCGTACAAGATCAAAACCTGCATTAATCAAAATCACACAGATTTAAACTGCTCTAATCAAGATAATACTGTATATGAGTTCGATTTGGTTCGATCACTTTATTTATATTTAATATTTTTTTTCTTTTATAGTTATTTTGATTACTATTCTCCTTATCTAATAAATGATGAACTTGTGTATGGTTTTGTTTATTCGGTACTTTTGATGATGAGTCGGTACGTTTTATATAGGTATCCTGTACACATGCTAAAAACTGGCTGTCAACCCGGCATTTAATACGTGTAGCATCTGTGAATGTTTTGATTTCTTGGTACTTTTGGAGATAATTTGGAGCGTTTTGCCTAAACTCTTCAGTTAAATGTCAGGTTGTGCGTCTTATTTCACGGGAAGTAATTTTGTTTTCAAGATTTATTAAGGGAGACAACTCTGACGCACGAATAGCTAAGAAAATTACAATTCATTTAAAGAAGTCACTAAACATGAAAAGAAAGAAAATTAAACACCGAACGGATAACAAAAATAATGTGCATCATAAATTTGAAATACTTTGAAAACATTTTTTCCAGACATTTTGACATTTTGATTGATTATAACTGCTATTTCATCGAGAAACTCCATTTTTGAGAAATATTAGATATTGAATTTATGCCTTAATATTTTAAAAAACTAAAGACGATTCATGTAAGCCGACCCTCTGTAAAAAAAATGATATGTTTTTATTACCCCTCTTTTGATTATTAAGTGTCATTTAAAAAAATTCCTGATATTAGCGGATATATATTAAACAGAAACAAGTACATATAACCATAAATATTTAAAACATATGTATAGTATTATGACTCTAAATAAAATTGTTCCTGGAAATCTTTCTCTGTCTGACATTCCAGGTGCGGAAGAATGCTCTGGTAAATTCTTTATGAGTTGATGTTGTCTCCCTTAATTTATCTTGAAAGAGTTATCTTCCTTGAAGAAGCTTTCTCCTTAAGACGCTCAACTTGACATTTATCAGCTATTGATACATTTACAAAAAAGCGTTTTTTCCTAAGCCTTTGGCACATAGGCTGAAAACTCTGTGGCAGCCTTGGTTCGTAGAGTCATTGGTGGAAATAGAAAGAGAATCGTTTGCAATTCTTCTCAATTTACTCGTTCAACTGATTCGGAATCAATGTTGCCAATTTATACATCTATATATAATTCTAAATAATTCTTGTTTTTATATATATATGAGTGTGCGTGCACGCGCGTGTGTGTGTGTGTGTGAGTGTTTATATATATATATATGTGTGTGTGTGTGTGTGTTTATATATATATGTGTGTGTGCGTGTGTGTGTTCGTGTGTGTGTTAGTGGAAAATAATGGTCAAATTCTTCAGTTGAATATGCTGGTAGAGAATCGAAGTTTTTTCTGAGTTATTAGAATTCTTGAAGATAATATGAGTTGGTTTGCATGTAGTCAGAAATTAAAACTGACACGATGGATTTAATATTCACATAGGTGAACATTCAATAGAAATGACACGAACAGCGAGTCACGTCTGTTGTTATACTTACTGATCCCTCATCGTCAAATACGTTTTCAGGATTATCTATGTGAGTAAGCCTTGTTTCAAAAAATAAATATATAGTATAAAATAACATCAATGTACAATATACATAAAACCTTGCATAAAATGACAAACATGTATGGCAAAACTATATATTAAAGGTAGGTGTTGTTTGATCAACATCGCTGGGGTGCCATGTTAACATCACTGTTTTGTTTTTTAAAATCCCCAAACCAGTTACTGATAAAAAACTGATTAACCCCACAAGGGACAATTTATATATTATACAACACTAACAAAGTATAGGCGAAAAGACACTCTCGAAGATTATTGCAATTGCTTTGACAGATATTGGGAAATGGGTGACAGAAGTGACACAAAAAAATTATTGAAACACTTTCTTAATGTTTACTGTTTAGAGCTGTAAAGGTTTCTGGACTCTCTCTCTCTCTCTCTCTCTCTCTCTCTCTCTCTCTCTCTATATATATATATATATATATATATATATACCTTTCTGCCACTTTTCCAGCATGGGGGTTCTTTTTAGCAGCAATCATGTTTCCAACTAATGATATTACCATCTTTTTATATGAATTCATTAAGTCGGGGTTACATGAAACCAATGTATTGCACCATTATCCTTTATTGGCCACTACTTCTTGCAAAAATCATGGAATTTGAACACTCTTTTTTTTCAATTTGCAGCAAATGAACTAATCACAGACATGTCACAAAACAAATTCTGAGCAATAACTTTTATTCTGGCCAAATGAAATATAACTGAAAAAATTAAATCAAAATATTCAAATCGTTATAATATTTTTTCCAAAGCAAGTAGAGGAGAGAATCGTGAAATTATCCAATGCAGAGGAAAAATTATAGAATCATCAAAAAGAAATTCACGATTATCATTTTGTTGTTTTCCTCCAGGCTTATATGATGGCCTGGATCCTTTGACTCGCTTAATTAAAAATCTTTTCTTCATCAAGCTTGTTCCAACTTTCTCTAACAGCAGTTGACAGATCAGCTCTGGTCTGTAGCAAGATTCATTATCAGCCGGAAAAATGACTTCATCGTCACTAAACTTATTTTCTATCGAGAGAATGAGAGAAGTGTCTGAAATGTGTATTGACTGTTGAGATAATGACTACAATCTTCTCTAGCCTTTAACCTGACATGCAACCCTGCTTTAATAAATGAGTCGGGAAATTTGCTCGATTTCTTCAGGCAGTCATCTTTATGTTTCATTTGGAATGACACCAGGCAAAAGTTACAGTATCATTGCCTTGACCGATGCAGATTCATGATTCATTACCGAATATCATTTTCATCCAATCACCTGTACTCCATAATTACTTCTATTTAGCCCAAAGTTTTTTTTTTTGTTGAGGTGTTAATACTGGTTTTCATTCAGCTTTCCTATATGTAGATTCCAATTTGTTCAACTGATTTCTCACAGTTCTGTCACAAACATTGACTTGTTCCCAACTGTTTGTTTTTCATTCGTTTTGTACATTTTCTTTTTTTGAGGAATACTGCTTTGAGTTTTCTATCCTGATACCTTGACGTTTCCTGGGGTCGACCTGTATGTTTTACTTTATAAACCACCGATTTTGTCTATACATGTATCAAATTTTAGACCCAGCTCTCGGGGAACAACGAACATTTTTGCTCTACTCCACGTTAGATTTCCATATCGAAAGAGTTTTATAATCCATTACATTATTTCGATCGATGCCTCTCTTATTGAAGCCATGTTTCCTTTCAATTAGCCCTGTCAAACAATAAGTTCAGATCGTTAATGATAACAAGTTCTGTCTTTTAACCGTAGATTAATTTATTTTTAAACTTGTGCTGATATTTGTTTTAGAGATGCAAATTACAGGGTGATTCCATTATTTTTCCCTCGGTATTGGGGGATTCCATTACTGTTGACAGGAGTATAAGTTCTAGCTTCCAAACATGCTCACTGTAGGTGAGAAGGCCTATTCTATGCGGTGGAGGTTGATGGACGTCCTTGTATGTATAGAAACTTGTTTTTAGATATTGGATATAAATTTAGAGAATTTTTAATGCGGCTTAGATATTTCATATAAATGGTTGAGTTCAGTGCCCTGTCCAACCTTTTGATTTTAATTTATTTCCGTTTTATAAATCAAGTCTTACTGATCAGAAATGGCGAATTATATTCGAAACCATCAACTGTCACTAAAACTGCCCATAGAGGTTTCTTTAGTTTTCAAGTTGGTCAGGCTAGCTGGCTATGTAAGCATGTATCATGCGAACCGGCGGCACTGATGGAGCCAGAGGGCTGAATATTTAAACATTTATTCCTTATTATGAAAAAAAAAAAAGTATTTTTGTTCTTTTTACATCCCTCAATAGGTTTTTAGGTGGTGCAGTTTTCAATGTAAGTTTATTCTAAATTGGTCCCTTAGTTTGTGCCTGGTTGCATTCTCGCTTGTTATTCTGAAAACTCAGACTTTTTAGTTATCCAACAAAATGCGAGAGATGTGACATATCCATTGATCACCCCTTTTTTCTTAATTTTCTAAAAAAATTGATCACCCCTACACGGCAAGCTGCCAAGAGAGTTTTTGTTGAGTGACTAACCAGGCCTTTTTCATTTTTTGTTTGCTAAAATTTGTTTCGGACCTTTTCACGAGGACTAAATAGTTGTTATATAAATGATATAAATTATATTGCATTTCACATAGTCTTTTTGTAATATTTCTGATGAAATCTTAAAGAGGCGATAAGAACAAAGGAGGTAAATCGATATTTGGAATGCAAAATTTGTTTCTGTTGCTTGCCTAGACTTTAGCTGACTTATTAGCTGATTGGACGTTATAAAAGTAAGTAGTACAATAAATTTAATCTAATAATTATTAAGTGTTTTTACTTATATTTTGATATCGCATGCAGTAAATGAAGGCTTAATGATACATAGTGAATTGAAACAACGTAGCTGCAAAAATAGCCAGCCCGATCAACCAGCCAAGTACAAGAAGTACTAATAAAGGAATTGAAATGGTACACATTGTTTTGGAATAATATTGTATGGAGAAATGAATTGTTTTGTTAAACTTTTAGATTTTAATGAAGTAAGAGAGTTTGACCCTAGCGTAGCCAAGCTTGTTTATAATATATTTAGTGCATACTAGGATGCACTGTATTTCGGGTCTTTCAACACCATACACTATGTAATTCTTCACTGTATGAATTCTCGTGTGTGTGTCTGTATGTTTGCATGTGTGTGTGTGACTCTAGTCACATTTTCGGGGCTACAACTAGAAGATGTTCATGGGTACTCCACTACTCATCATCTAGCCCCCCCCCCCCAAGTGCACTTTTGTGTCTTTATGGTGATTTTGGACCTGCAATGCTCAAATCTCATGCTGGTATTTTTCTCCTTTTAGATAACTTTGGAAAAGGGGTTTATTCTTCGAAGAAAATTCTAAATAAAAGATCCATCTTCTAAGGTGGTTTTTGATTATTTTCTCTGCATAATTACTTCTGGTACGCACAAGGGCCAAGGTGATTCACTTATGAGTTACGGATATTTCCAGATAGTTTTGGGGTAATTTTCTGGCGAATTTGGATATGTTTAGATAATTTTTGCCTCAATTTTTGATAAAAAAAAGTTTTAAAAGAGTGAGAAGCATTTGCACACATACATCAACAAGAAGAGAAAACTGATTTATTAACAGAGACGGTGAATCAACAAAAGTGATAAATCACCTTGTCGTATAAGCTAGACTAGCGCTCGTAAACTTCGCGATATAGACATGTGGCCCGGGCCGGCACTATGTACCGGCAACTGGAGCAGTCGCCCAGGACGCCAGTTGCTAGGGAATCCTTCCATGTGTCTGGGGAAGTAGAACTCTCCAAATAAAAAAGGGAAAAAACGGAAATTGAATAATTCAAAAAGAGTAAAAACAGGTCTGGACAGTCAATGAAAAGAAACCATCACGTGACCAATGTCTTTTGGGCAGCATGCTGTATTGTAGGGGAGAGGGATGATCAATTAAAAAAAAATTGGAAATTGGAAAAAGGGGTCGTCAATGAATGAGTTACTTCCGAGTCAAGTCTGAATTTTCAATAACAAACAAATCCCCCCCCCCCCAAAAAAAAAACAAGCTTGATTACTACCAGACACGAACTGAAGGATCAATTTAGTATTTACTTACATTGCAAATAGAACTCCCTCCACTGAAAACCTGTTTCCCCATACGATTTGTCCATTAAGAAACCGAAGTTTCAAAACAACGCACCAATGGAAAGTTGTACCGTGCTCCTGACTGAAATGTTATGTAGCAGTGACCATGACATTTTTTTTATGAAAATACAGCATCAAGCTGCTTTGTTTAGTTTTTGAGTTACACGTGTGAGACTCAGATGCACACATGCAAATTCATACATTTGCTCAATCATCAATATGAATACGTCTATTTTACACTTACAGGTAGGCAGATATAATTGCACCTTTTATCAAACTCCTGCTATTGAGTTTTGACTTCATTTTCGTACGTAACAATAATGACTATGACCAGAACAAAAACCAGAAATAACAGTGACCTACGCAAAAACTGATGGCGAATTCACTCCCACTTCTAAAGCCCGACTCAGATCGACTTGTTTTGCTAAAGTTTGGCGATCCCATTTAAAGGAACTGCTAATGAAGGAGTTGAAACGGGACCAATATTTTGGAATAATATTGTATAGAGAGATGAATTTTGTTTCGTTTACCTTTTAGATTTTAATGAAGACAGGGAGTTTCACGCTAGTGCAGCCAGGCTTATCCTAATATTATTGCTAATGTAGCCAATTTGACAGGAGACTCGTCTTTCTTTGAAATAGATCTATTTGCTTTATTGCAGGAACAACTTATAAAGGAGTTGAAATGAGACAAGTAGTTTTGGAATAATATTGTATGGAGAAATGAATTGTTTTTTTACTTTTTAGATTTTAATGAAGACAGGGAGTTTGACCCTAGGACAGCCAGTCTTGTCCTAGTATTATTGCTTAGGTAGCCAATTTGACAGGAGACTCGTCTTTCACTGAAATAGATCTTTATTACCGGAACTACAAATAAAGTAGTTGAAATGGCACACATTGTTTTGGAATTATATTGTATCGAGAAATGAATTCTGTTTTGTTTACATTGTAGATTTTAATGAAGAGAGAGAGTTTGACCCTAGGACAGCCAGGCTTATCCAAGTATTATTGCTAACGTAACCAATTTGACAGGAGACTCGTCTTTCTTTGAAATAGATCTATTTATTTTATTACAGGAACTACTAATGAAGGAGTTGAAATGGCACACATTGTTTTGGAATGATATTGTATGGAGAAATGAATTCTGTTTCATTTACCTTTTAAATTTTAATGAAGCAAGGGAGTTTGACCTTAGTAAAGCCAGTTTTGTCCTAATATTATTGCTTAGGTAACCAATTTAACAGGAGATTTATCTTTCACTAAAATATATCTTTATTACAGGAATTACTAATAAAGGAGTTGAAATGGCACACATTGTTTTGGAATGATATTGTGTGGATAAATGAATTCTGTTTTGTTTACATTTTAGATTTTAATGAAGAAAGAGAGTTTGACCTTAGTGCAAACAGGCTTGTTCTTGCATAATTGCTAATGTAATCAATTTGACAGGAGACTCAGCTTTCATTGAAATAGATCTATTTGCTTTATTACAGGAACAACTAATAAAGGAATTGAAATGAGACACGTAGTTTTGGAATAATATTGTATGGAGAAATGAATTCTGTTTTGTTTACCTTTCATATTTTAATGAAGCAAGGGAGTTTGACCCTAGCGCAGTCAAGCTTGTTTCTAATATATTTAGTACATACTAAGATGCACTGTATTTCGGGTCTTTCAACACCATACACTCTCTATCAGGCGACACAGCTTGGGTTTATCAGACCCTGGCTTGTGTCCCATCAGCACTGGCCCATGGATCGCTCCTCCTGATCCAGAGCCATCTGGGGGCCCTCTTTGCAGCCTCTATGGCGGTTTTGATGGTCCTGCTTTTTGAAGCCTGAATTTAATTACGTCTATTCATACAGCTACATGCTAGTTACAAGCAAATGTGTGCGGTTGATGGCTAGAGACTGGTCGATCAACAGCACGATCAATCTCTTCAAAGATTTGGAGGAGCATTTGGTTGGGTGGTGTGACGCCAGGAATCATGCAATCAGGGTGCAGTCGGGGCGGGGGTAAGGGAAAAGAGGAAGGGAAGAAGGGGACATAGTTGTTTGGAGAGGAAGGGAGAAGATGAAAGGGAAAAGAAAGATGAAAGAGAGAGAAAAGGAAAGAGTGGAGGAAGAGGAACAGGGGGAAGGAGAGAAAGAGTGTACACATGGCACAGAGTAAAAATGCATGAGAGACAAAGGCTTAGATTCCTTGATAGCGAACGCTCATGTTTCGTAGGCTGTGTAGCGTTGCCAAGTATGGATCGTTATTTATAGCTTAAACTGTCTTTAAAATGACTAAAATCAACTAAATTTCCAGCTAATTTTATAGGAAAAATGATTTTTTGTACATCCTTACTAGATTCGACCTGTGTACATCACCGGAGGACAAATGGGTAAATGTTTGTCTATGTACGTTTTCTTCCTACTTTCGTGTATAAATCACTCTTACCAAATGAAAATGCTATATATCAAGACTACGCAACGACGTATTGATAAGATTTAACCCTCTGAAAATTGGATATCATCGTCAAATGTCTACTCAGAGGGACATGGGTCATTTTTGTACAGATATCAAACCATTATGCCTATACATAGTAAGGACTTTCTCCCTATTTCATGGATACTGCAACCTTTATTGTGCTTTCTGGATCCGAATTTAACTGCCAATGGTGCTTTTAGCATTTTTACTCCTATTCTGTTCCTCAACGTTGATTTAATTGTCTTAATGGTTAAAAATGGTTCTATTTACAATGTGAATATAATGCTAAACTGAACCCTTACTTTAGTTATATAGATAAAAATTGTATATTTACTTTTATTGAACTTACCAGATTCAATCCTCTGAATTATGAGTATCATTTCCAAACGTCGACGTAGAGGTAAAGGAGTTATTTTTGTTCAAATATGAAGAAATTGTGTCTTCAGATTGTAAGGATTTTTCTCCTATTTCATAGATATTACAACATTCATTGTTTTCTGAACCTTTCGAACTGCCAATAGTGCTTTTAGCATTTTTACTTCCATTTTATTTTTCAATTTGCTTTTTTGCTCGTAATATAAAATCTGCGTGAATTTATACTCAGGGGAGGATACGACAAAAATGATCAAAAACAAAATAACAGAAATTGACGAAGATGGATGATATTATGTGATAAGGACTTGAGGTGATACTGAAATCATTAAAAAAACATTTACTTATATCATTTTAGGAGATTATAATTAGATAGTAAATTAAAAAGTAAATTATTGGATTGTACCTTCACTCTTAGTAAACTTACCAGATTAAATCATGTAAAGATTTTATATCATCTTCAAATGTCCATTGTAGAGAAACAGCGGCCATTTTTGTTCAAATATCAAAATACTGTGTCTATTGGTTGTGAGGACACTTCTCATATTTCAAAGATACTACAACATTTAGCGAGCATTCTGAATCCAAATTTAACTGTAAAAAGTGCTTTTAGCATTTATACTTTCATTTTATTTCTCTGGCTTAATTTAATTATCTTCATCTTACTGAATATTCTTCTAACTTTTGAAGGAGGTGATATCTAGTCATTTTCGTAGAATTTTATCGGCCAAACAATCGGTCAGATCTAGCCAGAAAATGGCTAATTTGACGACCCTTTCAGAGGCTAAGTATGAATTGGATCCTCTCGGCAGGGGGTAGCCAATAAAGATTGCTGTGCCGACGGATCGATTACCGAGGAAGTGATTACACGGCAATCTGAAAAGGTAAACCCACTCAGTTGTTGTTGTTGTTCTGGTTGTTGTTATTTTTGTTGTCGGAAGACAATGGACCGAGCGCCAAGGATCAGCCTATAATAATGAGCAAACCGCACTGGTGACCTCTCCAGGGTGCAAGCCTGGACAAGTTGTGTGGATTTTCTGCGATGCCCAGTCGACCGAATCCCCCTCTCGGTCTCATCGGTGAAGACACCATCTGTCTGTTTGTTTGTCCAATTCAGCACTAATTTCAAATTTCCCCGGGTCATTGCAATTTCAAATTTCCCAATCTGCCGCGCGGGAAAAACAATGGAACACAGAAATTCGGAACTAGATAAAGTGATTTAAGCTCCGTCTAAGTAAAGGTGTTGGATATGGTGGAAGAACAACCAAGAGTGTTTCATGAAGATCTAGGACTAAATTAAGAGCGTGATAACAGTGAGGGCTTGTTCTATCGGTTCAGGTAGCGTGCCTACACGGCATCCTCATTATTCCGGCACTTCTTAGGCCCAAATGGTGTCGGATTTGAAAAAGTATACTGTAAACAGGAAAAGGGTCAATGATTGAAACGCAGTCTTGCCAATTTAGTACTTTTCGTGCTACATTCAGCGTGTTTCTTGCTTTGCCAGTGTGAAAAAGCGCTAAATTTACCTGAGCCTGTTTTTGACCACTTTTAGCATCTTTTTGGTGCGTTTAAGCTATTTTAGGCGTTTTTTGTTGTTATTTCTTTTAAAAAGAAAATAGCGGTTTTCTAGCACTTTTGGGGAGTCAAACTAGCACGAAAATATTTTTTGAGTTGGCAACACTGGCCGTGAGACTGAAGTGTTAAAAGCACAGTAAATAACTACTGTGTATACTAATGTACACGTAGAGTTCCCTAGACCAAAATTTTAGACAAAAATTTGGGGTGAACATTTTGTAGAGATGAAATTTAAATATAAGGCCTAGGAGCAACTCCTGGCTTAAAACATGAGTGATAATTCCTGGTTACTTCCAGCAAATAATGAACATATAAAGTATATACGAATTATTTACAGAAAGACGTGCAAGGCCTTCGATAATTTGTAGTTCCATTTCACTGTTAATTTGTAGAACGGCATCCTTAATGTTGGGTTAAGCTATATTAGGTGGAATACGTTGAGTACTGACCTTCATGTGGTAATTATCCCTGAAAAAACAACAACAAACTATACAAAAGGCATAGCATAAATAAATGATTTCGTAACGTGACCGAAATCAAGAGACAACCAATACCCAAGATCGACTTATACACGTGTATTTACGGTACTTACAGTCAAGCAACCGGAACAGGGTTACTTTGCAATCTGTGGTTTCCAAAATAAGCTTGACTCACGCGACAGGTGTAAAGTTTCCGAGGGAGAAAGCGATGCACAGTTAGTAGCAGGTATCGATAACGTGTCTGATGTTCTATGTTGGATTGAATCTCCAAAAGAAGTCCTCAAAAGAAGAAGAAATCAAGCGAAGAAACACCCTAGGGTGGTAAACCTTCGGCTGAGTAAGCTCAACCCTCAAAAACAAGAAAATCTCATCAGTCCTAAAAAGATCCATCCTCTCGACAGTCATTCACAAGGCTGAAATGTGAAACCTAATCAAGAGATTGACGCTCAAACTGAGAACCATCCTCCGTGCAGATGGGAGAATCTTGCTCAACATCATATTGAGAGACCACAAGAGAGCACAGTATATCAAAGAAAAAAACCAGGAGTCTGAGACATCATAGAATCTACTAGAAAACTCAAATGGCACTGGGATGGTCATGTTGTAAGACAGGCAGACAAACGATAGATTTTTCGACAGGTTCAGGAAGTATTGGCTCCGCGATGCCTATGATAGAGGGATTTGGCGGATCCTGGGGAAGGTCTATGTCCAACGACTGACGATCAAGGACGGATGAGAATTATGGATGATGAGGATACACGACAGTGGTTCCTAACCACCGAGCCGCGGACCAGTACCAGGCGCTAAATCATACCCCGACGAACATCTAGGAAACGATATTAATGGCGATTTTTATAAAATGAAAACAAATCCATCTCCTTAGATTTTAATATTCAATTCATTAGATGAACCCTTTTAGAAACGAAATCGAGTCTATTAACCACTTATTGTTGACTTATTATCTATATTCCGGTCATGATTGAAGTCGGCCAGTCTGCAAAAATATTGCCAATATTCAAGCGGTCTCCGGTGCAAAAAGATTGGGAACCGCTGCTGTACGCCAAGACCGATTGTATATTTAAAGATACGGCACTGACACGATTCTGTAGTTAGTTATAAATACAGCATCTTACTGTGTCGAAAATAGTCTGGAATATGGAGAATAGAAACTTACATAGATACGTCCCCTGCATCGTATCTATCAAAGAACTTATTTTCATTCAGTTTTCAGGGTCAACGGCTTCGGCAGATGGATCTGCTCTCTGAAGGGTTTCCAGTCATTTTTTTTTCACTGTGGTTGGAAGTACGAAAGCTTTTAAAACGGGTTTTTGATTTGTTTTGAATTAATGATTTCGTGGCCATAAATCAAGAGTCGAGTCGACCTATACACTAGATCGACTTTTACACAAGTATATACGGTAATTTAGAATTTGTTTTGAATTAATAATTTCGAGACCATAGACAGGATCTACCATACACAAGTATATACAGTAAATCTATATTTGTTTTGAATTAATGATTTTGTGAACTTACATCAAAAGTCGATCTATTCCCGAGATCGACTTATACACAAGTATACATGGTAACTCAAAATTTGTTTTGAATTGATGATTTTGTGACAATTAACCAAGAGTCGACCTATACACAAGTATATACGGTAATTGATTTTGTTGTTTCTGTGGTTGGAAGTATGGAAGCATTTTAACCGAGTAATTTCTAATTTGTTTTGAATCTCAACGGCGTCTTTGATCTTTCGATTCTTTCTTTCTTCCGACTTTTTTTTTCTTCTCGTATCGATCGTGGCGTGTATCTGCTTCCATACATATTCTTTTCTTTTCAAGCAGCTTAACGTTAAATAAGTCCACTACAGCGAAAACAACATGCTTAGGCGTCATTTAGTCAGGATTGCCAAATTAGCCATTTTCATTGAGATTTGGAGGATTTGTTTCCAATTTAGCCGATAACAATCTGCTAAAATGGCTAGATATTGCCCCACTCAAATGTTGACGTTGGAAGAATCTACTTATATGATGGACTCTTGGTTCTCTGTCCGTAACAATAGACTCTCCCATTTAAAGGTTAGAATTTTGCGGATAAAAAAACGTACCCACCATTGGAAGCTATGGACCCTTCTAACGAAACAAGTTTGGTATTTTCAATAATTTTTCAAATATATCAGTGAATTTCTTCACAGGGATTAAGCAGTAAATCATATGAAAAAAAAAAAAAGAAGAAATAACATACGTCGTATAACAATGATCAGCAAACTTATCCTGCTGGCTGTTGTTAGTGTATTCAATCTTCATTAGATATCCTTCTATTGATGGTTTGATACCAAACTGGAAACAATTGCAGTGGTTCCTTTTCTATCTAGAAAAAAGGACCATAAGTTCAACGATGCGTCCACCATTTGTGGTAAGAGCAGCAGAAAGATGAAGAGAAAGAACAAGTAGTTTTTGTTTGTTTAAGTTGATTTATTCTCATACTTGTAAAATATCACGATGTAGAAATATTCCAAGAGTATTATTTTCAATGAAAATTCTAGATGGGCATCTTTGGCGTTTTTTGCCATTCTAAAAAAAAAAGAATACAAAAATGCCGAACTCGCACATTCTACTATGATATTACAGCTGTTGAATTCTTAATGATGTCACGCTTTAGGTGACATCATATCCCTTCTGTCCTTCCTACTATGTTGTTTAACGTAACTGGGACGACAAATCGACCGAAAAACGTCTCATTGAGATGTATGGACACATAAAAAACATCATATGCTAATTTAAATATATCTGCGATACTTTTCCACGAAATTAACTAGTATTCAGTAAGATGAAGATAATTAAATCCAAATTAGGAAATAAAATGGAATTAAAAATGCTAAAAGAACTATTGACAGATAAATCTGGACTCAGAAAGCACAATAAATGTTATTGTAGCTATGAAATAACAGAAAAGTCTTTACAACGTATAGGCACAATGGATTCTTACGAGAGCCAAATGACCTCAGTCTCTCGAGATGGTATCCAATTTTCAGATGATTAAATCCGGTGAGTTTATATATAGATACATAAGTACAAGGTGCTTCATGAAGGATGCTAACGATTGGAGGGTAGGATTTATGCGCACGTAAATTTTATACTACGATATTAGTCACGTGAGAACACTGTATTCAGAGGCAACAGAATTTAGCATTACGCGCCAGCCCCATTCAAGTATTCATTCTTTGAGCTGAGTCAGCTGAGTCGTATGAAATGAAAGTTCGAACCTTCATTCGGGTAGAGGGAAATCAAATTCAACATCAATGGTGAAGTTAAAATGTGTTTATCAGCATATTTTTGTAATCTTCTTGTAATATGTGTCTTTGAAATAGTTTTTAGATTTCATCATCATCATCATCATCATCATCATCATCATCATCATCATCATCATCATCAGTCTTTTAACATCCGTCATTGGACATAGACCTTCCCCAGGATTTGCCACACTTCCCTATCATGGGCGTCACGGAGCCAGTACTTCCTGATCTTGTCTAGCTCTTCTCTCCGTCCAATATTCTGCTGGCTTTGGTTGCGCATGTGATCTCGGGGGATCCATGTCGTGAGTCGTGATGTCCATCGATTGTCTGTCATTCTTGCAACATGGCCAGCCCACCACCTTTTGAGATTTTTAATGGATTCTATGATGTTCCTGACTCTTGTCTTTTCCCGGATGTACTGTGCTGTCTTGTGGTCACTCCATGTGAGGCCCAGCATTATTCTTTCATGTGCACGTTGCATCGTTCTCAATTTACGGGTCTGTCTCTTGGTTAGAACATACTTTAAATACAAATTGTCAAAAAAGTTAGTTGCATCTTTTTTTTTTTTTTAAGCTATATAGTTAGCTGGAAATGGAAAGATCTAGCTGATTTTAGCCGTATGCAAGTTGTGTAAAAGACGATTGCATCTTCTTTTTGAAAATCCTGAATATAACATGTTTTGTTATTTAGTTAACTTAAAATAGAAACGCATGTAAAAACGGTGTATGGATAACACATCTTCCTCAACACACGTTGAAGGAGCCGGGTTCGGTTTCTGGTAGGAGCAATGAGTGTGATGAAAAAAAAATGCTAAGACAGATTTCCATGTGCACTCAGCAGCTAACTGAGTACACTATAAGCTGTGTGATTAGGTTGGTATAAATATTTTTTTTCTAAAAAGGATAGTAGCGAACGAAGGAGGAGACCCCTGGTCGAATCCGACTGCGGTCGGTCTAAATAGCTATAAATAACAAACCGCATCTGGCTACACTGCATTCAGTGAATGGTAATTTTTTTCTTGTACTATTTTCAACATTGTTATATTATCTTCCTCTTCGTCACCGTCGCCATCATCATTAATTCTCTTCATCTTTTTCCTCCTTCTAGGTCATTATCGTATTAACTCGTTTATCCTTGCCGTAAAAAAAAATCCCGGTAATATTTAAGTAATTTTGCAAATGCATTGTACTTATAGAATATCAAAAATATAATGTTGTGCAGCATTTGCTTCAATACTCCCTGAGTATCAAACTGAACCGAAGGTAAAATTAAGTAAAGATACGAAAAAAGAGAAAAAAGGAAAAAAGAAAAATGGACAATCCAATACTTACAAATGGTAGAATTGCCTGTTGTCACAGTTTATCTGTTTTTTTCTTTTGTTGTTGTTGCTTTGGTTTGTTTTTTTGTGATAATATTGAAAAGTGTTGCACACACACACACACACAGAAACACACGCACACACAGAAACACCCACACACACATGTATATATGTGATTATTGGATAGATATAGATAGTTATATCCAACATAATGATGAATTTCTTTTAGACGATGAAGAAACACAGATTGGATGAATAGGTATTTTTTTCACGGACGTTTCGAAGGGAGTGACCCCCGCATTATCAGCAAAATGGAGAAACGAAGAGAAAATGAAGGGATCTAGAGTTTCCTGTGTTGTGAGTGGATAGAGAGGGGGGTGTTCGGAGATGTGTGTGGATGGATACCCGGACCTTGTGTTTGGGTGAGGAATCATGTATCTGTCATTATGCTATCTCGGGTGGGGGATAGACACTTGTGTAGGAGTGTGGTTATATATATATATATATATATATATATATATATATATATATATATATATATATATATATATACACCATCAATAAAAACATATACAAATGAATAAGCTTAACTTTCATACACTTTCACTCCTGAGTCAGTCTCACTCCATATAGTTCAAATTATATATATATATATATATATATATATATATATATATATATATATATATATATATATATATATATATATATATATATATATGAATACACATCTTTTCTCGGAAAGGTTTTTTTGCTTCTTAAATCCCAGATAACGTTCAATTCACGATAGTATAATTGTGGAGTTTCATATATAAAGTGTATCGTACAATTGAGACTCGCCATCAGAGTCAATAATTTAACAACCGTAGCGTCAAATTTTGAAGCCATGTAAAGAAATCCACCGAAGAATTAATATAGTCAGAATAAACAATATTTATAGCATTACTAATGGCATTTTCCCCAGGAAACCATCTAAAATAGAGAAAAAAACAAATAGAAATATCTAGATTCTGAAGAATATAGATGTTATCAATAAAGCTGTCAAAATAAGGATCAAGAAAGATCAAAAAAGCTTTCCCCCCCAAAAAAAACAAACAAAGAAACATTTTTAGAAGGGGGTCTAGTGGAGTACTGATGCCAATTTTCAAGTCTGTAGACAGAACGGTATGGCCTATAGCACTGGGACATACGTACTTATAGAAGGGATAGAACCCTCCGAATTTGGGTTGTTGTCATCTTCAGGTGGATGTCGTGAATGGGGAAAGCTTGGATTTTACGACACCAAGCTGAAGAAAGCCGTCGGGCGAAACGTCTGAAACATTGTGTCCAGAATATGATCCAGGATGAAGACCACAGTCCGAAGAAATCCGTACGTATAGATAATTCCCCACCTAAAAAATTTCAGTCAGAAAATAAAATTCTAGTTTTGTTACGTAAGGTAGAGCAATAACTTTGGCTTGAAAAAAAAACTGGGGCGAAAGTTGACAGTTCTATGAGAGGTTTTTCGTCAAGACCAAATTTGAATCGGTTAATAACGTTCACAAGAAAGGAAGGATAGAGAGACTAGACGAAGAAAGAGGAACATTTTTTTGTTCGTTTTTGCATCACAATGCGTCATATAATTGTTTTTTAAATCAGTTCCAAAAATAAAAACAAACTGCAAAGTACAATAAAGAAAAATAAGATAGATAGATGGATAGATAGATATAGAGAGAGGTGGGGGGGAAGCAGATTATTCATTAATGTACACACTTCATATATATATATATATATATATATATATATATATATATATATATATATATATATATATATATATATATAACCTTTTCATTTCCATTGAGTTATGCTGCATTTCGGGAAGTATTTTTTGGTTTCATTTTTGATGCAGTGATTATTTATTTTTGTTTCAGACGTTTTGACGGAGTTAACTTTAAAAAATCAATAGAAAACAAATAGTTTTATTACAGAAATAATTATTGATTGTAGCCAAATGCAGTCAAAATTTGCATAAACAACGTCGCGGCTTTTGAACAGTCTGTTTTTTTGTCTCTCCCAGTTTACAATCGATATCTTAAAATGGGCCAATGTGTACAGGATTCAAATGCATTTCTCAATGCAAAAATGACTTTATTCCCCAAGTTGTTTCGAATGAATTATTGTATCACATAGATAACACACTGCCGTTATGACTGCATTAAACAGAAAATATTTGAAGGTGTTAATTGGCTAAAATCGCTTACCTCGAACATCTAGTGGTTCATAGGAGCTGAAGGCAGCATAGAACTACAGTTACAGAGCGTGAACAGAATCACTGAAGCGTTAGGCTTTTGAATATACTACGTTTGCTATAGATTTAAGTAACAGATTGGCATTACTACGTCTACACAACGTTACGCAGACTTCTTGTAACGTTACATTAACGTATTTTGTAGACTCTTTTTTTTTTGTCTACATCCCTGCAACAGACAACGTTTCCTTGTGACGTCACATTAACGTCCCTTTATAGAATTCCAACAACGTCCCTGCAACATCGCGGTTTCTTCAAGAAGATATTTGGAGAACATGCATTGTCTAGATCGACGCTTCTCAATTGAAATTTTATACTCTCTCTCTCTGGGTCTGGAGTGAAGGTTTCAATTCTGCCTCGCGGTACTGGATGGGATAATGGAAAGTCTACAGCCACACTGAAGAAATGTAATACATCTAAACATATATATATATATATGTATATATACATATATATATATATATTGTGTCATCCACAGACAGCTGTTTTCTGAAGAGATGTAATACATCGAAACAGCTGTCTGTGGATGACACAATATATATATATATATATATATATATATATATATATATATATATATATATGTATGTATGTATGTATGTATGTATGTATGTATGTATTATTGCATCATCCACAGACAGCTGTTTCGTAGTATTACAACTCTTCAACTATCCATTATCCCATCCAGTACCACAAGGCAGGATTTAAACCTTTGCTTCAGACCCAGAGGCTGGAACTGGAGGTCAGTAAGGTTGAATTCAAGTGATATATTTATTTAGCTTAAATTCCCCATCCACCTGAGTGCTCAAGAAGAGCATTGCATAACTTTACAATGAGCGAGTTACCTCACTCAAAGAGTGAATAGGGAAGCGTTAATTATTGTGTCATCCACAGACAGCTGTTTCGTTGTATTACAACTCTTCAATGTGGCTATAGACTATCCATTATCCCATCTAGTACCACGAGGTAGGATTGAAACCTTCGCTTCAGACCCAAAGGCCCGTATCCTACATCTGCCCCACGGAACTGGACGGTCAGTAAGGTTGAACATAAGCGATATATTTATTTAGTATATATTCCCCATCCACAGGAGTGCTCTATTCCTATGGAAGAGCATTATATATATATATATATATATATATATATATATATATATATATATATATGTGTAGTTAAGATAGAGAAGTATTTTGACATTTTCTCCAGAATAGGCGGGATTTTTCAGCTAGAGCTCTTAGCAGCGTTAACATAACGTTACGCTAACGTCCAAGATGTGAGGTCAGTTCGGGTTCAGAAAAATGCTTAATTTCAACGTTGCATTAGCCTATCCATAACGTCACATATCCCCAACCAAAATACAACTTGTCAGCAACGTTGGAAAAACACTCCTTGTTGGCTGGGTAGTTAATCCGGTACTGAAGGACTTCATTGTCAACGTTCTCATCAAGATAATCTCCTCATTCAATGTCATCATCATCTTCACCTTCTCCTCCTCCATCATATCTCTGTTTTCTCTTCCATCATTGTACCATAGACTTTCACTAATCCGACTCTATTGGGACTTGGGGAGTGTTACATTAATGAAAGTTTCGAATTACAAAAGGCTTACCTCTGAATCAGTGGTATCGAATCTGTTAAATGATGCTCGGATGTCTCCAGTGGTCTTCCCTCAAAACCTGACATAGCAAATCTTGGAGCAGAGAAACAGTATCATCCATCATACAGGTGTCAAAAAACATAATTATTATCTACATATTTGTACCATGTATCAGAATTCAAATAAATGTAATCTATTTTGAATAAATATGATTTTCAAAGTTCAAAAATTGTTTATTATTATAGTTCATTGATTAGAGTCTAAAAAACTAAATGCTAAAAATAGGGTTCCGTCAGAACATTTCCTTTATAGGAAGAGTCTTTGAGTTTTTACAATTTCGAAATCACTGTTCTAAACTGGCTAGCAAGGTCATCGTGTCTTTAAACTATGATGTAAATCAGGATAAGTTAAATAATAAAGGAACAGGGCCATTAAATAAAAAGCAGGTGAAAGGTATTCGCTTCTTCCATCATCATGATCATCATCAGTATTTTATCGTCCATCGTTGGACATGGACTTTCCCCCCCAATTCGCCACACCTTTCTATCGTGGGCGTTGTTGAGCCAGTACTTTTTGAATTTGTCTAGTTCGTCTCTCCATCTTGCATTCTGCTAGCCTCGGTTATGCATGTGATCTCTGGGGATCCATGTTGTGAGTTGTGATGTCCATCAGCTGTTGTCATTCTTGCAACATGACCAGCTCATTGCCATTTAAGTTTTCTAATGGATTCTATGAAGTGTTAGACTCCCGTTTTCTCCTTGCTATATTGTATCGTCTTGTGATCTCTCCATGTGAGGGTGAGCACGATTCTTTCATGTGCACGTTATATGATTCTAAGTTTGAGGGTCAGTCTCTTCGTTAGGTTCCATCTTTCATAGGTGATGATCAGAAGGATGCATTGGCTGTACACCCGTCTTTTAGAGACTGATGGGATCTTCTTGTTTTTGAAGGTTGAGCTTGCTCTGTCGAAGGCTTGCCATCGTAGAGTAATTCTTCGCTTGATTTCTTCTTCTTCTGAGGATTTCACTGCTGTCCCAAGTATATGTAGTGGTCTACTCTCTGCAGTTTTTGATAAATTCAAGAAAACAAGCAGGAATCGCTTATTCATGTTTATAAGAGTGCGTTAACAGGTGAACGGATTTAGTACAACCAGAACAATGCACAGCAGGTTGGTATGGGGATTTGAGATTACAGAAGACCATTAAATCTTAAATCGGAGCCAAATTAGTAAAAGAAACCGAACTACAGGTGTCCAGATTAGTGAAGATCTATTAAAATTCTTTTCTTTGAATCACAAAATAACAAAATCAAAGAGAGTAGGTAAAAAAGAAGAAGATAGATATCAATTCTGGAAAACTCTTGAAGGCGAAGGCAATAATCGGTAGAGTTCTGGAAACTCTTCCAGAGATCCTTCTAAGGGATTGGTAGAATTGGAGATCAGGTTGAAGCAATGCGAATGTGAGCAAGAATACCGAGGAGAGTACTAGGGTGGAAAGGGGACAGGCGTGACCTCTTCGAAGATAGACTCAGCAACCCCAATCAACATAATGCAAAAAATGAAAAGGGACTAGGCGAGACTTCTTAAAAATATTTTTGTTTGTTGAAAAGCAAACCTATTTATGACTCGCCATCACAGTCAATAATTGAACTACCGTAGCGACAAAATTTGAAGTGATGCAAAAAAAGTTCCTCGAAGAATAAATATGATCAGAATAAATTCTATCTATGACATCATTGACATTTTTAACTGGAAAGCGTTTAAAAGAGAGATAAAACATCTACGAACATTCAGATTGTGGAGAATCTAGATGTTGTTGATGTACCCATCAAAATAAGGCCCAGATGAACAAAAAAACAAACAAACAAAAAGTTTTTTTTAGAAGGGATATAGTGGAATACTGATGCAAATTCTCAAGGTCTTAGACAAAACGGGATGGCCACGAGCGCTTGAACACCCAATCAAATGAACCCATGAGAACAAGGCCACCAAAAGCCTTTTTTCTGAGAATAGAAAAATAAAAATTCAGAAGGGCTTTAATAGAGTACTGATGTCAAATCATCGAATGATATTGCAATGTCAGCCGTTTCTCAATAATGCGATTCATAATTAAACATTCTAATTCGTATATATGGCTTCTATATGGACAGGCTGTTAATACTTTATTCTTGCATTGGGTTGAATGCAGTGTGTTTCACTGAATTAAATGGTTTTTCGTAATTAACAGAATCCAATATCTGAAACAATTTCTTAAAACTAAACAGAACCAAAATAATTTAAAATTAGATATGAAACATCTAAATTGGGATTACTTTTCGAAGTTGCTGACTGGTTAAGCAAGCCAACATGCATAGGCGTTCTCCACCATTTTCTGAGGGGGGGTGGCAAAAAGATATATTCAGTGGATATATTTGGATGTTGATTGTCAGGTAAGGGACTAGGGAGTCCATAAGCCGTGACTCATTCTAAGCTAACACTATCTATAATCACTCCTTGATCCCCAGCTACGATTACTTCCAAACCCTGTGGTCCTCGGTGAAAAGGCCTGATGAGGGGGTGGGCAGATGCCCCGTTTGCACCCCCAGCAGACACCTATGTCAATACACCCGACTCTTTTAAAGGGAAGCCCCCAGATGACTTTGAAGCGCTGATAGGAGACTCTTCAATGGTTTGTTACAAACAAATGTTGTTAATTGGTTGCATTTTGATGTAAGAAATTGCTTTTAGACGATGGTTCTTCATTTATATACTTCGAAATGAGGCCTTTTGGATGAATTCAATCTTATCGGTCACAAATTTTGGATTTTATTCCAGTTCTCATAACTGATCTTTGTTTCAGACATTTGTGATTGTTGTTGAGTTCGAGATGTCATAGGAATCATTAGAAAACTCAAATGGCAATGGGCTGGACATTTTGCAAGAATGTCAGCCAACCGATAGACATCACGACTCACAACATGGATCGCCAGAGATCATATGCCAAATTGTGGCCGATAGATGGCGTGACGAACTAGACAAGTTCAGAATGTACTGGCTCTGCGACGCCCATGATAGAGAGAGCTGGCGAACCTTGGGAAACGTCTATGTCTAATGATGGACGCTGGTAGGCTGCTGCTGCTGGTAGTAATGATGATGAATGAAAAAAATCATATTGTATTTCGCATGGTACGTTTCGTTTTATTTCAGATGAAAGACTTCAGAAATCCTTGAAGGGAGAAAATATAAGGGAGATAATTATTTGTTATTAGTTGAGTCCCACATAGTCCCCAACAGAAAACGATTCCCCCTAAGCTCTCGTGTTATCGTCTACCAGTCTGTTTGATATCGATTTCCACTTGGATTTCCATTTATTATGGATATATTATGTCTAGTTGGTATTTTCTTCTGTTAAGTCCTGGTCTGGTTGTTTTTTTGTTTTTTTTTTTACTGTCGAATGCCTCACACACAAAACGTCGCTAGTTGGAGTCGGATGTCTCTCATTCTGTTGATCTTGTGTCCTTGACTTTGTTGGACCGATTTTCGGATTTCTGAAAACTCATTATTCGTCAGCCAATAAAAAGGACACAATCTTGCCCAACCAATTCGAAAATACATGGAGTGGAAAAACATTTCAACGATACAACCTTTTTTAAACCTTCACTTTGGAAATTGGAATTGGTTACTGGAGCAAACTTTGATTTTTGCTAACTGATTAGGTGATTAGCCGTTAGAAAAGCAAGTAGCACGATTGATGTAATACAATTATTGTTTAATTGAATTTTTTCAGGGTTATTTCTATTTTTATATAGCATGCAGTGAAAGGAGGATTAATGATATGCAGTCTATTTTAGAGAATTTTTCAGATTTTTTTGGTGGAAAATTTAGATGTTTTTAGATATTTTTGCCAGAATTTTCAGTTATTATTTCTGTTTTGATACAGCATACAGTGAATGGAGGATTATACAGTCTGTTTTCAGATTATATTTCAGATTTCTTACTTGAGAATTTAGATGTTTTTAGATATTTCTGCCCAAATTTACAGCTATTATTTGATAATTTAATGAGGCATACAGTGAATGGAGGATTATACAGTCTGTTTTTAGATTATATTTTAGATTTCTCTCTGGATAATTTAGATGTTTTTAGATATTTCTGCCTGAATTTCCAGTTATCATTTCTATTTTTATAAAGCATGCAGAGAATGGAGGATTATGCAGTCTGTTTTTAGATTACTTTTTAGATTTTTTTGTGAAGAATTTAGATGTTTTCAGATATTTCTGCCTGAATTTTCAATTATTTTTTCTATTTTGATAAAGTATACAGTGAATGGAGGATTATGCTATCTATTTTTAGATTACTTTTTAGATTCTTTTCTTGAGAATTTAGTTGTTTTTAGATATTTCTGCCTGAATTTCCAGTTATTTTTTCTATTTTGATGAAGCATGCAGTGAATGGAGGATTATGCAGTCTGTTTTTAGATTACTTTTTAGACTCTTTTCTGGAGAATTTAGATGTTTTTAGATATTTCTGCCCCAATTTTAGATGTAAACATAAGAATAGAGTTGGCGATACAAAGCTAAACGACAGTCTATTTAAGAAGACAGACTGGTTAAGCAACCCAACATAGGCGACTCTTTCAAGGGGAAAACTCTAATTGACTTTAAGGCGCCACTAAGAGACCCTTCACTGATTTGTTAAAAACACACATTACTAACGCAATATAAATATAAAAGTTCATCTCTTTTTTTCAAAGCAGAGTAGCCAGTTTAACTCCTTTGCGGCAAAATTTAGCTCCCTTTTGGTGTATTTAGCTCCTATAAGTCTCTATCTACTTCTTAGCTCCAAATCTAGCTACTTTTCAATCTAACGAATCTCATTTTCATCTTATTTTTTCTATTCATGAAATACCTAAAGAATAATATCTTAGTAAAAGTGAAAAATTAAACATATATCTGTACCTCGCATAAACGAATCACCGTACCCCGTGTGGGTACAAAAACTGATATTCTAAAAAATTATATAAAATTATCTTAAAAATAACCCCTAGATCTTTTGTTCGAAATTATCTCGAAAAAAAAAACTATCTAAAATTACCTAAAATAAATGTCAGCTCAAGATTTGGATATTGTTGGTCCAAAATAATCATAGAGACACCCAAAAGCTTAAAAAAAAAATGTTTTAGATGGTGCCTAGTAGTGTAGTTATGCAAATTTCCAAGGTTGTAGCCACCAAAATGTGATCAGTGTCCTCTGAACACACACACAACACACACGCACGCGCGCGCGCACACACACACAGAGGAATAGGAGTAGCTGTTGTCCACTTGGCTGGTTGGTCGGGCTGGCATTTGTGGGGCTACGATGATTTAATACATAATTTACACCACTTTTTGGTAGTGCTCTCGATACTTTATTTCACAAGTATGTGGTAACTCTGACAGTGCATATAAGTTAATTTTCTTTTGAACCTGAGAAAAATACTAGTTGAGCGTTTTACAAGTGATATGGATTTCTCATTATCTCATATAGTCTTTGTATCAATCTCTGTTGAGTGTGACATGACGGTTTTTGTTACTGCTATGAAAAACTTAATAAAGTACTTATATTTATCATGATTGATATTTAGCTCCTTTTTAACTTCTTTTTGCGGATCTAACTCTAAAGTCTTTCGAGTTGGCAACCCTGGAATTTCATCTTTCAAAGTCACTATTGATACAATGAATCCTATTCGTTCCTTTATTTTCATCTTTCCCTTTTACCCACGGTTGAGTGTTTAGCAAGTGATCTGGATTTCTCATTATATCATAAAGTCTTTCTATCAGTCTATGTTAAGTAAGGTCAGATTTAGTTAAAGCACGACCTGTAGCATATGTTATTGAAGAGCTCTAAATTCAAGAAAAACACGTTATTATTGAAACACATGATTGTTTTACTTGCGAAGCAAAGGATTTTTCATTTGCTGTATAACAATATAATACAAATGTATATGAGATTTCAATGTATCAGTCTATGTTAACTATGACATAGAGGTAGTTTATTGCTGCTGTGATATTCTAAATAAAAGAAGTATATATTTGTGACATCATCATCAAATTTTAATACTATTTACCTTCATCTTTCTAGTGGTTGCTTTTTCATAATCAACAGCCTTTCAGCGTCCGTCGTTAGACATAGACCTTCTCCAGGATTCGCCACGCCTCTCTTTAATGGGCATTGCAGAGCCAGTACACTTTGAATTTACCAGGCTCGTCAAACCATTTTACTTTCCGTCGGCCACAATTCTGCATATGATATCTAGGGATCCACGTTGTGAGTTGTGATGTCCAGAAGTTGTCTGACGTTCTTGCAACATATCAAACTCATTGCCATTTGAGTTTTCTGCTTCAATGATATCTCGGATTCCTGTCTTTTCTTTAATATACTGTGCTATCTTATGATCTCTCCATGTGAGGTTGAACATCATTCTTTCAAGTGCACGTAGCGTGGTTCTCAGTTTGAGGATTAACCTTTTGGTGAGGTTTCATGTTTCAGCTCCAAAGGTGAATATCGGTACGATTCAGTGGTTCTCTTTATGACTAGTGGGATTTGTGTGTTCTTGAAAGTCAAGATTGATCTATCAGAAGCTTGCCATCGTAGTGTAATTCTTCGCTTGATTTCTTTTTCTTTCGGGGACTTCATGGAGATTCATTGTTCTAGTGGTCTACTTTCTCTAGCTCTGGATTTGGTACTTTTCAGTGATGAGTAATTGAACAGCGCAGATTGGGATGAAGAATAAGTTCAAGGTGAGAATCGAACTCACAGCCCTCTATACTGGAGGGTGGCTCACTTGAAGCACGACCGTTCTTATCACTAAGCTACTGGAACTTTCTGGCAAGCGTCAGTTCAAATCAAACCCTTGAACTCACTCCCCATTCACGATCTCCTCTCAGTTACCCACGTTTGTTATCAACTGGTGGTTGGTAATACTTCATCCACTGAAAAAAATGGATTGAATTAAAAATTAAAATGTATTTTATGCATCATCAAACCAGAGGTGATCACTCTACCACTGGGCCACGGTGATCAGTAATATTTAGCTCATTCTTTAGCCCATTCTTTTTGTGGATCCATTTCTAAAATCTATTTTCGAGTTGGATACTGTGAAAAACATACAGGGCTAAAGAAGTACAAATGTTCATTTCCTTCAAGGTTACCCACTCAAAAATACACTTTAGAGCTAGATCCGCATAAAGAAGCAGGTAAAAGGGGGTAGATATAAACAATAATGATAATAAAGTCAAGTAAGTACTTACTTTATTAACGATCACCGTAGCCCACTGATTGTGTGCTTGCATCCGAAGCTGTAAAGCGTTACGGCCCAAATCACGTTCGATACACCGGTTTTCGTAAAAAGTTAAGCTAAGTCGGGCCTGGTCAGTACCTAGGAAGGAATACCAGATGCCGTAAGCAAAACGAATATCTGACAGGCCTGGCAAGCCGGTTGTGGGTCTTACTATTAATTGCCTCTGCGTACCTAAAACAACAATCAGAGTATTAGATGATACATTAATTTGCTTTTCATAGCAGCAACAAACCATCATGTTACACCTAACAGAGACTGTTAAAAAGACTTGACTCGTTTCTGTTGGAGAGTCCATTGTTTAGATTGGTGGGTAGGAGATACTCTCCTAGCAAACATTACCTTCGAGTCGAAGAGCCCATAGTTTAGATTGGTGGATAGGAGATACTCTCCTAGCAAACATTACCTTCGAGTGGAAGAGCCCATAGTTACAGACTGAAAACCAAGATAACCATAAAAATATTAAAAAATATTTTATAGGTAGATCATTATAGAAATAAGAAAACATGCAATAAAAAAGTTTGATAAATTGAAAAGAAGCTAAAATATGAGCTAAGAGTTAAATGCAGACTTATATGAGCTAATTGAACCAGAAAGGAGCTAGATTCAGCTCCAAACGAGTTAGATTGGTAAACCTGCTTCAGTGATCTGTCATAAACACACATGACTTGAGCAATATAAAAGATAATCTTTTCCTCAAGGTCTTGTTTTCCCGGGTGAGGCAATGAGTCAGTCTTGCTTTAATGCTGGCTTTTAGATTTAAAAAAAAATACAGTCTGGTTAGTCCCTCAATAGATACTGTAATGTGACTAACATCATTTGGCAGCATGCCTTGTTGGGGGTGATCAATTAAAATATTGGAAAAAAAGGTTGATCAATGAGTAAGTTACTTTTTTCGTCTTCTGTCAAGAGGGATCACTAAAAAGTCCGAATTTTCAAAAATCAAGCATGAACGATTTAGGGCACAAAATGAGAGACATATTCAGCATGAACTTACATTGTAAATTGAACACCACCCCAATCCACTAAAAACTTACCTTTTGTGGGTCGGAGGATTTTAAAAAAAAACATAAGACCTGTTTATTCTACACCTTTTATAAAATATCTTTTTGTAAATCGGAAAGTAAAGCGAATCAAAAACCACAACAACCAAGCTTTAAAACAAAGCTGCCAAATTCAGAAATACCCCAAGCAAATTAAAAACACACGCGCATAGACACTCATTAGAAAATAAGCCGAGCTAATTAGAAAATACGCTGAGCAAATTAAAAAATTCACCAAGCAAATCAAAAAATTCGCCGAGCAAATTCGAAAGACAAGCAAACCAAATTGATTAAATGAGTAATCACACGCAAGCGTGGATCGAGAGAAGGGCACAGCGTGCCCGGACATCCACATTCCTTACCAGGTGTAATTAAAACTTTTTATGTGATTTCATTGGAAAATGGAAAATTCCGTATCCTAAAAACGTCTACGATTTCGATGACAGAAATGCCCCTGAGACCATGGTGGTTAATTTGACTCTTTTGCTTTATTTTGCTCCTATGAATATACAGCTAGCTCTTAGCTTCTAATTTAGCTCCTTTTCAGCTCACCGAAACATTTTAATGAAACCGAACGAAAATACTTTCGTTCCTCGGCAGGAAAATAAAGATATGTACAAATTTGTGGACGAAACGAAATGAAACCTTTGTCGAAACGAAAAAACCTCTGGTAAGTATATCATTATCATTATGTTCCAGTAAACAGAATTTTAAATAATTATATAAATCGGAAATATGCATCAGCAAGTTGTATTTTTATTCTTTATTTCTTATATGAATGTCAGCTTTCGATACAAAAAGTTCAATGGACACCCTCCCGGTGTTTAACGACCCTCTTTTGACCCCCAGGCATTTATCGAAATCCTTGGATAGTTCCATTGACCCTCAGGGTTCGATACCAGCTACGTTGGAGACCCCTGTAAATAAAGTAAGCACTTGAATTTATTATCAATTTTTAGCTTCTTTTAGCTCCTTTTTTGTGGATCTAGCTCTAAAATCTATATTCAAGTTGGCCACCCTGTCTGTGACTAGCTCTGTGGATTCGATAGAAACCGCAAAGCTTGTCATTAATTTAGAGCCATTCATCGTGAGTTATGGGCGAGCATTCCCTACCCAGCACCCTCTAAACCTTGAACCGCTTGTCGGCTATTTGTTCATCAAATCATAGAGGTAAACCTTTTGATGCATAGATAACTGAAGACTGTTAGGGGCCATTCTGACACGCAACACTGAGTGCAGAAACAAACACATAGATACAAACATATATTGCTAGATTATGTACCTGAATGCAAAACACACACACACACACACACACACACACACACACACACACACACACACACATACATATATATATATATGTACATATATATATATATATATATATATATATACACATATATATATATATATATATATATATATATATATATATATGAATACATACATTAGTACAGAGACAAACACACACACACTCACATACGCACACACATATATATATAGAGAGAGAGAGAGAGGGAGAGAGGGAGAGAGGGAGAGAGAGAGAGAGGGGGGGGTACAGACATACATAATTGAATTTAGTGACGAACACATTCATTCGTACGTAGGCTTATGCATATACATATACATGAACACATACATGCATCCGCACGTACATATATACATACATACACACATAACTGATTGCATAAAGAGACATATACATAGGTACATATACATCTAGATTATGCATCTGAATACAAAGCACACACACGCACATGCACACACACACACATACACACACACATATATATATACATGAATAAATACATACATAACTGAGTACAGAGACAAGTACATAGATATATAGATCGATAGACACGTACATAACTGAGTTCAGAGACAAACACATCCATTCGTACATAGATACGTACATATACACATACATGCATACACACGTATATACATACATACATACTTAACAGAAACAAACACATAAGTACATAGATAGATAGATAGATAGATACATACATACATACATACGTACATATGAACAGACGTAGATAGATAGATTGATAGATAGATAGATAGATAGATAGATACATACATACATACATACATACATAGAAAGATAGATAAATATATAGATATAATGAACATAGACATATAATGAACAGATAGATAGATAGATAGATATATACATACATACATACATACATACATCTAAACAAACTGTGATAGATAGATAGATAGGTAGATAGATAGATAGATCGATACATACATACATACATACATATCATTACTGTGTTTAAAGTCTGCAGAGTGCTGGATATCTGAGATGAAGAATATCCATTGACAGTATACCACAGAAATCAAAACTACCTATTAGGAACTGTCAACCCGATCTGTCACCAAAACTGTCAGTATAGTTTTTTTTCCAGTTTTCAAATTGGTCTGGCTGGTTGACTTGTATGTATGTATGTATGTACCACGTGCACAGGCCGCACCAATGGAGCTATAGTGCTGAATATTCAATTGTTCTTCCCACCCCTTCCCAGTTAGGTATTCAGTAGAGGGAGGTTGGGGTCAATTTACTATGCAAAGTTCATGCCAAATCGATCACTTACTTCGTATCCGGTTGTATTCACATTTTTTTAAAAATTCCGTCTATTTTAGTGATCACTACCCCCCAAAATTCCAGCGAAGTAGCATCAATTGATCACCCCTTTTTCAATTTTTTAATTGATGATCCCAAATACAACATGCTGCCAAAAGACGTTGGTGATGGGACGGTTTCTATTGAATGACTAATCAGACCTGTCATGACTGTGTTTAAAGCTTGCGGTACCTATTATGCTGGATAACTGAGCTGGAGAACATACATACAGCATAACACAGAAATCAAAATTACCCTTTTCAACTATAAGTTTCACGTTTTGCAAGGCCATCAGGCAATGTTACAATCGAAAGCAATGGTTCCCAAACTTTTTCGAATTACAGCGCCCCGGTGTACAAAGAATTTTTGTTTTTTTTTACATCGTATTAACTTATAAAATTGCTTTTACGTTCATGAAGCCATGTAGAATGTGCAGTTATTTAAATACAACTACTATGTACCAAGAATGCCTGACACAGTTCTAAAACGAATCCAAAGTAAACCTTGTCTATCGACCGAACGCCATTAAGTGCTGAAACGAAGTTCAAAATCAGGGGGACAGAATGATTAACAATGTGCCCGTTAGATGTCGCTTTCTATTATTACGACCGTGGATTCACGCATTAAATTACGACTGTCTGGAATCATTGAATTTTTTTGAATATCCAAACCCTCTCCTGGGAGACTAACAGCAGTACGCCGTGGAGCCGCGGCGCACAGTTTGGGAACCACTGCTCCGAGGATTACAAAGTTGGTGTCCATTGGAGCATTTCAGTACAGCTAGATGATCGTGAATACGCGGGACTATTAGTCGCAATGTATGGTTTTGTTATGTTATACATACGTATATACAAAACTGGATTAAATATTTGAATACTCTATAATCATCATTCTTTTCGTCTCCACCGTTGGACAAAGACCTTCCCAAAGATTCGCCTGACCTCTCTATGTGCATTGCGGAGCTAGTATTTTCTGAATTTTGCTCGTTCACCATGCCATCTTATTTTCTGTCACCCACAGTTTCGCATATGATCTCTGGGAATCCATGATATGAGCCGTGATGTCTAGCCGTTGTTTGTGATTCTTACAACATGACCAGCCCTGTGCCATTTTTCTTATGGATTGTATGATATCTATGACTTTCGCCCTTTCTCAACGTAAGAGGAGCCAATTGAACCAGAAAGGAGCTAGATTCAGCTCCAAACGAGTTAGATTGGTAAACCTACTCTACGTAAGACCATGCAATGTCATAAAAACAGACTAATTGTTTTTGTGGTGTTAAAGTTTGTATTTGTATTTCCAATTTATTTATCATTAGGGTGTTGATTTATTTTTCGTGGGTGGTGTTGTGGATTCATTTTTTGTGGGGTGATTAGCTGGTTTACCTTAATTATTTTTGTATTGTTCTGTAGTCAGGTTAAGACGTAATCTTTCCTGTTTTTTGTTTTTTTTTGTATTGATGCGATCCAGTCCATTCATTTTTCTACTATGTGATGGTTTATTGATGTTTCTAAGGCTATAAATTCTTCTGTGTCCATAGGTTTCTCATCCTCTCCTCCGGGACCATTGGTCCAACCGTTGTTTCTGAGTTTATCTTTTCTCAAAATCTGAAGTTACCTCCCTAGGTCTCTTGAAATATTAGTACTCTTTCGAGCCATGTCGTTAGGAACGAATCGTCGCTGTTCCCAATTGATGAATACAGTCCTTCTCTGAAACTTTTGGGGCGAGTTTTTTTCGCTCTAGGCATGTTCTAAGGTAGTTTGGGCGTGACTCAAAACATGCAAATTTCTCTTGCAATTGTGTCTAATGCCAAGCAAATATATTTTCTCTTCCGTTGTGGTATGTGTGCAATCATATTGCTGTTAGTATTTTGATTAGAGTCAGTTCTTCATTCTGAGCAGTGTGTTCTGGAATATAGTTTTTATCTCCGTATCTATTTTTAGTAGTTATTATTTTTCTGATAATCATTATTTGGTTAGTACGCAGACTAGTTTTGGCTATTCTCACCTTCATCAACGTATCTTTCAGAGTGAGAAAAATGTTTGTGTTGGTTATAATTTAATAGTGGTCTTCTGGTGTGTGGGTGTCGTTAAAACGTATTATCTATTTACACGATCTAAGGCTACTTAATTTGCTACCAAGTAAAATCGGTACCGAGAAATAAGTTCCCAATAAATGTATTTATAATCACACACACGCGCGCGCGCGTATATATGTATATATGGTGAAAAAAAGACAATCTAAAAACCAAGCATAGATACGAATATCCATTTATTGATTTATTCATTTACATTTGAGGTGCTAATTTCGCCATGAGCTGGCTTCATCAGTCCAAGAATGAGTAAATAGGTGACACAAACCCAGGAAAACAGTGGACAGGGAAGGGAGATCCTTATATTTGTGGTGGTGTTGAAAGGTCAAGATGTGTCAAGGTTAAGAAGGGGAGGAAGAAGGAGGTACTTGAGAATATTACTGGGTACGACAATATGGATTATTTTTTTATATTGCGTGTATATGTGTGTACGGAGTGAATGGAGGTAGTCTATGCGTTTGTGAATGTTCGAGTGCACTTGTCTATGTGTTTCTGATGAAGGGGGTTAGAGAGTCTCTCTAAGATCATAAAGAGTGTCTCAAGATATACGCATATGCATGAGCGTGTGAGATTCTGCTCAGACCTTGTGTACGCATGTTAGTATACATCAGGGTAATCCTATGTGTGTAGGAGTTGGTGTGTGTTAGTGTAGAGATGTGCAAGCGCAAGTTTGGATGGTTCTACGTATGTGAATATGTAGGAAGATATCGGGTGACTGCGTGCGTGATGATGATTCCGTGGTGCACGACAATTATTGTGTATGTGTATGTGTGTGCGTGGAAAGAGCGTGTATTATTGACTCTTTGTGTGTGTGTGTGCATGAAAAGAGTGTGTATTATTGACTGAATGTATGTGCATGAAAAAAGCGTGTACTATTGACTCTGTGTGTGTGTGTGAAAAGAGCATGGATTATTGACTATGTGTGTGCGTGCACGTGAAAAGAGCATGGATTATTGACCGTGTGTATGATTGAAAAGAGCGTATACATGTGTGCATCAGTACATTATTGTGTGGGAAATGTGCATATATGGGTGGGTGGGTGTTTGTCTCGGTGTTGTGTTCATGTCGTAGAAATATTGAGATGGTAAGAACTAACCTTCATCAATAGGAGGTGGGTTAGTTCTGTGGAAAATGATGTTTTGTTGTTTAGCTATTAACATGGCTAGGTGTTGGGATATATTGTAAAATCCCGGTTGTTGTTGTACGGTGTCTTTTATCGTGATCATTCCGAATTCGACGATTCTGGTGAGTCTCTTTATAGGGATAGTTTCGACTGTCGTCGGTTGGTAGGTATAGTCTTTTCTCCAATGATCTGGACGTTGCTCCAACATATGATTTCGGGCATACTTTGCAGGGTATTTGGTATGTACCTGTTTCGGAGATCGTACAGCCTTATAGTTTCCTGACTATTTGTTTGTGGGTTTTGGATGTTTTTGTGATGATCTGTAGATCTACTAGTTTAATATTTTTGCGAGATTTGCAGTTGCTGAGTTGTTCGGGAGTGTTATGCGTCCGTCTGAGTTACTGTTTCCTGATTTATTATCCCTGGTATTGATGTTGCGTTTTTTGGTGTCGTGAATGTTATTATCTTTTTTATCACCATAATGTCTGATAAATCATATCCCTCTACACATTATATATATATATATATATATATATATATATATATATATATATATATATATATATATCAATGGTAAGACCATCGCTACGTTGAAGCGGCTACCCTATCGGGTGAAGATTCGATTTCTGCTGCAGTCCCATTTTCTTTGATTGTTTAATGTATTTTCGTAGTCTAGGCAAAATGATACTCTCACCATATATGAACAGGAGATCATTTCAAATATAGTTTCATTATAATATAGCACAATTTATAATTATATATATATATATATATATATATATATATATATATATATATATATATATGTTTTAAAACCAAAACAATGTGTAGCAGGTTGGTGATTTACTCTGGAAAATTTGAACTTAGAGTAATGGGGAGGATTTGAAATCAGTATCGAATTAGCGTAGGTGCCGGATTACAGGTAGCCGGATTTGTGAAAGTCAACAGTACATCAATGAAGAATCCGAATTAAAATAGTACGATGTTCAATAAGTCGATAGCGATAATCTATTGGTTATTACTAAAAAGATCTGCACGCTTTTTGGTGGTAAACATGTTTTGGATTTCTTTAATACATATCTGTGTAAGTACAAGTAAATTATTTCAAATCACAGTTGCCAATTTAGCCCTTTTGGAGCTATATGCATCTTATTTTTAGAGTATTTAGCTCCTATAAATCTACATCTGGCTCTCAATACACTGGATCGACTTATACACGAGTGCATCAAATAGAAATCAGTGTCAAAATAGCAAAATGCTGAATAAGTCGATAGCGATAATCTTTTGGCCATTGCTAAAGAGATTTGCAAGCTTTTTGGTGGTAAACATGTTTTGGATTTCTTTAATACATATCTGTGTAAGTACAAGTAAGTTATTTCAAATCACAGTTGCCAATTTAGCCTTTTTGAAGCTATATGTATCTCATTTTTAGTGCATTTAGCTCCTATAAATCTACATCTGGCTCTCAATACACTGGATCGACTTATACACGAGTGCATCAAATAGAAATCAGTGTCAAAATAGTAAAATGCTGAATAAGTCGATAGCGATAATCTTTTGGCCATTGCTAAAGAGATTTGCAAGCTTTTTGGTGGTAAACATGTTTTGGATTTCTTTAATTCATGTTCGGCTATTGTACATATTGAAGTAAACATATATCTTCTGGAATAACAGGGATTTTCTGATGCACTAGCATCTCTCGTACCTGTGACTCTCACTGACGGACAGACTGACATATTGAAACAAAATTTGTCTATTTTGGAAATAGATCTCGCCCCTTTTTAGTGCACTTAACACTGAGTAACTGACAAATCGAAAAGTTTTAAAGACAGTGTCTCTTAAAGGAAGGGATGTTAAATTGGAGTCCTTTTAAAGGGAGGGGCGTCTCAAAGAAGGAGCTTTGAACAAAATGGGCTTTCAAAGGATAGGGGGCTTTTTGAAGGAAGGGTCTGTTAAATGATGGTTCTTTTATTGGAAAGGACTTCAAAAGGAGGGAGCTCCGAGAGGGATGGTCTTTCAGAGGAATCCATGAGATCGAACAAGAGCATCTATGGTCTGACCTACAGACTTGATTTTTTTTCGATCACGTTGTTTACACGTAGCCGTAGGATGGCGGCCAAATTCTGCGGTGTCCAAGTTGAGATAAAACAAATGAAAATTAAGATGAAGGTAATAACAGGTGTGGTTAGTCACCCAATTAAGACCGTCACGTGGCCGACGTCTTTTGACGACATGCCGTGTTGGTGGTGATAAATTGAAACATTGGGTAAAAGGAGTGATCATTGAATAGGTTGCCCATCTCATATTTCTCAGGGAAGAGGTCACTAAAAAAGAAATGTCTGGATCTCCCCAACCCCCTGAAACAAGCAGGCACGAACCAAGGGATCACTGTAGAATAAAGTTACAGAGCAAACTGACCCTCACAAAAAACCTATTGGGGGACTTTGAAAAAAAAAAAAACAAAAACATTTTTTTCCGAGACTTGAGGAGTAAATGTTTAAATCTTCAGTTTTCTCGTTACATTGGTATGGACCTGTATGCAGAATACATACATACACATATACAAAACATATATAGCCATCCATCAATCCAGACCAACTTGAAAACTGAAGAAACCAATGTTGACAGTTTTGGTGTTACTTTGGTTGACGGTTTCTACATGGTGAAAAATATTGGGTTACCATACTTGATCAAATGGTGGCAATAGGAATAGGATTATTTCGAATATGCTTTTCCTTCTTACCTGCTGAAGAATACCGTAAGACCTCACTATCTGCGTACTCACCAACCGCGGTTGGCCCAATCAGGATGTTTTCCATCAAAATGCAGGTGTTTTTGGTTGTTTCTAGGTGTTAGAGATTTCTACTTAGATTGTTTTTTTTTATAAAAAAAGTAATATTTCTTAATTTATAGTAATACTTGGATATGTTGCTACGGCGCAGTAGATGTCGTTGTAAAATCCCTGGATCCGCTTCAAAATTTCATCACAACTTCCGTTGTATATTGTCACAGAAATTAACTGAAAACTTTTGAAAATCTTGAATGGATGAATGAATACATTGATATATGGTAACAAGAACTAAAAATTCAACGTTGCATCCGATAGTTGTGGTGGCAGGAAGGGGAGGACGACAAGAAGAAGAAGGTAGAAGAGCAATTTGATTCAATTGATTCTCATTCTTGTAAAATATTGCAATATGGAAAAAGTCACACCTCTTCTTTTCTTCTTATTTCTGTTGTTTAACGTAACTGGGACACACCGACCGTCTGACCGTCAAACCGACCGACCGACCGACCGACCGACCGACCGAAAAGCGTCAAATAGAGATGTGTGGACACATTTAGAGAATTAAAAAGTAAATACATCCCACGGGAAAAAAACTGATATTCTATATTGAGTTACCTCCCTTTTTATTGACTGACGCTTTCCCGGAAGTTCCATTTGGGATGTACGTCTATACTGTGGAATGAGAGAAATATTTCTCAATCGATAAAAATTCCTGGATCTAGCCCCAAATCCAATCAATTCTGCCTCAGCTCATTGCCCACCCTCCACGAAAGATCAATGAAATCCATTGAGAACTTTTGGAAATATTGAGTCGACAAATAGCCAGACGGAGAGATAGAGAGACACGGGTAAATTCTTATACATAGCCAAAAAATAGTAAAAATGAAAAAATAGACAGCATCCTACTGCGGCCAGGATTCGAATTATGGTCATCACGGCCACAGCGAAGAGTCCTAACCACTAGATCAGTCATTCTCAACGCAGGTAGTACCACTCCTAAGGGAGCAAAAGTTGAACTGAGGTGGGCGATATATTGTCACATACAAATGGATTTTTCTTGAAAACAAAAAGGTGATCTTTTATTTCATGTCGATAAAGCCAATGGGAATCTATTGTCACTTGGTTTAATTACAACATACGTTTGGAAGAAATTGTTTCAATTATTCCCGTAACCCTGATATTTCATTATGTAAACACGCGTGGCCAGGGCTGCCACCGTGTTTTCAACAAAGGTACCAAAAGTTTCGCTGAGTAAAGTTTATAATTACCTTGCTGGAAGTGAAACGAAGTATCATTTCACTCGATTACTATCCCAAGCGACAGGTGAACTCGAAAAATGCCATCTATCTACAATGCCACAACCGTGATTGAAGACTATACACTTTTTTATCTTATGATTATCATCAGTTGTCTTTGCTACGAAATTAAATTTTCGCACGAAAACGTTACGCTCGGATCAGATATTACATAAAATATATGGACTTGAAAGGAAATTGTCAAAATATACCAAATTATCCAAGGATAGTACCAAACATTCCACAATGAGGCAAAGGTACCGATTTGGTACGAATGTTCCAAAAGTGGCAGCCCTAATGAATTCCTAAATATCCCCTGCAAACATTGTTGATATTATCTTTACAAGCATCCACACGTCTCTAAAATCCATGTTTAGCACTTCTTATATTTAAACTGCGGGGAGCATTGACATGTAACTAAGTGTTATAGAAGGTGTTGAGCTGAAAAGGTTGAGAAACTTTACATTTGGTAATGTAGGACTGTTATCCTCAACGGGGGTATATCGACTGCTGGGGGACGAACTTTGAGCTGATAAGTGGAGGCGGGGCGATAGATTTAGGAAATAACCAGACAAAGCGATAAGTAAAAAGGTTGGTAACGATCACTGTGAAATAAGTTAATTTAATTCCCTTTCTATAAATCAAAACATGAATTTTTCGAACTTCAGCAGGTATATTATGGTGAGGGTAATATGGCTACAATTTAAAGGAGATAACAAATTTTGGGATCTGCCCCAGAATTCAACCACTTCTTTCGTGGCCCTTTGCCCTACCTTAAACGAAATTTAATCGAAAATTTATTGAGAACCCTTTAGATATCGTCCATATCTCCAATTTAGCGCTTTTCGAGCTAAATTCAGCGTGTTTCTTGTTATGGCAATGCTAAAAAGTTCTAAATATTACCGCTGGCGTGCTTAAACATTTGGATCATTCTTTAGCACGTTTTTGACCATATGCAGTATCTTTGGGGGATGTTTTAGTCCCTTGGGGTTACTCCTTTTTGGATTCAGCCCTTTTTAGCGCTTTTTGGCAGTTAAACTAGCAGGAAAATAGTTTAGAGATGGCAACAATGGATATCGTGCGGACAAACAGACAGACAAACAGACAGACAGACAGACAGAAACATGGACAGACACGGTTGAATACATACTCCTCTTCGAACTTTGTTAGGAAAGGTCATAGAACAGGAATTCAAAATGGACAGTATCAGAAGGAAAAGGAACAACCCATTGGACAAGTTGATGCCGGGGTAAATATAGTATATAACAAGTCTGGTTAATCACTCAATAGAAACCGTCTCGGGACCGAATTCTTTTGGCAGCTTGTAGTGCTGGGGTGATCAATTAATAAAATTGGAAAGGGGGGCTGATCGATGAATAAGTAACTTCTCCTGCCTTTTGTTGGGCAGGGATCACTAAAAGGGCTGATCGATGAATGAGTAACTTCTCTTGCCTTTTGTTGGGCAGTGATCACTAAAAGGGCTGATCAATGGTTAAGTAACTTCTCTCGCCTTTTGTTGGACCATGATCACTAAAAGGTCTGGACCCCCCACCAAAAAAAAAAACAAACAAGCACACATAAACTAATGGATCAATTTATCAAAAACTTACATTGTATATTGAACCCCTCGCTAAAACTATTCATGGGGAGATTTTACACCCCAAAGGCCTTTTCTATTCATAATGGGGAGTAAATGTTTGAAGTTTCAGTCCTCTAGCTCCATTGGTGTGGCCTAGACGCGTGATACATACATATATACATATGCACACGTATTTACATAGCCAACCAGCCAGCCGGACTAACTTGAAAACTGAAGAAACCAATGTTGACTATGATGATGACAGTTTTGTTTTACGGTTTCTAATTGTATATTGGTTGATCTCGTGTATTGGTCGAATCCTGATGCCCAGGACAAATAACTGGGATGGATTCAGTCGATGGATCAATACGTACAACGTGAACTGTTTGTGTATCTGATCAGAGAAACGGCGCTCAACACAATCAATAAAGTGGATTACAAACACCGTCACCCCGCGGAATGAAACAAGACGATTTCTTGCTGATACAGGATTCATCCGATAAAGTGCGGTTCGGTACAACGCGGTTCGCAGTACAGGGAGGTTGGGTCGTGGGCCCCACCATTTTCACGTGAACATGCCATCGCCTACTCCAACAGCAAAACCGCGAAAAAATACAGAATTTCATCGAAATTACTTCCTTGATACAGGAGTCCCCCCGACATTGCATGGTTCGATATAATGCTGTTCTCGATATAAGGCGGTTGACTTGTGGACTCCAAAATATTTACCTATTCATATTATTGCCCAACTGTACAGAAAACGGCGAATAAAAACAGAATCTCACCAAAAGACTTACTTAGTATAATTAAAATATAAGTTTCTTTTTTTAAAAATTCTCCATAAGATCTTCAAAAGAAGAGGAAATCAAGCGAAGAACCACTCTAGGATGGCAAGCCTTCGGCAGAGCAAGCTCAACTTTAAGAAACCAGATGATCCCAATAATCCTAAAAAGAAGAGTATATAATCGATGCATTCTCCCAATAGTCATTTATAGAGCTGAAACATGGAACCTAACCCAGAGACAGACCTACAAACTGAGAAGTATGCAACGCACGCATGAGAGAATCATGCTCAACCTTACAAGACACTACAGTATTTAATGAAGAAAACGGGTGTCCGGGACATCATAGAAACTGTTCAAAAACTCAAATGGCAATGGGCTGGTCATGTTGCAAGAATGAAAGACAACCAATGGACATCACTACTCACAACATGGATCCCCAGATATCAGATAAGAAACCGAGGCCGACTGAACACAAGATGGAGAGATGAACTAGACAAATTCAGGGAATACTGGCTCCGCGACGCCTATGATAGAGAATTGTGGCGAATCCTTGGGAAGGTCTATGTCCAACGACGGACGTTAAAAGACTGATGATGATGACGAATTAACAATCAATTCACGTATAGACTACTGGCCAAAAAACAAGCCAAGATTTTCTCATTATATAAAAGATCTCAACACTATAGGAACATAAGGGCACACATTAAGGCCATACTGGTTGGATGAAAATTTGAGAATACTGGCCCAACTGTAGGAAGCAGTCAGAGATGAATGTTACAGCATTGACGCAGTCCTCTGTGATCAACTATGGGACAGCTTGACCAAGCGGCTCAGTTTTTCTAAGGGAAACAAGGAAAAGCTATCCCATATTAAATTGTACTCAGCACTCAAACATTGTATGCCCTATTGTACCGCATCGTGTATAATTAAATGGTGTTTTAAACGTAATTTTTTAGATTTTGTTTGTAAACAATACCTTCGTTCACCAGTGAATCTGAGCGTCACTCATAATTGACTTTTGATTATCCGCTGTAGACTTATAACGCGGTTGAATTCTTGGACCCCAACACGCATGTCATACAGGGGAACCACTCTATATTGTAATCTTGTTCATCGTAGATATCATTAAAGTATAAAGCACAATGTGAGATAGATAGATAGATAGAAAGAAACAGACTGAGATAGATAGATAGATAGATAGATAGATAGATAGATAGAAAGAAACAGACTGAGATAGATAGATAGATAGATAGATAGATAGATAAATAGATAGATTGAGATAGATAGAAACAGACTGAGATATATTGAAAGAAATTGGCTGAGATAGATAGATAGATAGATAGATAGATAGATAGATAGATTGACGGATAGAAAAATCGAAATGAACAAAGATAGATAGATAGATAGATAGGAAAATAGAAAGGAACATAGATAGATAGATAGATAGATAGATAGATTGAAGGATAGAAAGGAACACAGATAGATAGATAGATATATAGATAGATAGATTGAAAGATAGAAAGGAACACAGATAGATAGATAGATAGATAGATAGATAGATAGATAGATATAAATAGACCGAGATAGATACATAGGTAGATATGCACCAGACTAAGACGGATAGATTGACAGAGTAGAATGATTTTAGCAAGTACAAAGATCGGAAATACGTTTCGTCGTGTTCATTTTAAAATTTTATTTATTTATCTTCATACAGATGGATGCCAGTGTCAGCACCGACGGCGACGCACCCCTAATCTCATTACAGGAGTTAGCAACTTTCCATTTATTTCTATTTGCTTAGCACTAATCCGTTATTCTATTCTTGTTGAAATATATCTACATCAGAGGTAATTAACACTTTTAGCACACTACCTCACCTTAACAGCTGAAAGATTTGGTGTCTCTCTTACTATAAGAAAAAAAGAATTCAATTATATATGATGCAGCTAACAGAATCACGGATCATAGGTGTTCGCATATGTATATATATTAAATTCTGGGCCTTCAGCCAAACCTTGCGCTTTGATTAATTCCCCTTTCCTTTAATTTAAACAAGAACCATAGGTTCAACGATGCGTCCACCATCGGTGGTAGTAGTAGCATAAAAAGGAGAAGGAGGAGGAAGAGAAGGAAGACGAAAAACAGCAAGTAGTCTTTCGAAATCCAATTCTAAATTACCCCACCCCAATATATTATAATCACACCCCATGTAGGGCGTGGGCCAAACGTTCAAAACCACTGATATACATCATCTATATAGTCAGTGCAACCTGTTGTAATCAATCCAGCAGTTGTCACCCAAATTCTAAATCCCCCTTCTTGATATATTCATACGGCCCCCATGTGAGGCGTGGGGCTAAACGTTCAAAACCACTGATCTACGTCATCTATATAGTCAGTGCAACCTGTTATAATCAATCCAGCAGTCATCACCCAAATTCTATATCCCCTTCTCGATATATTGATAAGGCCCCCACGTGGGGCATGGGGCTAAACGTTCAAAACCACTGATCTACGTCATCTATATAGTCAGTGCAACCTGTTATAATCAATCCAGCAGTCATCACCCAAATTCTATATCCCCTTCTCGATATATTGATAAGGCCCCCATGTGGGGCAAGGGGCTAAGCGTTCAAAACCACTGATCTACATCATCTATATAGTCAGTGTAACCTGTTATAATCATTCCAGCAGTCATCACCCAAATTCTATATCCCCTTCTCGATATATTGATAAGGCCCCCACGTGGGGCGTGGGGCTAAGCGTTCAAAACCAGTGATCTACATCATCTATATAGTCAGTGCAACCTGTTATAATCAATCCAGCAGTGGTATTTAATTGAAATTGGCTCCTCTATCACAGCCATTGATTGAATTGCCCTCCAAGCTCAACTCAGTAATATTAAAGATGATCAATCACTTTGAGACAGAGTTGCTTAGTTAGCCATTTTCGGCTAGGTCTAGCTGATTTTTTTTCCCAATTTAGCCGATAACAAATCTATGATAGACGAAATCTGACCATTGAAAAATACTTAGTTCAAGTGAACAATTTTTATCTATAATTTGTTCTAGATTATTAGTGTATGGTTATTTTGTTAGATAATTGAGCTTTTAATGAGTAGATATAACATTTTAGCTACAAAATCAGCTGATAATGAAGCAAACTAGCCAATTTTAGCCATTTTTGAAGACAGTTCTAGCTATAAAGGACAAATCATACTTGGTAAAACCACTTTGAGACCGCTTCATCGGGTTCAAATCATTTGTAGACAGTTGCATATCTGAACGGCCTATTTCATGTGTGCAAGATTTAAACTGTCAATCAGACGGAGCAAAGGTCGAGGGGAGGATATCAAAGCTGATATCCATTGATGAGAGAATAGAACAGAGGTCACCAACCTTTTTTGCACCACAAACCTGTTCAATACAGACAATATTCTTGCGGACAGGCCGACAGGGTGGGGGTTTAACCACGACCGGAATATACGTGATAAGTCACTTAAAAATGGCTAATACATTCAATTTCGTTTCTAAAAATATTCATCAATCGAACCTTAATACTAAAATCAACCTCTGTTCCTAAAGGGAACAGCTAAAATTAATCTTAAAAAATGTTTCTCTGGCTACTGAAATGTTTTTGTCTAATTCATTAAATTTTTACAGTTGGTTTCTTGTGTAAAGTCCAATATATTTCTCAGCGCCACACCTTGGAAAAATATATTGGACTTACGCGGCAAAGCGGGTTGTGACAGGGAATGAGAGAAGGTCTTCAAACTGTTCCATATCGCCAAAACATATCGTTTCCTCGCAGCCTCTTAGCTGATGTTTTGCAGTCCGCACCGGTCCACGACCCAGTGGTTGAGTACCAATGGAATAAAGGCTTGTACTTCTGATGATTATTTCTTATATTTTACTTTCCACTTATACTCCAAGGCGTCGTGGTGGAGGTGGAGACAGTAGTCGCTGTCTTGGTGGCTCACTACTATAACGGACAGGTCATAGGACTTGGGCGTTTCCACGCCCTCGATCCAACGCCTGCGAGCTCATCCTCTTGTCCAGACGCTTAAACTCATGAGATCGGAGGCTCTGAGCACTGGTTGGTCAGTTGCCATTTTTATCATGTGTCCGAACCATTCAATTCACCGGGTCTGGATGCATTTGTAGACTGGCATGGCTCCGACAGTATTTCCGATTTTGATACTCCCAAGAAAAAGGAAGGCGAGAGGAAAACATTCGGATAAAAGATGCCTGAGTAACCGTATATACTCATGCATTGGTCGAGTTTTGAAGACCAAAATTTTAGGCCAAACATGAGTAATAATATTGTAAGGTTGACATACAAACGTAATTTGATGCAATAAGGGCTCATGAAATTGTTTCAATTCTTGTACAATATGTATACTAATATTTGAACCCTTAGTTTGTCCGTGAACTTTTATGTTAAAACTACAAGGCCTATCGTTCAAACATTCTGCAGGTAGTCTGAGTAGAAGTTTATTTTCTGCACAGGGTATGTGTGGTTGACCTACTTCAGAGGTCATTCTAGCTCATTTTCTTGTTCGGTCATTCGTGGTCATCTCTGGTTCTGGACATTGAAAAGAAATGATTTTTATATCAAAATTTCTCAAATAATTCTTCTCGCTAATGGCAAACCTTTGTTGCAAGAGAATTGATTTTTATACAAGTTTGAGCGTTTATTCGTCAATGAAACTATAGTACGTATTATTATTATTAATTATTATTATTATTATTATTATCATTATTATTATTATTATTATTATTAGCAGTAGTAGTAGTAGTAGTAGTAGTAGTAGTATTCGCTGCACACCAATTTTTGGCTTGAAATTTAAGGAAGGTATCGATGTTATGACTTAGTAGGTACCGGCATTTAAAAGTTTTTTTTCGAGATTATGTACTAATGGGGGGGGGGGTCGATACAGATGACTCCATAAAGAGACTGTACGTAGTTATATAATCAAAAATATTTACATGGACAGTGTTTTGCGAAGGATATGGGTGCCTGCGAGAACAATTTTTAATTTTTTTAATTTTTTAATTTTCCAATTATTATTATTATTATTATTATTATTATTATTATTATTATTATTATTATTATTATTATTATTATTATTATTATTAGTAGTAGTAGTAGTAGTAGCAGTAGTAGTAGTAGTAGTTGTCGTCGTAGTAGCAGCAGCAGCAAAACACACATATACGTGCACATGCATATACACAGAACCCTTGTCTTTAAGGAATCTGCCCCCTCCTCTCATTTTTCACGGAGGGCGATTTTAGTTTAGTTAATAAACAAATAACAAGTGTGAAATACAAAAGTTGAAATTTCGGAGTCAACATAAATCTTCCTAAGTGAGTAGTTTTTGAGATTTTCTGTCTTTAATAAGACATTTAAAATTATATGCGAAGAAGAAAACAATTTTCACACTTGGAAAAATGAATATGTGATCCAGCATTTGTCGCTTATATTTGAGTCGCGGCTTTTTAGCCGAATATTTTTCTGACAGAAGAGAGAATTAAAAAAGCAAAAGCTAATAAAATCAGCATAGAATCAAAAATACATTAAAAATGTATACTTTTGTCTGGTTCAAGGGCTGCAGTTGGGAGTAATTTGATGCTTCTATAATTCAGTCCCAGATTTGATACCACCTTGTCTCCATACTATTTTGATATAGACCAGATTATATCAAGAGAACCTACCAACAATGACACTTGCGATAGACAAAATTTAACCTACATAGGCCTGGACCCTGGATTTTGCACAGGGTGAAGTCCAAATTGACATTGATTTTCAAGAATAAAATATGTGAAAAATAAAACATATTTCAAACTTCAAAAAGACATATGTGATCCAGCATTTTTCATTTAAATTTGAGTCGTATTTTTTAGCAATAGATTCGACAAAAATAATTTGGTACAAATTAAATTTCTTCTGAGACATCTAACGCACAAACGTTAAATGAAAATATCATAACGGCCAAGTAAGAAGACAAATATAACTTCAAGCACATTTCACTAGAGATTCGAAAATGTATTAAGTCCTATTCTTTACACAGTGTGCGCAATTTCTTCAAAAACAAAATTGGCTCTAAAGACTGAAAAATAATTTTGCTGTCAAAATTTTGTTCAATCATTTTTCTAACGAATCGGATTTTATACAATACAATTATCTTTTAACAAGTTCTGTGCGTTCAACCATCACTTATCATTTTCCGTCATACGTCATTGGAGGTACCATTTACTAATAAATGAAAATAATACTACGGTTTTGTTTTTAAGTTTTTTTTTTTTTCATTATTTGGGTTTCTTTTTTTTATATATATATTTTCTTTACCTAGATTACGTCGATCGATTTCACCATTATCAATTGGGTGGCGTCTCTTTTTTTCTATAAGTGTAGGTATTGAGATAAATTGGATTTTCAATCTTTTACAAAGGATGGCTGAGTGTGACTGATGTTTTAGTGGGTCGTTATTTTTCGCCGATCTTACGGAAGTAAGGCCTCGGAGTACACGGTTCGTAAAATTTAAACAGTTCTTTAATGCATCAGTTCCTTGCTGTGGTCACTTACTTTTTTTCTTAGTGTCCACGGATTCATAACGTTGTGAAGGTTGATCTCTCAACTACCATGGCTCATCTTGTTAAACACCTCTAATGTTTACAGATAGAACAGTCTGTCCCATGAGTGTTAAAAATGATTCCTCTCTGACAAGTTGTTTTCTTGTTCCATTTTTTTCCTTCTGTTGTCATTTATCATTTTTACAGGATATTTCCTGGAAGTAATTGCATACTTCAGAGACTTATTCTCGATATACGAACACGAAGTTAGGGCTCGCTTTCAGATTACAATTATTTTATAAAAATAAGCCTGACTCCCGCCACAAACTTTACATAAACAAATTAGAAACTGATACGTTCCCAGCGGTAAATATGCCATCATCATCATCATCATCATCACCACCACCACCACCACCACCACCACTACCACCACCATCATCATCATCATCATCATCATCATCATCATCATCATCATCATCATCATCACCATCATCATCATTCTTTCAACGTCCATCGTTGGATATAGACCTTCCCCAGAATTCGTCACGCTTCTCTATCATGCGCGTCGCGGAGCTAGTATTTTCTGAATTTGTCCAGCTCGTCTCTCCATCTAATATTCTGCCGGCCTCGGTTCTGCATGTGATCTCAGGGGATCCATGTCGTGAGTCGCGATGTCCATCGGTTGTCCGCCATTCTTGCAATATGGCCAGCTGACTCATGTCTTTTCCCGGATGTACTGTGCTGTCTTGTGGTCTCTCTATGTGAGGCCTAGCATGATTCTCTCATGTGCGCGTTGCATAGTTCTCAATTTGCAGATGCTATAATGGATTGGAATCAGAAACAAATTTACTTGCCAAATTATTTGATTTCTATCTTAATATAAACATTCTACTCACTCCAACCTAGAACCAATTTCTCTCGGGCAACACTGGGTATCCCTGGGACTAGTATAATCTAATATGACCTATATGCGGTAATCATTTCTGAAAAACCGGGGTCGACCTAAGCATTGCATAAATTAATGATCCCGTGACCATTAATCAAGAGTCGATCTATACTCGAAATCTACACACACACACACACACACACACACACACACACACACACACACACATATATATATATATATATATATATATATATATATATATATATATATATATATATATATATGTATATGCAATATTTTGCAACGATCATCATCAAATATACCGAAATTGAGCCTGACAGATTTTATTAGCTGGATTCCAGACTTACTAATTGATAAACGGTTCTGTGTGAGTCCTCTGAGATTATTATTTTTTTTTTTAGAAAATACCCATACCCTGTCATTCTGACTCTACCCACTGTACCCATAGGCGTCGACTGAGGATGCAAATAAGATTTGACTTCCCTGGATCAGGCCTTCTCACCATTGGCGAGGTGGTTTGAAAGTTGGAATATCATAGATGCTGGGGGATCATCGAACCACTATGAAAAGTGGCTGCTTAGGATTAGCCACAGCTTAGGAACTCTTTAGTCTCTTATCTAGCAACCAACATCTGGATATATCTTTTTGTACCCTCATTCTTCTGCCCTCACCCGAAGAATATTCCCCTTTGCCTCGCTATGGAAAAGTGGCAATGGACGCTCATGTCTCTACCTGTAATAAATCTAGAACTTCGATATATTGCACGAATTTTTACCTGGCAATTCCAGTCGCCATTATATACTAGTATAAAGTTTCTCAGCGTGGGTATTAGCGCCCTCCCTCCCCCGGGGGTATTATTTTCTCCAAGGGGTGATGAGGTGACTAAGGTCCTTAAGAGGGGTTTGAGCTTCTACAGGTGGTAAATCGGAGATTCCATAAACATTTATGATTCTGATTTACAAATTTATTCGATTTATCTCACGCCTTGGGACATTTGTTCATTCCTTTCTTGGTCTATCTTTATATAATAGTATGTCTACTTAAGAAACTGAATTGAATATACATAGATATTCATACTACCGGGACAACGCATATTTGACTAGAGGTAGAATATACTGTCTGCTTTGGTTGTAATCACATTGTGTAGCAACAATCTCCTAGATCCTGAATAATCCAACATCTTTGATCCTGATTCGTACTTGAACTCAGACGGATTACGGAGGTATATATTGAAGAAAATCGCTATATTTCAGACGATTTTTATTCATGTATTCACAAATGGCCATTGTTTCTGCTTACCAATCCATTGATATACTTGTGAAATTTTTTTTGATAAAACCTTTGAACTCAATATTGATATTTTTCTTTATAATGTCGAGCTACCATATCGCTAAAAATCTCTGTTGATATTTCTCATATTCAAATCAGATTAGAACGTTGATGTGTACCTGGGTGACATTGGGGAGCGTTGGACTGAAAAGGTTGAGAAATATTGTACTAGTTGAAAACCTGCGCGTAGGCTGGGATTTTCAGCTACTTTACGCAGAACACCTAATTTTCTGACCAGATATGTAGCCAGAGTCTACAGTCTGATTTATTATCATCCTAACATTATTGTTTTCTGGAAGAACCCATGAGACGGGGAAAAGAAATGACAATTTCTGTTTATATTTTTTTAGATGAAGATCGTCTTTATATATAGATTTTCCCGGTCAGTTTTCCTCGTCTCAGTTCATTTTTGGAACACAACGATAATAGCTAAAGATTTATCTCGAACAAATAAAGTTAGCAGAATAAGGACATTCCACCAAACGCTTCGATAGGGATACCCTGTTCCAGTATTCTGAACCCTCCCCATTTACGACATTACGACGAAGTCCATAAGATAAGACGACGTAAAGGTTGTATTCAAATCATAAACCAAGGTTAGGACAAAAGCTAAAACGTTGTATTCAAAAAAATAACCAAGGTGAGGACAAAAGTAAAAACGTTGTATTCAAATCATAAACCAAGGTTAAGACAAAAGCTAAAACGCTGTATTCAAAATAATAACCAAGGTGAGGACAAAAGTAAAAACGTTGTATTCAAATCATAAACCAAGGTTAAGACAAAAGCTAAAACGTTTTATTCAAAATAATAACCAAGGTGAGGACAAAAGTAAAAACGTTGTATTCAAATCATAAACCAAGGTTAAGACAAAAGCTAAAACGTTGTATTCAAAATAATAACCAAGGTGAGGACAAAAGTAAAAACGTTGTATTCAAATCATAAACCAAGGTTAAGACAAAAGCTAAAACGTTGTATTCAAAATAATAACCGAGGTGAGGACAAAATTAAAAACGTTGTATTCAAATCATAAACCAAGGTTAGGACAAAAGCTAAAACGTTGTATTCAAAATAATAACCAAGGTGAGGACAAAAGTAAAAAACGTTGTATTCAAATCATAAACCAAGGTTAAGACAAAAGCTGAAACGTTTTATTCAAAATAATAACCAAGGTGAGGACAAAAGTAAAAACGTTGTATTCAAATCATAAACCAAGGTTAAGACACAAGCTGAAACGTTGTATTCAAAATAATAACTAAGGTGAGGACAAAAGCTAAAACGTTGTATTCAAAATAATAACTAAGGTGAGGACAAAAGTAAAAACGTTGTATTCAAATTATAAACCAACGTTAGGACAAAAGCTAAAACGTTTTATTCAAAATAATAACCAAGGTGAGGACAAAAGTAAAAACGTTGTATTCAAATCATAAACCAAGGTTAAGACAAAAGCTAAAACGTTGTATTCAAAATAATAACTAAGGTGAGGACAAAAGCTAAAACGTTGTATTCAAAATAATAACTAAGGTGAGGACAAAAGTAAAAAGGTTGTATTCAAATTATAAACCAAGGTTAGGACAAAAGCTAAAACGTTTTATTCAAAATAATAACCAAGGTGAGGACAGAAGTAAAAACGTTGTATTCAAATCATAAACCAAGGTTAAGACAAAAGCTAAAACGTTGTATTCAAAATAATAACCAAGGTGAGGACAAAAGTAAAAACGTTGTATTCAAATCATAAACCAAGGTTAAGACAAAAGCTAAAACGTTTTATTCAAAATAATAACCAAGGTGAGGACAAAAGTAAAAACGTTGTATTCAAATCATAAACCAAGGTTAAGACACAAGCTAAAACGTTGTATTCAAAATAATAACTAAGGTGAGGACAAAAGCTAAAACGTTGTATTCAAAATAATAACCAAGGTGAGGACAAAAGTAAAAACGTTGTATTCAAATTATAAAGCAAGGTTAGGACAAAAGCTAAAACGTTGTATTCAAAATAATAACCAAGGTGAGGACAAAAGTAAAAACGTTGTATTCAAATCATAAACCAAGGTTAAGACAAAAGCTAAAACGTTGTATTCAAAATAATAACCAAGGTGAGGACAAAAGTAAAAACGTTGTATTCAAATCATAAACCAAGGTTAAGACAAAAGCTAAAACGTTGTATTCAAAATAATAACCAAGGTGAGGACAAAAGTAAAAACGTTGTATTCAAATCATAAACCAAGGTTAGGACAGAAGCTAAAACGTTGTATTCAAAATAATAACCAAGGTGAGGACAAAAGTAAAAACGTTGTATTCAAATCATAAACCAAGGTTAAGACAAAAGCTAAAACGTTGTATTCAAAATAATAACCGAGGTGAGGACAAAATTAAAAACGTTGTTTTGAAATCATAAACCAAGGTTAGGACAAAAGCTAAAACGTTGTATTCAAAATAATAACTAAGGTGAGGACAAAAGCTAAAACGTTGTATTCAAAATAATAACCAAGGTGAGGACAAAAGTAAAAACGTTGTATTCAAATCATGAACCAAGGTGAGGACAAAAGCTAAAACGTTGTATTCAAAATAATAACCAAGGTGAGGACAAAAGTAAAAACGTTGTATTCAAATCATAAACCAAGGTTAAGACAAAAGCTAAAACGTTGTATTCAAAATAATAACTAAGGTGAGGACAAAAGCTAAAACGTTGGATTCAAAATATTAACCAAGGTGAGGACAGAAGTAAAAACGTTGTATTCAAATTATAAACCAAGGTTAAGACAAAAGCTAAAACGTTGTATTCAAAATAATAACCAAGGTGAGGACAAAAGTAAAAACGTTGTATTCAAATCATAAACCAAGGTTAAGACAAAAGCTAAAACGTTTTATTCAAAATAATAACCAAGGTGAGGACAAAAGTAAAAACGTTGTATTCAAATCATAAACCAAGGTTAAGACACAAGCTAAAACGTTGTATTCAAAATAATAACTAAGGTGAGGACAAAAGCTAAAACGTTGTATTCAAAATAATAACCAAGGTGAGGACAAAAGTAAAAACGTTGTATTCAAATTATAAAGCAAGGTTAGGACAAAAGCTAAAACGTTGTATTCAAAATAATAACCAAGGTGAGGACAAAAGTAAAAACGTTGTATTCAAATCATAAACCAAGGTTAAGACAAAAGCTAAAACGTTGTATTCAAAATAATAACCAAGGTGAGGACAAAAGTAAAAACGTTGTATTCAAATCATAAACCAAGGTTAAGACAAAAGCTAAAACGTTGTATTCAAAATAATAACCAAGGTGAGGACAAAAGTAAAAACGTTGTATTCAAATCATAAACCAAGGTTAGGACAGAAGCTAAAACGTTGTATTCAAAATAATAACCAAGGTGAGGACAAAAGTAAAAACGTTGTATTCAAATCATAAACCAAGGTTAAGACAAAAGCTAAAACGTTGTATTCAAAATAATAACCGAGGTGAGGACAAAATTAAAAACGTTGTTTTGAAATCATAAACCAAGGTTAGGACAAAAGCTAAAACGTTGTATTCAAAATAATAACTAAGGTGAGGACAAAAGCTAAAACGTTGTATTCAAAATAATAACCAAGGTGAGGACAAAAGTAAAAACGTTGTATTCAAATCATGAACCAAGGTGAGGACAAAAGCTAAAACGTTGTATTCAAAATAATAACCAAGGTGAGGACAAAAGTAAAAACGTTGTATTCAAATCATAAACCAAGGTTAAGACAAAAGCTAAAACGTTGTATTCAAAATAATAACTAAGGTGAGGACAAAAGCTAAAACGTTGGATTCAAAATATTAACTAAGGTGAGGACAAAAGTAAAAACGTTGTATTCAAATTATAAACCAAGGTTAAGACAAAAGCTAAAACGTTGTATTCAAAATAATAACCAAGGTGAGGACAAAAGTAAAAAACGTTGTATTCAAATCATAAACCAAGGTTAAGACAAAAGCTAAAACGTTTTATTCAAAATAATAACCAAGGTGAGGACAAAAGTAAAAACGTTGTATTCAAATCATAAACCAAGGTTAGGACAAAAGCTAAAACGTTGTATTCAAAATAATAACTAAGGTGAGGACAAAAGCTAAAACGTTGTATTCAAAATAATAACTAAGGTGAGGACAAAAGTAAAAACGTTGTATTCAAATTATAAACCAACGTTAGGACAAAAGCTAAAACGTTGTATTCAAAATAATAACCAAGGTGAGGACAAAAGTAAAAACGTTGTATTCAAATCATAAACCAAGGTTAAGACAAAAGCTAAAACGTTGTATTCAAAATAATAACTAAGGTGAGGACAAAAGCTAAAACGTTGTATTCAAAATGATAACTAAGGTGAGGACAAAAGTAAAAACGTTGTATTCAAATTATAAACCAAGGTTAGGACAAAAGCTAAAACGTTTTATTCAAAATAATAACCAAGGTGAGGACAGAAGTAAAAACGTTGTATTCAAATCATAAACCAAGGTTAAGACAAAAGCTAAAACGTTGTATTCAAAATAATAACCAAGGTGAGGACAAAAGTAAAAACGTTGTATTCAAATCATAAACCAAGGTTAAGACAAAAGCTAAAACGTTTTATTCAAAATAATAACCAAGGTGAGGACAAAAGTAAAAACGTTGTATTCAAATCATAAACCAAGGTTAAGACAAAAGCTAAAACGTTGTATTCAAAATAATAACTAAGGTTAGGACAAAAGCTAAAACGTTGTATTCAAAATAATAACCAAGGTGAGGACAGAAGTAAAAACGTTGTATTCAAATCATAAACCAAGGTTAAGACAAAAGCTAAAACGTTGTATTCAAAATAATAACCAAGGTGAGGACAAAAGTAAAAACGTTGTATTCAAATCATAAACCAAGGTTAAGACAAAAGCTAAAACGTTTTATTCAAAATAATAACCAAGGTGAGGACAAAAGTAAAAACGTTGTTTTCAAAACATAAACCAAGGTTAAGACAAAAGCTAAAACGTTTTATTCAAAATAATAACCAAGGTGAGGACAAAAGTAAAAACGTTGTATTCAAATCATAAACCAAGGATAGGACAAAAGCTTAAACGTTGTATTCAAAATAATAACCAAGGTGAGGACAAAAGTAAAAACGTTGTATTCAAATCATAAACCAAGGTTAAGACAAAAGCTAAAACGTCGTATTCAAAATAATAACTAAGATGAGGACAAAAGCTAAAACGTTGTATTCAAAATAATAACCAAGGTGAGGACAAAAGTAAAAACGTTGTATTCAAATCATAAACCAAGGTTAGGACAAAAGCTAAAACGTTGTATTCAAAATAATAACCAAGGTGAGGACAAAAGTAAAAACGTTGTATTCAAATCATAAACCAAGGTTAAGACAAAAGCTAAAACGTTGTATTCAAAATAATAACCAAGGTGAGGACAAAAGTAAAAACGTTGTATTCAAATCATGAACCAAGGTTAAGACAAAAGCTAAAACGTTTTATCCAAAATAATAACCAAGGTGAGGACAAAAGTAAAAACGTTGTATTCAAATCATAAACCAAGGTTAAGACAAAAGCTAAAACGTTGTATTCAAAATAATAACCAAGGTGAGGACAAAAGTAAAAACGTTGTATTCAAATTATAAACCAAGGTTAGGACAAAAGCTAAAACGTTGTATTCAAAATAATAACCAAGGTGAGGACAAAAGTAAAAACGTTGTATTCAAATCATAAACCAAGGTTAAGACAAAAGCTAAAACGTTGTATTCAAAATCATAACTAAGGTGAGGACAAAAGCTAAAACGTTGTATTCAAAATAATAACCAAGGTGAGGACAAAAGTAAAAACGTTGTATTCAAATTATAAACCAAGGTTAGGACAAAAGCTAAAACGTTGTATTCAAAATAATAACCAAGGTGAGGACAAAAGTAAAAACGTTGTATTCAAATTATAAACCAAGGTTAAGACAAAAGCTAAAACGTTGTATTCAAAATAATAACCAAGGTGAGGACAAAAGTAAAAACGTTGTATTCAAATCATAAACCAAGGTTAGGACAAAAGCTAAAACGTTGTATTCAAAATAATAACCAAGGTGAGGACAAAAGTAAAAACGTTGTATTCAAATCATAAACCAAGGTTGAGACAAAAGCTAAAACGTTGTATTCAAAATAATAACCAAGGTGAGGACAAAAGTAAAAACGTTGGATTCAAATCATTAACCAAGATTAAGACAAAAGCTAAAACGTTGTATTCAAAATAATAACCAAGGTGAGGACAAAAGTAAAAACGTTGTATTCAAATTATAAACCAAGTTTAGGACAAAAGCTAAAACGTTGTATTCAAAATAATAACCAAGGTGAGGACAAAAGTAAAAACGTTGTATTCAAATCATAAACCAAAGTTAGGACAAAAGCTAAAACGTTGTATTCAGAATAATAACCAAGGTGAGGACAAAAGTAAAAACGTTGTATTCAAATCATAAACCAAGTTTAGGACAAAAGCTAAAACGTTGTATTCAAAATAATAACTAAGGTGAGGACAAAAGCTAAAACGTTGTATTCAAAATAATAACCAAAGTGAGGACAAAAGTAAAAACATTGTATTCAAATTATAAACCAACGTTAGGACAAAAGCTAAAACGTTGTATTCAAAATAATAACCAAGGTGAGGACAAAAGTAAAAACGTTGTATTCAAATCATAAACCAAGGTTAAGACAAAAGCTAAAACGTTGTATTCAAAATAATAACTAAGGTGAGGACGAAAGCTAAAACGTTGTATTCAAAATAATAACCAAGGTGAGGACAAAAGCTAAAACGTTGTATTCAAATTATAAACCAAGGTTAGGACAAAAGCTAAAACGTTTTATTCAAAATAATAACCAAGGTGAGGACAGAAGTAAAAACGTTGTATTCAAATCATAAACCAAGGTTAAGACAAAAGCTAAAACGTTGTATTCAAAATAATAACCAAGGTGAGGACAAAAGTAAAAACGTTGTATTCAAATCATAAACCAAGGTTAAGACAAAAGCTAAAACGTTGTATTCAAAATAATAACTAAGGTTAGGACAAAAGCTAAAACGTTGTATTCAAAATAATAACCAAGGTGAGGAGAGAAATAAAAACGTTGTATTCAAATCATAAACCAAGGTTAAGACAAAAGCTAAAACGTTGTATTTAAAATAATAACCAAGGTGAGGACAAAAGTAAAAACGTTGTATTCAAATCATAAACCAAGGTTAAGACAAAAGCTAAAACGTTTTATTCAAAATAATAACCACGGTGAGGACAAAAGTAAAAACGTTGTTTTCAAAACATAAACCAAGGTTAAGACAAAAGCTAAAACGTTTTATTCAAAATAATAACCAAGGTGAGGACAAAAGTAAAAACGTTGTATTCAAATCATAAACCAAGGTTAATACAAAAGCTAAAACGTTGTATTCAAAATAATAACCAAGGTGAGGACAAAAGTAAAAACGTTGTATTCAAATTATAAACCAAGGTTAGGACAAAAGCTAAAACGTTGTATTCAAAATAATAACCAAGGTGAGGACAAAAGTAAAAACGTTGTATTCAAATTATAAACCAAGGTTAAGACGAAAGCTAAAACGTTGTATTCAAAATCATAACTAAGGTGAGGACAAAAGCTAAAACGTTGTATTCAAAATAATAACCAAGGTGAGGACAAAAGTAAAAACGTTGTATTCAAATTATAAACCAAGGTTAGGACAAAAGCTAAAACGTTTTATTCAAAATAATAACCAAGGTGAGGACTGAAGTAAAAACGTTGTATTCAAATCATAAACCAAGGTTCTGACAAAAGCTAAAACGTTGTATTCAAAATAATAACCAAGGTGAGGACAAAAGTAAAAACGTTGTATTAAAATCATAAACCAAGGTTAAGACAAAAGCTAAAACGTTTTATTCAAAATAATAACCAAGGTGAGGACAAAAGTAAAAACGTTGTATTCAAATCATAAACCAAGGTTAAGACAAAAGCTAAAACGTTGTATTCAAAATAATAACTAAGGTTAGGACAAAAGCTAAAACGTTGTATTCAAAATAATAACCAAGGTGAGGACAGAAGTAAAAACGTTGTATTCAAATCATAAACCAAGGTTAAGACAAAAGCTAAAACGTTGTATTCAAAATAATAACCAAGGTGAGGACAAAAGTAAAAACGTTGTATTCAAATCATAAACCAAGGTTAAGACAAAAACTAAAACGTTTTATTCAAAATAATAACCAAGGTGAGGACAAAAGTAAAAACGTTGTATTCAAATTATAAACCAAGGTTAGGACAAAAGCTAAAACGTTGTATTCAAAATAATAACCAAGGTGAGGACAAAAGTAAAAACGTTGTATTCAAATCATAAACCAAGGTTAAAACAAAAGCTAAAACGTTGTATTCAAAATCATAACTAAGGTGAGGACAAAAGCTAAAACGTTGTATTCAAAATAATAACCAAGGTGAGGACAAAAGTAAAAACGTTGTATTCAAATTATAAACCAAGGTTAGGACGAAAGCTAAAACGTTGTATTCAAAATAATAACCAAGGTGAGGACAAAAGTAAAAACGTTGTATTCAAATTATAAACCAAGGTTAAGACAAAAGCTAAAACGTTGTATTCAAAATAATAACCAAGGTGATGACAAAAGTAAAAACGTTGTATTCAAATCATAAACCAAGGTTAGGACAAAAGCTAAAACGTTGTATTCAAAATAATAACCAAGGTGAGGACAAAAGTAAAAACGTTGTATTCAAATCATAAACCAAGGTTGAGACAAAAGCTAAAACGTTGTATTCAAAATAATAACCAAGGTGAGGACAAAAGTAAAAACGTTGGATTCAAATCATTAACCAAGATTAAGACAAAAGCTAAAACGTTGTATTCAAAATAATAACCAAGGTGAGGACAAAAGTAAAAACGTTGTATTCAAATTATAAACCAAGTTTAGGACAAAAGCTAAAACGTTGTATTCAAAATAATAACCAAGGTGAGGACAAAAGTAAAAACGTTGTATTCAAATCATAAACCAAGGTGAGGACAAAAGCTAAAACGTTGTATTCAGAATAATAACCAAGGTGAGGACAAAAGTAAAAACGTTGTATTCAAATCATAAACCAAGTTTAGGACAAAAGCTAAAACGTTGTATTCAAAATAATAACTAAGGTGAGGACAAAAGCTAAAACGTTGCATTCAAAATAATAACCAAAGTGAGGACAAAAGTAAAAACGTTGTATTCAAATTATAAACCAAGGTTAGGACAAAAGCTAAAACGTTGTATTCAAAATAATAACCAAGGTGAGGACAAAAGTAAAAACGTTGTATTCAAATCATAAACCAAGGTTAAGACAAAAGCTAAAACGTTGTATTCAAAATAATAACTAAGGTGAGGACGAAAGCTAAAACGTTGTATTCAAAATAATAACCAAGGTGAGAACAAAAGCTAAAACGTTGTATTCAAATTATAAACCAAGGTTAGGACAAAAGCTAAAACGTTTTATTCAAAATAATAACCAAGGTGAGGACAGAAGTAAAAACGTTGTATTCAAATCATAAACCAAGGTTAAGACAAAAGCTAAAACGTTGTATTCAAAATAATAACCAAGGTGAGGACAAAAGTAAAAACGTTGTATTCTAATCATAAACCAAGGTCAAGACAAAAGCTAAAACGTTTTATTCAAAATAATAACCAAGGTGAGGACAAAAGTAAAAACGTTGTATTCAAATCATAAACCAAGGTTAAGACAAAAGCTAAAACGTTGTATTCAAAATAATAACTAAGGTTAGGACAAAAGCTAAAACGTTGTATTCAAAATAATAACCAAGGTGAGGACAGAAGTAAAAACGTTGTATTCAAATCATAAACCAAGGTTAAGACAAAAGCTAAAACGTTGTATATAAAATAATAACCAAGGTGAGGACAAAAGTAAAAACGTTGTATTCAAATCATAAACCAAGGTTAAGACAAAAGCTAAAACGTTTTATTCAAAATAATAACCAAGGTGAGGACAAAAGTAAAAACGTTGTTTTCAAAACATAAACCAAGGTTAAGACAAAAGCTAAAACGTTTTATTCAAAATAATAACCAAGGTGAGGACAAAAGTAAAAACGTTGTATTCAAATCATAAACCAAGGTTAGGACAAAAGCTTAAACGTTGTATTCAAAATAATAACCAAGGTGAGGACAAAAGTAAAAACGTTGTATTCAAATCATAAACCAAGGTTAAGACAAAAGCTAAAACGTCGTATTCAAAATAATAACTAAGATGAGGACAAAAGCTAAAACGTTGTATCCAAAATAATAACCAAGGTGAGGACAAAAGTAAAAACGTTGTATTCAAATCATAAACCAAGGTTAGGACAAAAGCTAAAACGTTGTATTCAAAATAATAACCAAGGTGAGGACAAAAGTAAAAATGTTGTATTCAAATCATAAACCAAGGTTAAGACAAAAGCTAAAACGTTTTATTCAAAATAATAACCAAGGTGAGGACAAAAGTAAAAACGTTGTATTCAAATCATGAACCAAGGTTAAGACAAAAGCTAAAACGTTTTATCCAAAATAATAACCAAGGTGAGGACAAAAGTAAAAACGTTGTATTCAAATCATAAACCAAGGTTAAGACAAAAGCTAAAACGTTGTATTCAAAATAATAACCAAGGTGAGGACAAAAGTAAAAACGTTGTATTCAAATTATAAACCAAGGTTAGGACAAAAGCTAAAACGTTGTATTCAAAATAATAACCAAGGTGAGGACAAAAGTAAAAACGTTGTATTCAAATCATAAACCAAGGTTAAGACAAAAGCTAAAACGTTGTATTCAAAATCATAACTAAGGTGAGGACAAAAGCTAAAACGTTGTATTCAAAATAATAACCAAGGTGAGGACAAAAGTAAAAACGTTGTATTCAAATTATAAACCAAGGTTAGGACAAAAGCTAAAACGTTGTATTCAAAATAATAACCAAGGTGAGGACAAAAGTAAAAACGTTGTATTCAAACTATAAACCAAGGTTAAGACAAAAGCTAAAACGTTGTATTCAAAATAATAACCAAGGTGAGGACAAAAGTAAAAACGTTGTATTCAAATCATAAACCAAGGTTAGGACAAAAGCTAAAACGTTGTATTCAAAATAATAACCAAGGTGAGGACAAAAGTAAAAACGTTGTATTCAAATCATAAACCAAGGTTGAGACAAAAGCTAAAACGTTGTATTCAAAATAATAACCAAGGTGAGGACAAAAGTAAAAACGTTGGATTCAAATCATTAACCAAGATTAAGACAAAAGCTAAAACGTTGTATTCAAAATAATAACCAAGGTGAGGACAAAAGTAAAAACGTTGTATTCAAATTATAAACCAAGGTTAGGACAAAAGCTAAAACGTTGTATTCAAAATAATAACCAAGGTGAGGACAAAAGTAAAAACGTTGTATTCAAATCATAAACCAAGGTTAGGACAAAAGCTAAAACGTTGTATTCAGAATAATAACCAAGGTGAGGACAAAAGTAAAAACGTTGTATTCAAATCATAAACCAAGTTTAGGACAAAAGCTAAAACGTTGTATTCAAAATAATAACTAAGGTGAGGACAAAAGCTAAAACGTTGTATTCAAAATAATAACCAAAGTGAGGACAAAAGTAAAAACGTTGTATTCAAATTATAAACCAAGGTTAGGACAAAAGCTAAAACGTTGTATTCAAAATAATAACCAAGGTGAGGACAAAAGTAAAAACGTTGTATTCAAATCATAAACAAAGGTTAAGACAAAAGCTAAAACGTTGTATTCAAAATAATAACTAAGGTGAGGACGAAAGCTAAAACGTTGTATTCAAAATAATAACCAAGGTGAGGACAAAAGCTAAAACGTTGTATTCAAATCATAAACCAAGGTTAGGACAAAAGCTAAAACGTTGTATTCAAAATAATAACCAAGGTGAGGACAAAAGTAAAAACGTTGTATTCAAATCATAAACCAAGGTTAAGACAAAAGCTAAAACGTTGTATTCAAAATAATAACCAAGGTGAGGACAAAAGTAAAAACGTTGTATTCAAATGATAAACCAAGGTTAGGACAAAAGCTAAAACGTTGTATTCAAAATAATAACTAAGGTGAGGACAAAAGCTAAAACGTTTTATTCAAAATAATAACCAAGGTGAGGACAAAAGTAAAAACGTTGTATTCAAATCATAAACCAAAGTTAGGATAAAAGCTAAAACGTTGTATTCAAAATAATAACTAAGGTGAGGACAAAAGCTAAAACGTTGTATTCAAAATAATAACCAAGGTGAGGACAAAAGTAAAAACGTTGTATTCGAATCATAAACCAAGGTGAGGACAAAAGCTAAAACGTTGTATTCAAAATAATAACTAAGGTGAGGACAAAAGCTAAAACGTTGTATTCAAAATAATAACCAAGGTGAGGACAAAAGTAAAAAACGTTGTATTCAAATCATAAACCAAGGTTAGGACAAAAGCTAAAACGTTGTATTCAAAATAATAACCAAGGTGAGGACAAAAGTAAAAACGTTGTATTCAAATGATAAACCAAGGTTAGGACAAAAGCTAAAACGTTGTATTCAAAATAATAACTAAGGTGAGGACAAAAGCTAAAACGTTGTATTCAAAATAATAACCAAGGTGAGGACAAAAGTAAAAACGTTGTATTCAAATCATGAACCAAGGTTAGGACAAAAGCTAAAACGTTGTATTCAAAATAATAACCAAGGTGAGGACAAAAGTACAAACGTTGTATTCAAATCATAAACCAAGGTTAGGACAAAAGCTAAAACGTTGTATTCAAAATAATAACCAAGGTGAGGACAAAAGTAAAAACGTTGTATTCGAATCATAAACCAAGGTGAGGACAAAAGCTAAAACGTTGTATTCAAAATAATAACTAAGGTGAGGACAAAAGCTAAAACGTTGTATTCAAAATAATAACCAAGGTGAGGACAAAAGTAAAAACGTTGTATTCAAATCATAAACCAAGGTTAGGACAAAAGCTAAAACGTTGTATTCAAAATAATAACTAAGGTGAGGACAAAAGTAAAAACGTTGTATTCAAATCATAAACCAAGGTTAAGACAAAAGCTAAAACGTTGTATTCAAAATAATAACCAAAGTTAGGACAAAAGCTAAAACGTTGTATTCAAATTATAAACCAAGGTTAGGACAAAAGCTAAAACGTTGTATTCAAAATAATAACCAAGGTGAGGACAAAAGTAAAAACGTTGTATTCAAATTATAAACCAAGGTTAGGACAAAAGCTAAAACGTATTCAAATTATAAACCAAAATGAGGACAAAAGTAAAAACGTTGTATTCAAATTATAAACCAAGATGAAGACAAAGATTAAAACGTTGTATTCAAAATATAAACCAAGGTTAGGACAAAAGCTAAAACGGCCCAAACGTTGTATTTAAAAGATGAACCACGCTAAGGACAGCAGTCCTAAAAAATCTTCTCATGAGAAATAACATCGATATGATTAGATGTTTAGCGTCTAGCGTAGAAGCTCGGTCTCACCAGATTAACATGTAGCCTGGTCCTAGGCGAATAAAAATAATTGAATAACAGAAGTAAAAATTCTATCACGATTGCAATCGCCGTGATTAGTCTAGATAATTGACTTGGTATTATTGGTGATTGTCGGTGCTTGAGGCAACACAGAATTTTAAAGAATTAGTCAAAAAACCGTCCGGGTCGAGACTTCGTCAACTGATTCTCGCGATAGGACTAATTTTCAGACTTTAAAGATTCTATTTCTTCAAAATTTTTCTGTTTTCAGCGATCATAGATCATGGATTTGGACTATTTAACTACAGAATCGTACATTATTTGAAAAATCATGACCACCATAGACTCTTGGATCACGTTTGATTTAAATATTGTGGGGGTTGATGAGTGTTTTTCTAAAAATCCGAAAACGTGTTACTTTAAAACCTTCCCCCAGGTCCATTGAATATGCATACCAGATTTGGTTGGGTTAATCAGACTTTTTTTGTCATAGAAATAGATGGAAATTAGATCATTATTATCGGGTGAGATAGAACGCAGACCCCCAAAATACCCCACCGGAAACCCAAAAACTTTTTATCAAAAAATCTTCCACTATGTCCATTAAGTATACGTAGCAACCGACAGACAGACACTTCTCACTTATATATGTATGGATATCAGTCTGATACAACTTATAGCCAAATATTATATGACATTGAGGGTCCGAATTACTTTGTAGTAACGTCCTTGGGAAAGGCATGAATCTATTTTTCTCCTCCAAGTTATGAATTAAATAACAGTGTTATCTAGCCCTGGGAGGGCAACCAATCTAGGAGAAGGACATCTTTGATTCTAAACCATGTTTTCCGACTCTATTTTAGATGCAAACCTGAAAATAAATTTGGCATTAAACCTGAAAATAAATTTGGAATTTAATCTTAGTGGTCTTTTGGTTTCGATGGGAAAAGCGAAAATAATTGCCAGTGAGCCTATTTTAGAAGTTTTTTCTCAAGTGAAATGCAACGTTATTTTGCTTCATAGAATTACTTCACCAGAAGTCAGATTTATCTATTTATAAAAAATTGCAAAAAAAAAAAAAATTGTGAAATAATATTTTTATGCACATATAGCAAAGATTTTGCAAAAGTTTACTAACGCCACTTAGCGCATATAGCAAAACTTATGCGGCCACACCTTCATCTACCGCCGATTCAGCACGTGACCTCGCCCCCAACGTTCACTCTTGCGCACTGCGAACCTTGATAAGTGCATTTTATGTAATAATTTGAGGCAATGTAACATACTTATTTACTAACCGTTTTGACTTTGTTTGCATTTTGCTATTGTGCGTGTCGACCACATGTTGGAACATCAAGCCCCACCTATATTTATTTATTGTGAAAATATCAAGTTTTATTTTTTCTACATCTAAAGGTATAATGATATTCTATACTGTATATGATATGATGAGCTAGTCTGTGTCAATAATTGGACAACGATCAAAGATGGCGAAGGTTCTATCCTTTAAAAAAATATACGCACATGTGTTTGTTTGTTCATTTGCTTGCATGTCCCCGCAGATCGTTTTGTCTGCAGTTTTGAAAAATGGCATCGGTACTCCACTCAAGCCCCCCTAAAGATTTTTTTTTCCATTTTTTGAATTGGGGCTTTTTTTTCACGTTTTTGGGGCTTTATTCTGACGGGTTTTCTCTATAGTTTCTAGATGTTCTTTCTACACTATTTTAGATGTTTCCCCAGTAGAAAACGTGAGAGATGTCATGGATGGAATTTATTCTGAACTTATGCATTCTTTGATGGAATTTTTTACACGGCTTCAACTTCTGAAGATCATCATCATCATCATCATCATCATCATCATCATCATTATCATCATCATCATCAATCTCTTAATGTCAATTCTTGGACATAGTCCTTCCCCAGGATTCGCCACATTTCTCTATCGTGGGCGTCGCGGAGCCAGTACTTTCAGAATTTGTCTAGCTCGTCTCTCCATGTAATACTCTGTCGGTCTCGATTGCGCATGCAATCTCTGGGGATCCATGTTGTGAGTTGTGATGTCCATCGGTTGTCTATCATTCTTGCAACATGGCCTGTCCATTGCCATTTGAGTTTTTCAATGGATTCTTTGATGTCCCTAACTCCTGTCTTCTCCCAGATATATAATACTGTCTTGTGGTCTATCCATGTGAGGGTGAGCATAATTCTTCCAAGTGAACGTTCTACTGTTGTTCAAATATTGACTATGATTTCTTTGTAGTTAGTCAATATCAAGTTCATCAGCTTGTTCATTGAAAGGCGTTGCACATCTTTTCCTTAATAATTCCTTTGCATTTTATATGTTCATTATTTGCTGGTAGTAGGCATTAAATATCTTTTATTCTGGAAGCCAGGTGTTGCTCAGAGTCCTTTCCATTATTATTGAACATTGGCCTTACCATATTATTACTCATGTATAGGCCAGGCTCCATTTTTGCCCACAAAATTGTCTTCAAAACTCGACCTATACATTAGTTTAGGCGGTATTTGCTTATCAATCAACAATGACAGGAATATTATGGGCATTTGAAAAGAATTCTAATACATAGATATGCTATTTATTCATGGGGAAGAAGATTTTGCATGGAAAAGGCTCTGTGCAGTATATAATTCACTGGGGTATATTTCAAACTATGTTTCCAAAGAGTTCCATGAATTTGATTGCAAAAAGTTTTTCTTTATCCAACCGAGAACTAACGTACATAATCAACGTACAAAAGCAATTAGTATTAGCTGTAGACGTTCAGTAACACACAAACACACAAACACACCAACACCCTTCCTTTGCTCGGAGTATCAGTTGTTGCCCGGAATGAAGTTGCTATACATGAGAAGAAAAATACATTTCGAACAATCGAATCAAGAAATAAATTCAACTGTTTAAGACAGTAATTTCTCATTGAATATCATTTTTTATTAGGAATAATTTCTCGTCAACTATAATTTCTTATCAAATATCGACAGGGCCCATTAGGCCTACTGCAGGAACTAGTTGGAAATCCGTCCATAAGGTTGGGTTTTCGCCAGGCATAAAAAAAAGAAGGATAATGTGCGAGAACTATTACTAAGTGTCAACTATTCACAGAAGAGTTCAGTGGATGATTTTGCAAAGGAGAGATATTTTATCGATTGAAGCGTTAATAGTTTTCAAGTCGACTTGATCTGTAATGGGAGTGCTCTTCGTGAACTTCGCGTACTTTTTGACGCCACGATGATTCGGTAGCAATGGAAATTAGTCTCTTATTTATCGGCTAAATGGTTACAAATACACGTTACCACGTGACATACATTATATGAATGATTCTGAATGTGGCTCCACGCTCTGCAAGGTGGCAATTTAAATATATTGAGGGGGGGGGGCGATTCGGAATTAGGGTGTGAAGAATGAAGAAGCGTTAAGCCTTATCTCATTAATTCCATGCGGAACTCTGGTTTCCGGACCAGAGTTCAGACCATTTGAGACCAGACGGACACTGATGTGGTGCCGCGGCCCATGGGGTTTTACCTCATGAGGCGGGCGTGGTTCTGCTCTGTGAAGTCAAGTCCAAGAGGTTCAGAATTCGTCTTGATACCTGAAGATTAGCGCTCTTATGTCCTCACGAAAAAAGTCACGAGGGCTGAAGAGAATATTTGTGACGGACTTACCCACATGTTCACATGCATGGTATCCCCGCGTCAAACCGATCTAGTGTCACACCATGTTCTTGTGAGGGCTGGTGTAAACAGGAACATTGATACATCATCATCATCATCATCATCATCATCATCATCATCATCCTCCTTTTAGCGTCCGTCGTTGGACATATATCTTCCCCAAGATTCGCCAGACCTCTCTATCATGTACATCGCGGTATCACTTCTTTCTGAACTTGTCTAGTTAGTCAAGCCATCTTAATTTTTTGCTTGTCATAGTTTCGCATATGATCTCAGGGGATCCCATTCTGTGAGTCGTGATGTCCAGCTCTTGCAATATCCATTCTTGCAACATAGCCAGTCCATTTCTATTTTAGTTTTCTATTATATCAACATTGTTAGTTCTTGATTACTCACTACTATCAATTACTATAAATTCCAGTGCTTAAATCACTCTGAATTTTGATAAATTTCTGAATCTAACATAATATTTTTACGTTTTAAATACCAAATTTGTTTCATTATACAGTAAGGGTTTGCACTATCATTCGCCGGTGTGCTTGAAATGTAAAATATACAATCGATGTATAATGCGAGCCATGACTTATTGATGCAAAACCTGGAAATCAGCAAAACGAATTGAGAACTAATTTAAAATCACACAGAGAGCCATGAAGAGAACAATGATAGGATAACTTGATAAAAGAGAGCCACGGAAAGAGCAATGCTAGGGATCAATCTGGATCAGCTGGAAGACTTAAATGAAAGATATGTTACAAATAATTAATCAGGAAACATGGAGGTGGGCTGGTCAGCGAGAAAAATGATAGCAGATGGAACTAGTGACTAAACGATTGGTGTGTATGGGACAGTAAACGCTGTAGGAAAAGACCAGACACCAGATGGGGGGATGAGATAAAAAGGTTTGCCGGTAAGACATAGCAAAGGTTTGCACAATGGTGGCTGTCATAGAAGAAGAGGGGAAGGCTTTTGTCCAGCAGTGAACTTAAAATGGCTGCTACTGCCGCTGATGATACAGTGAGGGGGGAATTGAATGAAGTGTGAAAGCGTAAGATCTGTCAGAAGACCAAGAATTCAATTATGCTTTGCAAAAGCATATGAGATGTGGTTCTTTTCACCACATGATAAATAATTAAATTACATTTTTATGGTAATGGGGACATGAAATTTCTAGATACGCTAGCGTCTATAGAGGTGATCATCGTCTCTGAATGCCACTGCGAAATGATAGTTACGTCCCTTGATCAGTGTTGCCAGTTTAGATGCTCTTCATATACATCTAGATAGTGTTGTATCGAAATGTCAGAAAATGCAATTTAGATGATTTTAAATAGAAAAGTAGTATCTTTTATTCAATTCATACTGATAAAATAAGTGATATTTTTTATAAATTAAGTAATATCTTAATATAATTCTGCAGATGTTCGCCTGTCTGTATTTGACAATCTTATCCAGGACCTATACCACATAACCTCATCAAATCTTTATTGTGTACTGAGGGAACCATGAAACACGTTTTTGGTGAGTCAGTTTTTGAAAATTTCAACACTAATCAAGTTTTTAATGGGGTCGTTTTACTATTTAGGTATTACAATAAAATGTACATTTACTTAGTACACAGCCGCTGAGATAATAGGCGTTTTTGAAAGGAGTTGGACAAAACGAAGGAAGAATGTTTATATATAAGAGAGGGAGGGGAGGGGAGAGAGAGAGGGGGGAAGGGAGAGAGAGAAAATGTTTATATGTACGAGAGAGAGAGAGAGAGAGAGAGAGAGAGAGAATGTTTGTATGCACAAGAGAAAGTTTATATTTACGAGGGAACGTTCATATATAAGAGAAAGAGAGAAGGTTTTTAAGTACGTGAGTATAGTAACGACCAACTAAGAACGTTTGTGTTTGAATGAGAGAGAGAGAGAAAGAGAGAGAGTGGAAGAGGGAGAGAGAGACGTTTATAAGTATGAAGGTGATAACGTTTATATGTACGAGAGAGTGAAAACGTTTATATTTTCGCGTTTGTATTTGTGTGTGTGTGGGTGTGTGTGTGTGTGTGTGTGTGTGTGAGAGAGAGAGAGAGAGAGAGAGAGAGAGAGAAAGGGGGTCGTTTATATGTACGAACGAGAGGGCAAGTTCATATTTACGAGGGAGAGAACGTCTAAACGTACGAGAGAGAGAGAGAAAAAGAGAGAGAGAGGAGGAGAGGGAGAGATGTAAACTTGAAAATAAAGTCGGTAGCACTGCCCTTGCCAGCTCTACACGCGGGAAAAAAAATCTAGCGCATCCATGGTATGACTTTCAAAGAGGAAAAAAGGTTAAGAACCACTGATATAAATAGTTTTCAAATCGACTTGATCTGTAAAGGGAGTGTTCTTCGCGAATTTGGTGTACTTCTTGACGCCACAATGATTTTGTATCATTGAAAATTAGTCTGTTAGTTTCCGGCTAAATAGTTACGAATACACCGACGTGACATACATTATATAGGGTGGCGCCTTTCGATCTAGCTAAGCTCTTTGTATACGTATGTAGGGCCGCTGTGAGCTTTTCAATGAAAGTACCAAAGTGGCCATCTAAAAAGAACCAAATTTGGCGGAAAAAAGAACCAAGTATGATAAGTATATATATCTTGAATATTGAAGTGAGAGGTGGCTGTGTGCTTGTCTATCATGTTATATTAAAGTACCTAAATATGTGCACATCCCAACAAAATTTGGTCAGCTTACTCGATGGACTTGGGGGAAGTTTTAAAACAAATCGTTTTGAGGAAAATATTCTTGTAAAGACTTCTAGATGGGGTTCTATTTACAACATGCATACATATCTTCTTATCTTATACATCTATGTATAATTCTTTAAGGGGTGTAAAGTGAAGGGGAACTCACCTTTTAAAACATCAAAAGTGAAGGGAGACTTTTTCTCCTCTATAAAGGGTCAAAAGGGACAGGATAGTTTTCCGTCTTTTAAAGAGAGACTCTAAGCGGTCTGAAGTGAAGGGAAACGTTTCCTACCCTTTGATGGGTCAGTTGGAGTGAAGACTTTTCTTCCATGTAAAGGGTCCAAAATGGTGGTAGACTTTCCCCTTTTAAGGTGACAAAAATAAAGGGAGACATTCTCCCCATTGTAATTTACTCCAGGTTAAAAAGTGCTGCTTCAAACTAATTGCTGTGAATGGCATCTCAGAAATGCCTTCCTATTTAAGCTTCACGGATTAATTTCACGTGGATTATCACTACATCTATCTAGGACAACGAATCTTCATGAGACCCTTAAAAGAAGAAGAAATAAAGCAAAGAATCACACTAGGATGGCAAGCCTTTGGCAGAGCTAGCTCAACCTTCAAAAATAAGAAGCCTCACGTGGAGAGATCACAAGACAGCACAATATATCAGAAAGAAAGCGGGGGTCAGGGACATCAAAGAATCCATTAAAAAGCTCAAATGGCAGTGGGCTGGTCATTTTGCAAGAATGACGGACAATCGATGGACATTGCAACTCACGACATGGACCCCCGAGATCGCATGCGGAACCGAGACCGGCAGAATATTCGATGGAGAGACGAGCTAGATAAATTCAGAAAGTATTGGCTCCGCAACGCCCATGATCGAGATGTGTGGCAAATCCTAGGGAAGGTCTATGTCCAACGATGGACGTTGAAAGTGATGATGATGATGATGATGATGATGATGATGATGATGATGATGATGATGATGATGAAAGATTTGCTTGGCGCCATATTTGCCAGATTTGACTGCTCTCTGCTTTTTTCATTTGCAGTTATCTCAAAGGAAGACTTTAAGTAAACAATCCTGAAAACAGTCCTGGAACCGGAGAATAAATTCGACAAAAAGTAGACCATTGGGACCAGATACATTACGAGCTGTCATGGGACATTGACCAGAAAGGGTTCGATTCTGCATAGAAAACAGAAGGCAGAGATACCATAGAATCTATTCGAAAACTCAAATGGTAAGACAGTTCATGTTGCAAGGATGTCAGAAAACCACTGGACATCCTGATTCACAATGCGTATCCCCAGAGATCTTTTGCAAAACTGTGGCCAGCAAAAAAAAAGAGAGATGATCTGATGAACCAGACAAGTTCAGAAAGTATTAGCTTTGCGTGGCCCATGATAGAGAGGCCTGTCGAATCTTGGGGAAGGTCTATGTTTAATGACGGACGCTGAAAGGCTGCTGCTGTTGATGATATTCCACAAATCATTCAAACGTTGTTTCCACCATCTAAAATAAATATATATATATGTGAAGGGGAAATGTCTAAATCTTTTCGTTAGAATATATTCAAGTTCAAAGTGGGACATGACTTTTGCTCAACCAGAGACGAACTACATAAATTCAAGAAGTATTGGCTCTGCGACGCCCACGATAGAGAGGTGTGGTGAAAGGTCTATGTCTAGGGTAGACGATTATAGACTGATGTTGATGAGGGGGAACCGTGACATATCGGTATACAGGTGTTTAGACTTAAGAATGATTTGTGTAGAAGTGATAATTTCTGTCACACAAACGTACCCGCATACACACTAACATTGAGAAAGCTAAGCTAAAACGGTAGGAAAGACCAGTGTGTGATAAATCGACATTAAAACAACTAGATATATCGATCAATCAATCGTGACATACTGATATTCCGTACATAATCGTGTATTAGTCGATATCTTGTATAAGTCGACCCATGATCTATAGTCACTAAATCGTTCATTTGCGCTATGCTGGTCGCCCCAGTTTTGTGGGGGTAATTACCACATGTAAATCATATATTATATAAGAAACAACCCTTTAGGTTCATGAGCTTATTTATTAAAGATACCATATACACTCGTGTAAAAGTCGATCTTCATGGTGATGAAATCACTAATTTATGCCATGCTTCGGGTATAGATCGACCTAGGTTTTCCAGGAATAATCATTTCATGTCGATCATATTTTACGAGAAGCTACATAATTTCAAGTTCGTGGGTATATTTATTAAAGGCGTTGTACGTTTTTTTCATTAATAATTTGTTTATATTTTATGTGTTCATAATTTGCTGATAGTAACCACTAAATATATTTCAGTCTGAAGGGTGCTTTCCATTATATATGAATTTCAACCTTGCAAAATTATTACTCATGTACAGGTGGATACTTAGTTTTTGACCTAAAAATTTGATCTTCAAAACTTCAAAAATTATTATTATTATTATCATTATTAATATTATTATTACTATCATTATCATAATTACTATTATCATTATTGCAATCATTATTATTATTACTACTATCATTATCGTTATAACTATTATCAGTATTATCTTTATATTATTATTATTATTATTATTATTATTATTATTATTATTATTATTATTATTATTATTATTATAATTATTATTATTAATTAATTAATTTTTTGAAAGACATTTTCACAGTTGCCTGGGAGTCATTGCTGAAGACTGAGCGACTGCAAATCTGCACGGGTCCTAAGCCCTCAACACTCTCACAGTCCACAGCAGCGCTGTGGTTTGCATCTGACACCAGTTGCCCGGTGGCTGTCGCCGGAAGTTGAGCTATAGTAACGATATTGTCCTTTCTGCCGAGAACCTTCAACTAATAATGGACGAACTGAAAGAAGAATAGCAAGAAAATTGGCCTTCACATGAACCGCAAAAAACAAACAAACAAAGGTCATGTACAACAAACATGGCAGAAATAAATACACAAAGATCAAAATCGAGAATGCAAAGCTGAAAAAGGTAGACCACTACATCTACCAAAGACAACATATCTCCACGAAACCCACAGAAGAAGAAATTGAAAGAATAATCACTCTAGGATGACAAGCCCTCAGGAGAGCAAGTTCAACATTAATGAACAATAAAATCCCAATAGTTCCCAAAAGAAAAGTATACAACCAATGCATCCTCCTGATAGTCAGTTATAGAGTAGAAACATGGAACCTAACCAAGAGACAGATCTGCATATTGAGAACTATGCAATGTGCAAATGAAAGAATTATGCTGGGCCTCACATGGAGAAACCACAAGACAGCACAGTATATAAGGGGAAAAAAGGAATCTTGAACATTATAGAAACAATAAGAAAACTCAAATTGAAATGGGCTTGTCATGTTGTAAGAACGACAGACAACCAATGGACATCACAACCCACAACATATATCCCCAGAGGTCAAGATCGGAACTGAGGCTGTCAGAATATGAGATGGCGTAATATTGGCTCCACGACGCTCACAATATAGAGATGTGGCGAATCCTGACGAAGGTCATTTTCCAACAACGGACGATAAAAGACTGATGATGATGATGATGGTGATGATGATGATGATGTTTCCTCAAATCTCCATCCGTTCTCTCATTGTCCTCACATATCACTGCAGTGCTATGGTTTGTACTGTCTAGGCCATGCTCTTGGAATTCACAGGTCTCATACTTCCAGTACATTCCTCAGTATTCGGGAAGACCCCAGTAGGTCTATGTTCTGCGTAGTCTCAACCCTTCCCCTTATTTCCTGGTCCTCTAATATCTTTTTCAGTGTCTTTGGTATGGTCCTGAATGCACAAACTATCATTAGTATTACCCTGGACTTCATGTTCCACAACTTTTTCCAGATTTCTTTCAGAGTCTGGTTATTTTCATAGCTTTTCACTTTCTTTCAGATTCACCCTCTGCTCCGCTGGCACAGCAACATTTATTATTTAGTTGATTCTCTGCCTCTTTTCCATGACTACGACTACCAGCTTCAGTCTTTTATTATTATTATTATCATCATCATCATCATCATCCTCATCATCATCATTATTATTAATATTATCATTATTAATATTATTATCATTATTATTATTATTATTATTATTATTTGGAATCTCACACCAGTTGCCTGGTGGTAACCGCTGGAATTTGAGTGACAGCAAGTCCCCTCAAGTCTCCAGCCCTCCTCTCCTAGTACTCATACGTCGCAGTAATTCTGCAATTTACAGTTTCACACCGGTTGTTATTATTATTATTATTATTATTATTATTATTATTATTATTATTATTATTATTATTATCATTATTATCATATGACGTTATGTCCGAATAGGAAGGTAAATCGACCACTGTGATCATCCTATTTAAGTGCAAATAAACAAATAGATAATCAGCCAGACAAATTAGTGTATAAGCCCATTATATGGTTAGACTAGAATATTATGCAGATATCCTTATTGTGTGGATTGGCAATAAGAAGCCTAGAGATGTTTTATTAAGCAATTCATTTTTGATACTTCAAGTATCGTAATTTTTATTTTTTTAAAGCCTCAATACATCTCCAGCTGTTTTAATGTGTGATCAACAGACCTGAAGTCTTGAGTGTTTTTATGACGTAATATTCATTTCTATGTGTTAATAGGAAGGTAAATTCACCAATGAGATCATCCCGTTTCAGTGCAAACAAGCAGACAAATGAATAAATAAACAGAGAAATTTGCATATTAGCTCATTATGTGGTTAGATTATTATTATTGTTATTATTATAATTATTCATATGAGATTTGAAAAACTGTGAACATGATTGCTCTTAAAATACATTTAGAGCCACATATTGGTGGAAATGAATATAATTCATCTGTAAAGAATAATTATTTAATAATCATTTTGAACTCAAAGAACTAAAAAGGTTAGACGTTTTTCAAAACAAGCGAAATTGAATAAAATCAGTAGACACCGTCATGCGATCAGTATTTTTAAACAGCATGCCGTGTCAGGGTTGATCAATAAAAAATGGAAAGAGGTGTGATCAATGGATAAGTTACTTCTTTTGACTTTTGTTGACAAGTGATCTCTAAAAAAGTCTGAATGTTGAAAAGACTAGCGCGAATACTATCGGACACAAACTAAGGGTCAAATTTACCGTATACTTACATTGCAATTTGAACACCCTACTAACACGTAATTGGGGTTGGGGCTAAGAAATTAAAGCAAAACATTTTTTAACGTAATAAGGAGGAAATGTGAAATTGTAGTCCTCTTGCTCAATTAGTGTAGCCTGTACGCATGATACATACAAACATAGCTAGCAAACCAGCCAGACCAACTTAAAAACTGAAGAAACTTATGTTGACAGTTTTGGTGACAGTTTTGGTGACAGTTATGGTTGGCTGTTTCTAAAAAGTTGAAAGCAGACATAACCAGGGTTCGAATGAAGTGAAATTAAATAGAAAGAAGGAAGCGACCGCTTCAGACGTGCGTAATCAATTTATAATCAACCGGCTGGTGGAAGCTTCGACAGGCCTTGCAAACTAGAAGTAGATACAGAGAACTGCTTAAATGAAACGAGAAAGAGTGAAATGGACGAAAGCAAATGGGCAAGAGCACAACCTCGTAGATATTGGGTCGAGGGTGTGGCATTGAAACGTCAAAGTCTCAGAGATGATCTACCAAGCCATCGAACTTCGTCTCCCCCTCAGACCAGGCAATACTGGTGCAATGTGGTGACCCGAAAAATACTCACATGAAAGCCCACGCGGAAATCCCTCACGAAAAAAAGTGCACATGAAAATATCACACACGGAAAAAAATCTCACTTGGAAAAAGCCCACATGGAAAAAATCCTACTCGAAAATAAAAGCTCTCTCAGAAAGAGATTCCACACGGAAAAATCCCAGACACAAAAAGCCCGTATGGGAAAAAATCCACACGGGAAAAGCCTACATGTAGAAAAGCTCACACAGAAAAAAAAATACTGCAGAGGAAAAAATATCACACTGAAAAAAAAAAAAAAAACACTCAGAAAAGGTCCATATAGGAAAAAGCCCATACGGAAAAATGCCCCCACGGAGAATATATTTTGTTGTATCTAGACAATTCTCACATAAATTTGAATTGACATTCAAAAACTACAGAATCTTTCGTTTTACGTAGGTATTTGGGCAAATATGCCTAACCATTTCAATGAGTTGCAAAGGAAGGGAAATAAATCGTATTCTAAGAACAGTGCGATGGAAAATACTCGTGCGATAGAAGCCCAAAGGATAATTATTCCTCCGTTTATAATTGTTTTTATTAAAAAGTATAATTAAACAAAGTACCCATCAGGAATTAACGCAGTAATGAAGGTAAGTGCTCGTCTTTTGTTCTTTATCAGATGGCACACCATGAAGGTTCAAAATTGACTATTTAATGGTGCGCTATCTGATATGGAAAAACAAAACAAAACAAAACAGACGTTTAATTTCATTTCTATTAATTTCTGATTAATATTTCGTTTAATCATACTTTTAATTAAAAAGTATACTTTTTGGATCCTTTTCAAGTACTTGCCAATTTCGATATATTTTACCTACATACCTTCAACGTTTCTTGTGTGTATAAAAACATTACATTTAATAGATGCCTTCTACTATGCATATTCAGTGTATAGGTATCTCGCACACGGAGAAATTAAATCAGTTAAAATCATATTTGAAACCCTTTTCCAGAGATGTTGGAATTGACCTCCTTCAGGGAAATACAATGCGATAAAAATGAAATATTTTCCTGTTTGAAAAATCTGTCATGGCTTCTTTTAATAAGATATGTTGTAGTCTTCAAGGGCAAATAAAAAAAAAAGCTTAAAACAATGATTTTTGAAAGATCTTAATTTATTGATGAATGTTTTCATATATCTTAAAATCTCAACTCTCTGTAGATAATTATAGAACTTACTTATTAAATAAAACAGCGGTTTATTTATCGAATAATGTATGAAGTTTAAGAAAATCTAATGTTCCAGAATTTTTAATATGATTTAGTCAATTTCATACTACATAATTAAGCAAATAGTAAACAAGCTTGGTTGCAGTACGGTCGAACTCCCTGGCTTCATTAAAACCTGAAAGGTAAACAAGACAGAAATCATTTCTCCATACAATATTATTTCCGAACTTCGTATCCAATTTCAACTCCTCTATAGGTTGTACCAGTTATAAAAACAAGTCGACCAAAGTTGAAAGAGTGAATTCATCAGTTTTCGCGCCATCATCATCATCATCATCATCATCATCATCATCATCATCATCATCATCATCATCATCATCATCATCATCATCATCATCATCATAATAATAATAATAATAATAATAATAATAATAATAATAATAATAATAATAATCATCATCATTCTTTTGTATGTCTGTCGTTGGACATAAACCTTCCTCATGAATCGCCCGACCTCTCGATCATGGGCGTCGCCGAGCCAATATTTTCTCAACTAGTCTGTATTCTGCCGACCTTGGTGTCACTTATGATCTCTGGGGATTCATGTTATGAGTCAACTCTGGGAGTTTGACGATATGTGAGACCAGCCAACACTTGATTTTTAAAGCTGACAAAGTCTTGGCAACGTGAGGACAGGCACTATACCCTCAACTTCTGCTGAGCAAAAAAAACCAAAAAAAACAAAAAAAACCAAAAAAAAAACAAACAAAACAAACAAAACAAAACAAAAAAACAACTTTGAACACGCCGGACAGGACTCAGTATCATATGAAGCTGACCTTGGTCAATTGGGTAACAAGTGACCTTTACTGAAGAAAGATAGTTTTGAATCTTCATTACTAGCCCCTCTCTAGAAATAGAAGAATGGTTAAACATATTTGACCGAATACGTACGCGAAAAGAATGGTTTTGTAGACAGAGATTTTGGTTTCCGAAGGATCAATCGGTATTTATGTGGGGCAACAAAATATATTTTCTGCATGGACTTTTTCCCTCTCGAGTGTTTTTCCGAGTAGACTTTTTTCTATGTAGATTTTTTTCCGGTGGAGAATTTTTCCTTATGGACTTTTTCCCCTGTGGGTTTTATTCCACATGGACTTTTTTGTGTGGGATTTTTTCCAAGTAAGATTTTTTTCCCATGTGGGCTTCATTTTGTATTGGTTTTTGTTCTGTATGCTATTATGCCTGTGAGCCTTTTTGAGGGGAATTTTTGTGTAGCCTTTTTGTGTGAGATCATTTTTTACGGAACCGTAGAGTAAACTATGTTTGAGACATCATAGAAGCATAGTTCAATCGAAAGGTTATTCGATGGCGATGACGCTGAACCGTTTGGAGTAGTATTGATCGGACTCAAGAGTAATCCGTCAGATTGACTTATTTACAAACATATTTTTAGAAAAAAGTGTTGGAATTTTCAAAAACCAACACGTTAAAACCCTACTCCAGGTTCCCACTAGTTCACAGTGATTTTCATGGACATATGCTGTGTGGATCCAGAGATACGTAGCCACGTACAGACATACATTCGGTAGATTATAGTAGGGTGACGCCCTCTTCAGTATGGAATCGCACACGCATGTGTGCAAGAAAAAAAAAAACTATGATTTATCCTGGTTTGCAGAGAGCGGGTAAAAAGAAAACAACAATGTGAATATCTCCTTGCCCCTTTCTTAGCGAACTAAGAAAATGTCAGCGCAGAATGAACTTGAAGTAATCTTTTCTCTCAGCAATTAAATTCCCAAAAGACACTTATCCTGATACTGGTTCTTTTGATGTTCTTGTCTGAAAACCAGTGCCGTACCGAATTCCACCCTTCCGCTGAATTAACCGCAGAGTTGCCAACTATCGCTTGTTATTTATGGCTAAAACTGCTTAAAAATGGCTAAAATGAGATAGATTCATCTATTTGCTACTTTAGAATTAAGTAAGTAATATGTATGCATATACTCATTGTTATCATCATCAGCAGTAGCCTCATAGCATGCGTTGTTGGTCATTGACCCTCCCCTTATATCTGCCAGAGCTCTCTATCATGGTATCGCAGAGCTAATACTTTCTGAAGTTGTCTAATTCGCCACACTGTTATTTTTTGTCGGTCACAGATTCGCATATGGCCTCTCAGGAACCATGTTTAGAATTGTAATATCCAGCGACTGTCTAACATTCTTGTGAAATGACCAGCATAATGTCATTTGAGTTTTCTAATGGATTCAACGATATCTCTGACTCCTGTTTTTTCAGCTCAATTATCATGATTAATTAGTACATACCAAAACTCAAGAAAAAAATATTGAAAAAATTGTACATTTGTTTTTATTTGACTTATCAGGTTTGATCATTTGAAGACAGGACCAGCCCTTGATACCTGCAACACAGACAGTAGCCCAGGGCATTAATTGCTAGGGTGTGCCTGTCTTTTGCCTGAGACAGGACTTTTCAAGTTCAAATCGAAAAGTGGGGAAATTTAAACAATAATAACAGTCAAAATAAATAAATTCTCTGATGTGAAGTCAGATTTTTCGGGAATATCTGACAGTTAATACTTCCTGCTGTGGTGAGACTAAAGGGAACAATTGACAAAGGAAATTCTTACGATCAATGGCAAGCTCTGTCAGGTTTCAAAGGCCACCGAAGTTCAGTTTGTCTAGGGAGCCAGAAACCCAGGGGCTGGCCCTGCCAGAAGATTGGATACCATCTTCATACATCGATTTAAGTGGATATTGGTGAGAAAAATGATAATCTAACACTTCTGATTTACTAATCGCAACAAGTACTTAAAAGTAGATGGCGTTTTTTTAATGGAAAAGAGAATGTATCTGGGATAAGGATGAGTAATAAAATCTATATAAGTTGGAGGCGTCTGTTTTTCTGTCACGCTATAGAAACCATCAAAACACAGACGCTGCTAAGCCAAGTTCAGCACACATACGCTATGGACATGGTGAGGTTTTAAAACAAAAGGTTCATGGGTTTTTGGAAGAAATATTTCGTGTGGTTTGCCTTCTCTCTTACCCCGATAATTTTTATCTAATTTTCATCTATTTCTGTGTGATATCAAACAAGATTTGGCATGCATACTCAATAAACATAGGGGGAGGTTTTCAAGTTTTGGATTTTGGACGATATTTTAATTTCATTTTCTAGCCCTCCAGATACTGAAATTAAATGTGATCCAAGAATTCATGATAGTGATGATTCTTCAACAAGCTATAATTCAATAAATACATAATTCGAATCCATGATATTTTATCTCGGATAGGAACAAGAACAATTATATCAAAGATTCTAACTAGTCAAAAGGATCCATATTTTCAGTTCCGTAGGAGACACTCTGATTGGCTCGCAAGTGAGAACCGTGCCACATGCACAGGATAGGATCACACTTGAAATCACACGGAGAGATCTGAAGACAGTGCGTTATATCAAAGAATAAAAGTGGTCAGGATATCATGAAAACCATCAGAAATTGTAAGTTTCAATGGGCAGGCCATACTATAAGAATGTCAGACAACCGTTGGACAGAATTAAGATGTTGAGAAATTTTTGACTAGTTCTGAAGATGTTGGCTCAGCGATGCCCATAATCGAAAGATTTGACGAATTCGAGGAAGGTGCATGTCCAACAATGGACGTTAAAATGCTGATAAGATTGCTGCTACTGATGATGATGATGAAGATGATGATGATGATGATGTCTCACTAACGTGACCTTGTACTAGGCAAAACTAAGCACCACAGGACCTTGCACTAAGTTACGTTCCAAGCAAGAATCTCACTCCTATTAACAGTGTTGTGCTGTTATCTCCTTTAGCCTATTAGTGTCCGTCGTTGGACATGGACCTTCCCCAAGATTATAATTCATCACGTCATCATATATTTTGTCGATCACGGTTTCGCATGTGATCTCTGTGAATCCACAGCGTGAGTCGTTATGTCCAGTGGCTATCTGCTATTCTCGCACCATATCAGCCCATTGACATCTGAGTTTTCTAATGGATTCTATGTTTTTCTCATTCCTACTTTCCTCTAATATATTGTGCTGTCTTGTGATCCCTCCATGTGGTATTGAACAAGATTCTTTCATGTGCACGTGGCACTATTCTCAGTTTGAAGGTTAATTCTTTAATTTAATTCTTTTGGTTAAGTTCCACGTTTCAGCTCCATTGGTGACTATCGGGAGGATGCACTGTTTGTATACCATTCTTTTTAAGACTAATGGGATTTTTTAGTTCTCGGGGGTTGAGTTTGCTCTATCGATGGCTTACCATTTTGGACCGATTTTTTGTCTAATTTCTCCTTCTTTTGAGGATTTCATAGAGATTCGTTGTACAAGGTAGATGTAGCGGTTCACTTTCTCCAGTTCTGCGTTTTCGATTTTGATTGTCGTGTCTTCGTCTTCAACATGTTCATTGTACATTACATATTTTTTACAGACTTTCATGTGTAGACCAACTTTCTTGCTTCCTTAATTTAGTTCGCTTAGCATTATTTGTGGGTGATGAAGATTCTCGGCGAAAAGGGCGCCGTCGTTTGAAAATCAGAGGTTGCTTAGGTATTCGGCGTTAATTCTGATTCCTTTATTTTACCACTCTAGGTTTCGGAATATGCAAATTAGTGTACAATAAATATCAGTAGGGAGACAATAGTCAATTTGCTTTGCCTATCAGACTGAAGCTAGCCATCTGGATCGTCACTGCTGTGGCAAACTGGACGTTAATTCATGAAAGGTGGCGGCACAGTTCACTTTTGCAATATACCAATGGTTCAAAAAATTACTTTTTCGCAGAACCCTTAACAAACCTTCTAAAAATTGCGAAACCTTTACTTATACTTTACGAGAAGCCCTAATCACCCTGATTTTATTAAGTTTAATTTTTTTAGAGAGAGAACCTTTTCATAAAAAATATTTAATAAATGAAACCTTGAATTAAAAAACACAACTGTTTTCATGTGTTATAAATTTGTAATTGTTATATTTTTTTTAAAATTTTTATTAGAGACAGATTAATATCTTTTATCTAAAAAAAAAGCGCCTTATCTCCAAAAAAAAAAAACAGAATTTTTTTCCGTGGGGGTTCCGTGTGACCCACGTTGGGAAACATTGTAATATACCAAAACATTAGAGCAATTCTCTGCTGTGTTACAATCTAGCGTGAGCTGTCAACTGTATCCGACGGTCAATTCCTCACCGATGGACGGTCACGCCCAAGCCGACGTTTCAGAACCTTAGTTAACGGGTCTTATGCGTGTTGTGACCCTTTCTCGAGCCAAGTGACAACCCTATTTAACATTGGGTGGTTTGTATGCTCTTTTATACTTTTTATTGGTTTAAGAATGTTTGGAACCAGAATAAAAGAATGGAAATTCAAATCTAACAGGTCTGGTTAGTCACACAATAGAAATCGACCATCGTATTTTGGCAGCATTCTGTTTGAGGGGAGATCAATCAAAAATTTTGAAAAAGGGTGAACAATGAATGAATTACTTTTCTGGAGTTTTGTTGGGCACTAAAAAGCCTGAACGACCCTCCCCCCGACAAACCCAGAGTAAACGCAACCAGACACAAACTAAAGACCAATTTAGCATAAACATACATTGTGAATCGACCCCTTCCCTAGGAAACTTGTTTTTGGAGAATTTTTAGAAAAAAAAAAACAACAACGTTTTTTTCTAGACGTAATGAGTGATTGATGTTTGAAATATTCTGACCTCCATAAGTGGGGCCTGTATGCCTGTAAAATGCATACATAGCCAACCGTACCAACTTAAAAACTGGAGAAACCTGTGTTGACAGTTTCGATGACAGGTTTCCAACAGTGTGCGTTGGCTGCTTTTTTGGTCCGTGTGCCAAGCTTATAAATCGTTTACAGTATAATAATCAGGGAGCGGCTAACTGGCTGTATACATTGGGGTAGCAGGGGGGGGGGCAAAACTGTCGTCGTTTTTTACGATATGGGTACACTATCTAACCATATGATGGGCTTATAAGCAAATTTATTCTCTTTATTTGTTTGTTTGTTTGCGCTCAAATGGGATGATCTCATTGGTTGATTTACATTCCTATTATGACGTAATTAAAATTACGTTATAGAGACTCTTAAGATTTTATGATTGATCATCAAACCTTGAGAGAGCTTGAAACGAGATTGAAAAAAAGGGTTAGAATCAGGAAATTTGGATTATTAAAAATAGATTAGTTTTCAGCTCCTTAATGTCCAACTATACATTGATAACTCCGTCATATCTGGTGGGTATATTCAAGTTAGATAATAAACAGTAAAATCGATACATCAGTTGTAGAAATGACAAGCTTGGGTGCTGCAGGGTCAAATTCCACTCCAACTCCACTCTGTCTGTAGATGATTACTGCAACTTTTGTATCGTATATATAATGAATGAAAATTATAAATACATATATTTTCAGTATAAATGAAAAAGCCCTTGTGTATTTGTAACATGAATTTTCGTAGATAGACTTCTCACTTTGGCTCATTCGGCAAGGGAAACGCCTTTTGATCACTTGGCTGGGATTTCTTAGCACTGTAGGGAAATGTTGATTTTATAGAATTATTTATTTATTTATCGGAATGATGTAAACCTTTACGTATTTCTCACATAAATTCTCGTGGATATTTAAGACTTCTCAATTTAGCTCAGTTGGTGGGAGAGCTTCACTCACTCAGTCGTGATTCCAAATCACAGTAGGGAAATTTTAGTTTTATACATCAGTTTGGTTTAACTTGACGGGATAAATAAGCAGTAAAGAGTTTACTTCTCAAAATTAAGTGAGGGCTATTCTTGCTATGAGGGTGGAGCGGATATAGTCAACTCCAGACTTGGATTGGAGTTTGACAAAGGAAAAATAGACGTTATATTTCGTAAATGGAAATGGGAGAAGATTGTCGAAGAAAGGGTACAGGATTAAATTATGGAAAGAAAGAAAGAGAGAGAGAGAGAGGGAGAGAACGAAAGAAAGAAAGAAAGAAAGAAAGAAAGAAAGAAAGAAAGAGAGAAAGAAAGAAAGAGAGAGAGAAGAGAGGAAGGAAAGGAAAATATAATAAACGAGAAAAACAGAAAGGATGAAGGTAAAAGAAAAAGAAAGAATGAGTGAGAAAAATGAAAAGTCATGGGAAAGGAACGAAAAAAAAAAGAGCTATACTAAGAATGAAGAAACAAATGAAAAAGTTGGGAAGGAAAAAAAACAACAAAAAACGAAAGAAGCGGATAAACCGAATAGAAGGGAATGAAAATCAGGCCAGCCTCTCAACTCAGGTAGTTCTGAACTTCGCAGCGCACGGTAATGATCGGTGATCGAGTCGAAAATAAAGAAAGGGGCTGCTTTGGGGTCAAAATCCGATCTGACCACAACTGTTTCAGCCACTGAGCCAAATCGAAAATTAGAAAAAAAGATTCTACCCATTGGCAGAAGTGTCCGGGCAAAATGTCAAGTTTCCACTCTTTCTTTCTTCCCCTCTTTCTTTTTTTCTTTTTTCTTTCTTTCTTTCTTTCTTTCTTTCTCACGTAGATCGTTGATGTAGGAGTAGAATCTGTCTCTCTTTTCCCCCTTCTCTCTCTATCCATCATTTAAAACTTTCCACTTTTTAGTCTTAACCGGAAGTCTAAAATTATTGTTATAAGGTTATGAAAATAAAGTCAACTCGGTAGGAGCTGGACAACAAAACAAACAAGCTCTGCGGCGCCAGGGTCAAACTTCCTTGCTTCATTCAAATCTAAAAAGTAAACAAAACATAATTCATAAAATATTATTTCCAAACTGTCCCGTTTCAACCCCTTTTATTAGTGGTTCCTGTAAAGGGGATATGCAAACTTTAGCGAAATAAGTCAACCTGAGTTGAGCTATAGAAATGGAAATAAATTTGTGATCAATTTTGCGTACGTCACTGTTACGGTTATTTGTGAATGACGTCACTGGTTCTTGATCCGGTCATTGTCATCCGCCATTGTTGTTACATACGAAAATAAAGTCAGATCTCAAAACCTCAATAGTAGGAGTTTGACAAAGAAATAAAGCAAAATAGAACTGAATTTTCCATACAGCGAGGCCACCCCCACTTACAGGATAAACACTACAAAATCTATCTACCCGTGATTTGGTTGCCAAATCAACTTTAACGAATGTACCCTGACCTTAGCCCCAAAGGTACCAAAGCTTACATAAAAGTACCCAAAATATCAAAATGCGTAGAAATTATACCCAATTAATTAATGTATATAATTGTGCATAATTCAATCACGTATATAGGCCTTCCCCATAATGTTTGAATTCCAACCTTGCAAAATAAGTACTCGAGTATCGGTCGACCTACAATTTGGGGCCGTCAAAATTCGACCCATACACGAGTATATATGGTCAGTAAGAATCAATAAAACCAATGGCCTTTCCTTTGTCCGTTCGTTAAATGTTAATTGAATGATCTACCGTACATACTCGAGTATAAGTCGATTTTGTCTTCAAAATTCAACCCATACACGAGCATATATACAGTAAGTAAGAATAAAAAAAACCCGTGGCCTTTTCTCTGTCCGTTCATTAAATGTTAATCGAATGATCTACCGTACATACTCGAGTATAAGTCGATTTGTTGATTCAGAACTCGACCCGTACACGAGTATATACGGTAAGTAAGACAATAAAACCCGTGGCCTTTCCTCTGTCCGTTCATTGGATGTTAATTAAATGATCTACCGTACATACTCGAGTATAAGTCGATTTGTTGATTGAGAACTCGACCTATACACGGGTATTGAAGGGTCCGTTCGCTAAATGTAAACTGAATGAAATAATTAAGGCCCCTTTGTTGGTGCGAATCTCAAACGTGAATAAATCTTTTAAATTTAGCTCCTTTGAAGTTTATTTATAGCGTCTTTATCTGCATTTCCTTCGCTTCGAGTTTCTTTCATTTCATCTTTTGTAAACAGCATTTATTTTCCGGCTTTTTTTTTCTTTCTTTCTTCCAACTTTCTTTATTTCTTCCTTTCTATGGATTTCATTCGCCGATTTTTCCACTTCATAGAATTTAATGGGATAATTTACTAAATCGTCGGTAAACACACGCACTCGCATGTGCACACGCCCTCACACGCACACACTCGCACACATACACGCACATACACACACACGCGTGGATGCACGCGCAAACAAGCTAATTTTTTTTATCGAAACCTTTCTTTTCCTCTTGGCGTCTACCTCTTGGAGCTGCTAGTTTTGGTACTTTTGTACCAAATTGGTAATATGAGATCTCCTGGTACGTTTTGACCTCTTTTGGTACATACGGAAAAATCTGGTATATTTTGGCTATTTGGTTCCAAATTTAAGTTTTACATAATTGTCGAGATAACAATCACGGAGGAACAATGATAGAGTGCTGGTCTCCGGTCTTGATAGGCAGATGCCCAACATCAAAGACTTTAAAAATGGTACTCAATGCCTCGCTGCTAAGCAAAGCGCAAGGAGCAAGTTTAGGGTTACGAGCCAATCAGATTGGATGCACCGGTTCTCGTAAAATCACTGCTGTTAAACAACGTCAAGGATGGTCAGAATCTAGATGGGTGACCATTTGGGAATATCAGGTGCTGGAAGTTCCATTCAAGTAATATATAACCTCTTTATCTGCTTGATATCTTTTTTTTTCTCTTTTCCTTTCTTTCCCCAACATTTTTTTGTTCCTTGAATCAAGTTCTAAGATTTCATTTGATCGGATTTGATGGGACTATTGATAAATAGAATTGCCAGTAAACACAGAGACACACACACATACATACACACAGACACACACAAACACACACATACACCATCTTTTTCTGGCCTTTTCGGCATGGTCAAAGTGTAGTACCTGCTCCCTGGCAGAGCCCGAGGAGCCGGTACTGACACTTGCCTGCCGAATGGGCCGGAGAGAGTGTGTGTCCAAAACCGAGTGAGCTGGTGCAATGTGTCAGCCAAAGGAATTTTACCGAGGCTGCGCATTGCTACGCGCATTGGGAACCTTCGGGTTCCCTTTCTATTACTCAGCCCAGCTGCGGGGAATGCAGCACCCTGGGGCAGCGCTGCTCCATTGTACTTAACACTTTCGTGGCGGCGGTTGCTTTGGTTGCTTAGCAAACCAAAGCTGCGTCGGCTGGAGCCATTTTTCTAGGGTGTCTCCTATTTTCCCCCACATAAAGCCTCCTTGTGTCACGTTTTGCTCTGGTGAAAGAGTTAATAAATAGCACACACACACATTCAATCACACTCACACTCATACTCACTCACTCACCCACTCCCATTCTTTCACTCAATGACATTCATAATCACTCACTCAAACCACACTTACCAAATCTGCCGTTTTTTGGTTAGATCGCCCGAAGACGGATGGTACCAAAATTGGTGTAAAGAGCAATCCTGGACTGAACACATGGTTGAAAAGCATGTATGGCACGGAAGGTCGAGAGATATTCACCCATACCAACGGTATATTCACTCTTGTCCATCCTTCTGTCTGTCCACACTATGTCCCCCGAAAGTTCTTGGTGAATTCCAGTTAGATATCCTGGGATGGGTTACAGGAAGTACGAAAATTGTTTTCTCTTCCCTTTTCTTCGATGTTTTATTTCCAATCATCCGTTCGCTGCTAAATGATAGTCAGCCTGTTTTATTTATGGACATATTGTATCAACTTGGGAATTTTGATACACAGCTCTTACCCATGGAATTGTCAGGCCCTCCCCTTGTATGCCCGCTCTCTGTTGCACTGGCTGCATCCCTCTCTCTGAGGCCCAGGGGATGGATGTAAACAATTGGGTGGGGCCAGACTTGGTGTGAAGAGAAATCCTTTACTGAACACGTGGTTGGAAAGCATGTAATGTCTCGGAAGTTCAGACATTATTGAGAAAGGCATTCATGGATATCATTATCAGCAGCAGCAGCGTTTGAATTTAAGCATCATCATCATGAGAAAATCACTACTACCATCACCACCATCATCACCATCAACAACAACAGCAGCAGCCTCTTTCTCCTTCGATTCATCATTACTAATATTATTATTGTTGTTGTTGTTGTTTACTCACTGACTCAATGATACCCATCACTGCGCATGCGTGAAAACAGGTTTTCCAAAAGAAAGCTAATTTGTGACTGTCTATCATCAGACCATCTAGCGTAGAAATAGGATCCCTAGTCCCCGGGGATTGTGAGCAACCTGTGGCAACTCTAATGAATATCACCAAATCCGCAGATTACGTACTCTGCTACAGATGGTGGAATGCACAGTTGCTAAATTAGCCATTTTCAACGGGCTACACTGGGCCGATTTTATTCCCAATTCAGCTGATAAAAATCTGCCAAAACAGCTAGATACCGCCACACTCAAATGCTGAAGTTGAAAGAATATTCAATAAAATGAAGATAATTAAATCAAAATTGAGAAACAGAATGAAAGTAAAAATGCTAAAAGCACTATGGCAGTTGATTTAAAAGGCACAGCATATATTGTGGTAAGAACCTACACGATCTCCAAATAATGTTAAACGAACTAAATAAAGCAAGCAAGAAAGTTGGCCTCCACATAAACTTCAGCAAAACAAATGCCATATACAAAAACATTTCGAGGACAAAGACACAGCGATCGATATCGAAAATACAGAGCTAAAGAAAGTAGACGACTACATCTACCTGAGACAGCGAATCTCCATGAAGTCATCAAAAGAAGTCAAGCGAAGAATCACACTAGGTTGGCAAATTTTCGGTAGAGCAAGATCGACTTACAAGAAAAAGAAAATCTCACAAGTCCTGAAAAGAAGGGTTTACAACTAATGCATCCTTCTGATTGTCACCTATGGAGCTGGAACATGGAACCTAACCAAAAGACTGACTCTCAAACTGAGAACCATGCGACGAGCTCTTGGGAGAATCATGCATTACCTCACAAGGAGAGATCACAAGACAGTAGAGTATCTCAGTGCCAAAATATCATGAAAACTGTTAAAAAACTCAAATAGCAATGAGCTGGTCATGACGACACGCATTGTGGATCCCCAGAGATCATATGCGAAATTATGACCGACAGAAAGTAAGATGGCGTGATGAGCTAGATAGATTCAGAAAGTACTGACTCTGCGATGCCCATGATAGAGAGGTCTGGCAAATCTTGGGGAATCTCTATGTCCAACGACGGGCGCTTTAGACTACTACTGCTGCTAATGTTATTCTGTGAAATGAGCAAAAAGTCCTTACAATCCATCGGTATGATGGCTTCATTTTGAACAAATATGACCCTCGCCCTGCGACATTTGAAAATGGCATCTAATGTTTGGGGGATTAAATCTGGTAAGTTTAACAAAAGTAAGTTTATGAAAGTAAATGTATATATTTTTTGTAAATCTTGAATTTCAACAAATGATAGCGCTATTTGATGTGAGTGTCGAATGAAATGTCACCGTAGATTATATGTGCCAGCGCTACACACATACAACCCTTCGAATGCCAAATAGCAAAGGACCAGTGACAAGCAGGATAAACATGACTGGAAGCTACTTCCATTGCGGGTTTTAGTCTAGGAGCTTACTGGAATACATACAGCACATGGGATTTAAAATTGATCACCTATCCAATTGATGACCAGGATTGACATGGCTTAACTTCGATGATTTTACGAAAACCGGTGAATCAAATAGAATTTTTATACGTATCATACAAATATACATTGTCTGTTACGAACAGAAGAAACTTTTATCTGCTCATTTTTTCAAGTGAATTCATGACACTGACACATTGACAGAGAAGCGTTAAGTCTCAAGTGACAACTCCCAATGGAATATTGAGGCCCGGTTTCTGTCGCATGTGTCAGATTAGTGATCTCTGCAAGTCTCAAGTCGAGTTAACGACTTTGTACCTACAAGTTTTTTTTCATGACCACCCCCTTGGCTGGATGCAAGTCTGCCGAAAAGATACCTCCACCGTAATCACACAGCTTTGAGTGTACTCAATTAGCTGCCGAGCGCCCAGGGAAATTTGTCCCAATGAAGAGGATGTTTGCCACACTCTTCGTTCATACCTGGTGCCTTCTGTGTGTAAGACTGGCGTGCTAAACATTACGCTATCCAAGAGGACATTGACTGCAGAAGAACTTTATCATTTTTTGTTTTGTTTTAAACGAAAGAAAAAGTTTAAAGAATATAAAGAAAAGACCGCTTTAACTCCACTAGTAAAAAAATCCAACCTACAGGTGGTATACAGCGAATTCCTAATTCGGATTTTTTTAAGAGGTGCCTTAATTCTATCCTCTGGCTACAATGCACCATTTTGGTCACTTAGAGGTTGCAAACAGATAAACTTAGTAAGACTTTTGATATCGTATTATATTAATACATTGACTGTGTAATGACCGGAGATTATTTCAAATAAGTTTCTATATAATATAACGCAATTTATAATTCATTCTGCCGGACCAAATATGTCCATTTCTTAAGTATATAACCGTCGCATTGAAAGAGACGAAGAGACTGAGGATAAACGAGATGACAATTTGGGTTAAAACCAGTTATTTGACCTTTGTATAACCAGCACTTGTTTAGCTCAATGGTATGAGCATCACTACGATGAAGCAGCTACCCTGTCGGTGGCAGGTTCAATTCCTGCAGCAACCCTATTTTCTTTATTTTTTTCTATTCACATTGTCTAAATTGAGTGATGTATTAACCATGTAACGACGGCAGATCAGTTCAAGTAAGTTTCTTTATAATATAATTCATAAATTTATAAATTTATGATTCACATTTAGTATAGAATAGATAGATAGATAAGTGGAAATCAGATCATTCTCTCAGGGGAGAGTGTAAATGCAGCTCCCACATAATTGTTTTGGTGGCCACAGCTCTAGCCGTCCCTGAGTTAAGCTAACACAGACGGACGGACAGATATTTGGTGAATTTGAGAAATAATGAATATCTATATAAGTGTGGACGCAACTGGGCACAAATCAAAGGATCAATTCAGCATGAGTTTACGTTGTAAACCGTCCCCCACGGAAAAATCGATTGTAATAGCTCAGGCTGGTATTGAGTTGACAGACAGATGGGCATTTGATGAATCATAGCAATATATGTATATCTATATAATTCAGTGATTTGATAATTCGGAAAAAAGCCTGGATTATTTCCATGTATGTTTCATCTCCGATTATGCAGATCGCTTTTGGCAGCGTCGTCAGATAGGATTTAAATCACACACACACATACAAACACACACACAATTATATATATATATATATATATATATATATATATATATATATATGTGTATATATATAATGTGTTTCTCAATTTGTAACTAGCAAACAGGAAACAAAAATGAAAACAGATATTATCCGTTGCAGGCATTCAATCATGGTGCTCAAAATTTTACACAGTGAATAGAATTATTGATATACATATAAGTATGTATAAAATATTTACAAGGACATGCACCCAGTGAATATAAACGTTTCGTGCCTCTAGCACTCGTCAAAACCGACTGTCTGTTGTTTTCTCCGACGGCCGGTGAGAGTATTGCCAATATATATATATATATATATATATATATATATATATATATATATATATAGAGAGAGAGAGAGAGAGAGAGGGGAGAGGAGACAAAGGCAGTAATCCTTCATCTAAACATACATTTACTTATATATATATATATATATATATATATATATATATATATATGATTATTTTTGAAACGTCCCCGAGGCTTCATAAAATAGTATTTGTCAACAACATCTCTACTGATATATATATATATATATATATATATATATATATATATATATATATATATATATATATATATATATATATATATATATATATATATATATATATATATATATATATATATATATATATATATATATATATATATATTGGTCATTTTTAAAACGTCCCCGAGGCTCTATAAAATAGTATTCGTCAACTATATCTCTACTGATATTTATATATATCTATATCGATTGGCTATTTCTAAAATGTCCCCGCAGCTTTATATAATAGTATTCGTCAACTATATCTCTACTGATATACAAAACTCTCACTAAATGTTGGAAGGATTCCCTGAATGGTCCAAGCCTCTCGCGTTCCCAAATCTATAGCTAAGGAGAGGGAAACTATTTTACATGTTTGAAAGCTTTACTTCTTTCAATATATATATATAGTTTTAGTACTTTATATATATATATATATATATATTTATATTGTCATCCACAGACGGCTGTTTCGTCGTATTACAACTCTTCAGTGCGGCTATAGACTGTCCATTTCCCCATCCAGTACCTCGAGGCCGGATTGAAACCTTCGCCCCTAACGCGGAGGCCGGTATCCTACCTCTGAGTTACGGAACTGGACGGTCAGTACGGCTGAATTTAGGCGATATATTTATTTTAGCATATATTCCCCATCCACCATAGATCTCTATTCCTCTGGAAGAGCATTGCATAAGCTTACAATAACGAGTTACCTCACTTAAGGAGTGCTCAACCCTGAATAGGGGAGCGTTAATTATTGTGTCATCCACAGACAGCTGTTTCGTTGTATTATAACTCTTCAATGTGGCTATAGACTATCCATTCTCCCATCCAGTACCATGATTGCGTTATATCATATAATTATATATATACAATGAAAGAAAATGGGGCTGCTGCAGGAATCGATTTCCTGCTGCAGCCATATTTTCTTTAATTGTTTATTCTATTCACGTTGTATGAATTGAGTGATACATTAACTGTGTAATGACGGGAGGTCATTCCAAATAAGTTTCTATGTAATATAACACAATTTATTACTAATTCTGTCGGATCATATACATGTGTTTCATAATATACACACACATGCACACACACACACACACACACACACACACACACACATATATATATATATATATATATATATATATATATATATATATATATATGATACACACAGCACACACCACTGATGATGGGAAGAATCCCGAAACATGTATGGACATTCTACTTATAAGGATTAATAAACCTTACCTCCAAACACCTCACTCCCGAGTCTGTCTCACTCTCTACAGTACACATTATATATATATATATATATTTTTTTCTGAACCAAACTTAGCAGGATTTTATTATTTCATGTGGAAACCTACAGAATGAGAATGAGTATTTTTTAGAATTATGTATGAAACAAAACTGAGACTAAGATGCCGAAAATATGGACATGTTGCCTTCCAGAAATATGTACACCCCTAAGGAAATACTTAATTCTATATCAATATCTAGCGTAGCAGCCTTCATTTTTTTAAATAACTGCTTGTAGTATCGATAACACTGACCTCACTAGATTTGCGCAAACAACAACTGGAATCTTCTTTTCCCCCTCCGAAGAGAAAGTATTCTTTCAAATATGTCTTATTTGATAGTCTTCGTTTTTGTACTTTTCATTTTAGTACATTCCACAAGAGCACAATCGGATTAAAATCCAACTACATGCAAGGCCAATCGTGCATTTTTACTTTTTGCCCCCCCCCCCCCAGAAACTGTTTTTTCAACGGAGTGTTTTGGATTATTGTCATGCTGAAACGCACTACTTCTTCCCAAACCTTTGAGTGACTGCAACAGGTTTTCTTTCGATATGTTGATGTAATTTTCAGCGCCTCATCAGTGCAATTAGATCCCATTAAAGCCCAGATCATGAATTCTCCTCCACCATGTTTAACTGTTGATAGCAAACAGTTTTCTCGACACGCCTTGCCATTATGATGCTAAACTCAGTGGATGTATGAAGAGGTTATTTTCTGTTTCATCTGATCACACTAAAGTTTGTGCAGGAGAATGAGAATGAAAAATTCAACGATTTGGGAAAGAATATATTTTGCCAGAGTTGAAAAAAACATTTAATTGGCTGTTTATGCAGATCTAATGTAGTCAATGTCATCAGGAATATAAACAGAGATTGAAAATTACTCCGGATATTGACATTGAACAAACTTTTTTCGTAACGGTATACGCATTTTTGGACGGTGGCATATTCGTATTTTGGCCACAGAGTTCCAATGCTGTAGAGTTTATAATAATGCTTGATAGGCGTCGTTTTGATTGCATAATTTTCTCCATGAAATAGTGAATACCTGCCATGTTTGGTTTAGAAGAAGGTTTTTCTGTAAAAGGTAGTAGGGTGGACTCACTTATGGGGGACAATATATATAGTAATATGGGAAAACCTATAATATGTATGTAAGTAGGAATTATTGAATGGATATATTTTTTAAGCCGATTTAGTTATGCATACCTTGTTTTCAGTAGAATGTAGGTCAAGGTACGTGATATTGTTCGAATATTGTACATCCAAAAATTGAATTGATGCGTGAATGGTAGGTGTGTTTACTTAACTCGTAACACAAGACAATATTATGAAGTGCTTCTTAGTAAATATCAAGAAGTAGCTTGAGTACTTAGTGTCGTTCAGGAAAAACTTCAAACATGGCAACAAAGGAAAACAAATTATAATTTTTCTAGCAGGGATACCTGGCACTGACCAGAGGAAGAATAGCTTGAAATGTAACCTAACAGGAAAATATGTTCTCTGACAAAAATTTCGTTTTACACAAAAAAAACAGTGAAAAACGATTATTTACACTATATACGCATGAAAGAGTACCTGTAAGGGAAGAAATAATCTGATTCACCCACCCCCCAAAACAACAAAAACAAAACAAAGAGCAAAAAAAAAAATTGATGTTATGGTTTCTGGATTAAGTACATAAGTATTCCTCCCATTGGGTGCCGGGATCCAATTCAAGAACAACCAACATAGATATATCTATGAGAAAAGCACGAGGAATCACGCAAAGACCAGTAATCTTGGGTGATTATCCTTGTACCTTGTTACAATTTCCATAAATGACCTCAGGTGTCTTCAGAATCAACCTCACATTGCCTATAACTTTCGCCGTGTAAAGATGTATTCCTTTGCAAAATTTCTACATCCTCATTGCAATATTGTAGCCAGAAACGTTGCTAGAAATGGCCAGCAGTGACGAATGGTGACCTCAAATGACCCCAATGTCAAAATCACATTCCTAACTACTTTGGCCGTGAAAGAATCTACCTCTATGCCAAATTTATGTTTCATATGTGCAATATTGTGGCTAACAACTCGGAAAATTGTCCAAAGATGACCTTAGGTGACTTCAAATGACTTATGGGGCTAATATCACATTGCCTTCCACCTTCTCCCAGAAAAGATTTGCCCCCATGTCTAATTTCATTTACATAGATGCAGGATAATTGCCAAATACTTCGGAAATTTGGTAGAAGTGACCAGAACTGACCTCTGGTGACTTTGAATGACCTCAAGGTCAACATCGCTTAGCCTGTTAGCTTCAATTTGAGATGTGCCTACAGCTTGCTTGTTGCAAAATTGTAGTCCATAGTGCTGAGAACTGGCTAGAAATGACCTCTGTTAACGTCAACTCAGCATTGTGTATGGCCTTTGCTACAGAAAGATGTACCATGTCCAATTTCAGTGTCATTCGTTTGAAAATGACCAGAAATAACCTGTGGTGACCTTGAATGGCCGCAGAAGTCAACGTCTTAGTTTGCGATCCTCGCTATGAGAAAATGTAACCATATGCCAAATTCCGGCATCTTTGGTGAAAAATTGTGGCCCACGACTCTGAAAAATGGCTGAAACTGATCAAATGATCTCTGGTGACATGGAATGACATACGAGGTCAACCTCACATAGCCTATGTTCTTAGTTGACCCCTCCCTGGTTTACATGCAGAATATTAGGTTGATAGAACTGGTATTTTCTATGAAGAAGTGGAACAAATAAGCAAACGAAAGGATCAAATACTAGTATGGATAGAGATTACATAAAAAATCACCCGGTTGGTGACTTATATAAACTGAAATCAAAGCCAACAACAACAACAACAACAACAACGACGACGACGACGACAACAGCCATAACATAATAATAATAATAATAATAATAATAATAATAATAATAATAATACTACAACGACTAATAATAGTAATACAAATAATAATAATAATACTAATAATACCAACAATAATACTAATAATACTAATAAAACTAATAATGATACTAATGATACTAATAATACTAGTGCTAAAGATACTGCTACTACTACGACTAATAATAGTAATAATAATAACAATAATAATACTAACAATAATACTAATAATACTAATAAAACTAATAATAATACTAATAATACTAATAGCACTATTACTAATGATAATACTAATACTACTACTACGACTAATAATAATAATGATATTAATAATGAACAGCTGCTATCCTTCTTCCTCTTTAATCAAATATAGACAATTTTAATGAAGTCCCCGATCAACGTCGTTGTTGGGTCCTTGAAAACCACACGTTTAACGTCAATGTGAAGTGAAACTGTTTGGAGGAAATCGACGAATATTCAATTGCCTTCTGTATTCTTATCTCTTTCCTTTTACCTCATTGCTCGTTTTTTTCATCCCACGTACAGTAATTTAAAAAAACTGTAAAGTATGTTTTCTTTCTTTCTTTCTTTCTCTTTATCTATCTTGCCTTCTCTTCCTTCCTTTTTTTTCTTTTCTTTCTTGTAATTTCTGTTTTTATTTTATTTCTGGAACTGAATAAAAAAAAAAAAAAAGAACCATACAACGTATTGTCAAGTAAAAAACGAAACAAAATTTTGTTTTCTTCGCCAACTCTCTCTATCCTTCCTTTCTTATGAACGCTACAAACCGATTCGTATTTGCTCTGAACAGAAAACCTTTTGACTTTCATCGCAGTTTTTAAAAAAAGGCCAACGTCACTGCCCTACTTGAAGTAGCCATGAAAGAAAGAAAAACATGAAACAGAATTTTATTTTCTGACTGAATTTGTCAGATGAAGGATCATCTCTATGTATGGGTCTTTTGGGACTGCTGTTCACATCTCTTTGTTGTAAATTCCAAATCCTCTGCACTTAAGACACCTGCATGAAGGAGGCAGCGGATCAAGAGGACCGAAACGCTGTGTTCAAAAGATGCACTAAGATGAGGACAATATTAACCCGTAATACATATTCACTTAGAATTGAACGACCGCAGCAACCAAAGGTGGCGAAGGGTTCTATACAGCTTTATATGTATATTTAAAAGGTTCTTCTTGAATTTCAATTACATTTTGCGAAAGTATGTGGGTTTGGGAAGAAGTGATTAAATTTTTGGACAGATCAATGAATACGTTCATATTTAAGTTATATATGAACTGATTTTCATTCAATTTTAAGTGATATTCACGTTGACAGAACTATGCACGCTCTTGGTGCTTTCAGTGTTTTCCCCTTGATTTCGTGTCAGCCAATAATACAGTAACTTCATGTGGTATTGTAAAAAATAATCCAGTCGAGAAGAGAGAATTGACCTCTAGCAGTGACTTGCATCCCATGGAAATTACCGATGACATAACCTGAAATGGAAATGTGTCAAGATAGGGCAAAAAATGTCTATGCAAGGAATGAGAAAAAAAAATGAGGTGCGTGAAGGAAACCACAAAGAAAAAAAAAGGAAGGAAGAAAGAAAAGCAATAAGAAAGAAGAAAAGTTAAAAGAAGGCAGAAGGAAAGTTAAAGGTAGGCAGACCTGCTAAGAAAGAGTTCATTTAGTACACACCAACTGCACCACTCTGCGCGACCTGGGAGGCCGCAGATGATGCTCTGTGGGGAGTCCAGTTTCCTTATTACCCCCTTTTGCAGGAGATGAAATGATATTCTTGCTTGTATAACCTGCCACTAACGAAGTGACAAACTATCCTTTGAAGATTTTAACTCATTCACATCTCTTTTACTTTCGCTTATTCATTTGGTCTCTTAGGGGATCCCAGTGTTTTCAGTAGAACCTAGCCATCCGCGGAATCTCCAACTGTACTTCCAATTATCCGCGGTTGACTCAATTTAGATGTTTCCCATCTAAATTCAGATGTTTTTTAGTTGCGTCTACATGTTAAGAATCGCTATTTAGATAATTTGCAATAAATCAACTGATGTTTTTGTTTAATTTGTAGTAATTGAATTAGTAATATTTTTGATTAAATCAATAAATAATCACATTTTCTTTAAGATGAGTTTATTCCCCTGGCTTCATTTTCTGATGACACTTTTCATTGAAAGTTGGGGTCAAAAGTGAGCAGAATCATCTTCCCCCTCTTAGGGGTGAAAAATAAGGGGAATATCACAGTGTAAATGCACTGCTTATGATTTCATCATAAAAATGCATTGGAAATCAAGAAGAAAGGGATTGTTAGTGATCAGGAATTAAGGCATATATTACAGACAGAATACAGCCTTTTAAATATAAAACGCATTACGAATAATTTCACCAGAGAGATGCATTTGTATTTTTGATGAAATATCAAACTTTTAATTTACCTGATAATAATTTGGTTATTATGCCATTTATACTATGTTTTGGTAAAATATCAAAATATCAAAACATTACGTTGAGCAACGTTTTCTTGTTTATGTTTGATATTTTCTGGACATTGAACTAGTCAAGATGAAATTAAGTAGAGACACAATTGATGAAGTTGATCATAATATAGAATCCTATTTCTACCAAGTTACGTCAAAAGACGTGACAGACAACGTAAGTTTAACAGACGACAACGGAACATCTGCTAATTATTATAAACGTGGAATGTTCACCTACAAATAATTTGGTTATTACGGCATTTGTTTTTTATATTTGGCAATTGCATTCTAGTTATAACTTATCCAAGACATTATGTTGTGCAATATTTTCTTGTTTGATATTTTCTGAACATTGAACTAATCTAAGGTAAAAATTAAGCGGAGATGCAATTCACTAAGCTGATCGTAATATAAAATTCTATTTCTATCAAGTTACGTAAACAGACGTGACAGACAACGTAAGCGTAACAGACGACAACGGAACATTTGCTAATTATTATAAATGTGGAATGTTCACTTACAAATAATTTGGTTATTACGGCATTTGTTTTTTATAATTGGCAATTGCATTCTAGTTATAACTTATCCAAGACATTATGTTGCGTAACATTTTCTTGTTTATGTTCTTGTTTATGTTATGTAAATATATCAAATTTAAACGTAACAGAAAGTTCTATCTCTTGTAAGTTATTTAGTTTTGTTTGATTTAATTTTCAAAAACAATTTCCAGTACTTTTAATTATCGGTGTTCTCTTTTCACGTCCTCTCCGTTTCTCTAGCATCACAAATGTTTGTGAAAAGTAATCCTACTTGAAGGACACTGAGAATAGCAGAGAGAAGAAGCTATTTTTTCATTTTTATAATCCATTATTCTTTTCTATTCCAGATTTTGCATTTTTATTGTGATTAGAATTCGCACGCCAACCTTTTGTTTGTAATGTTCTTGTTAAACCGATCGCCTTAGTTGAGTGGTAGAGTGCTTGCCTCCGGTTCAGTAGGACGTGGTTCAATCTATCTTGATACTCAATACCTCTCCGCTAAACACTCAACGCAACGACCAAGATTGGGGAACCTCTCCCCGAGTCTAAAAGCTTACGACCAGATCACGTTTGATACACCGGTTCTTGTAAGATCCCTTGAGTTAGGCGATGTCAAGCCTGGTCAGTACCTTGATGCGTTCACATTGTGGAACATCAAGTACTATAAGTAGATCGAAGCTTCGACTGACCTGGCGAGCCAGGAGTAGGTCTTATTTACAATAAACCATTTGTACCCAACGATGCAATATGTACCCTCCATTAGGGTATTTGCAGATAAGGGTAACACATATAAGGCTGGATTATGGTTACTTGGGGTCCCTGGCTGTAATGCAAAGAGGGGCCCTCCCATCAAATTGTAAACTATAAATTCTATTGAATTGAATTGTAATTATATTGAATTTCATCCACATACTTCTTCTTCTTCTTCTTCTTCTTCTTCTTCTTCTTCTTCTTCTTCTTCTTCTTCTACTTCTACTTCTTCTTCTTCTTCTTCTTCTTCTACTTCTTCTTCTTCTTCTTCTACTTCTTCTTCTTC
>OY735243.1:20208724-20236224 GCA_963457665.1 Thysanoteuthis rhombus | reverse complement strand
TCTAGATGTGGGACATTGCTATTAGGATTTTAATAAAATAAACATTCTTTAAAGTTGATTGATAGAAAAAAAATGAGGAATATTTTGATGAAACCAGTAATAGTTCGATAAAGAGAATGCTGACGATTAAAATCAGATTAAAATCAATTTAAGAACAAGAGAGAAAATTAAAGCAACCCAACTGAATAAAACCTTCTGAAAAGAAACTGAAAGAAGACAAAAGAAGATACACGACAGTAATCATCGAAACAATTTGCTAAAAAGGTCAGGGTTTCAAATCTTCTAACAGCTACACATTAGCTTGTGTACTCAAGGAAAATAGAGACCTAACAACAGAGAGGGACCGGATCGTCGAACATACCCAAGTATCCTACCAAAAATTCTATTCCTCTAAACAAGGAACATACGACAACGAATAAGATGTGTAAGATGCGAGCAATCAGTTCGAGAATTTCCCAGATGTTACACCATGGGAGGTGAAACGAGCCATCAAACAAAAAAAAATGGAAAGATCCCTAGACTAGATAATATCATCATCAACTTACTCGAATAAGAAACTAGCCATTCTATTCAACTTGTGCCAAGATCAAAGTAAAGTCCCAGAAGATTGGAACACAGCAATCATAATACTGTTATATAAAAAAGGAAACCTGAATGACCTCAATAATTACAGACCATTAAGTCTATTCAACTGCATCTCAAAGATTTTCACCAAAGTTATCACTAACCGAATCACCAAAATGCTGGACGAAAACCAATCACGGGAACACACTGACTTTAGAAAAAGGCTGCTTGACCATAGACCATCTCCATTCAATAAATCAACTAAACGAGAAAGCAGCAGAATATAGAATGCCACTTGCGGTAGCATTCATAGACTTCAACACGGCCTTCGACTCAGTGGAAATTCCCAGGGTTATTGATGCTATCACTCTACTTGTATCTACTGCGTATTGCAACATATATACCGTCACTGCAACCCCTTTATCGGGCTACATAGAGACCCAGAGCCTTTTCAACCCCGGAATGGGATGACACAAAGTGATAACAACTCACTTACACTCTTAACAGCTTGCCTCGAGTTTATCTTCTGGAACCTAGATTGAAAAAACAAAGGAATCAGAATAGACGCTGAATACCTCAGATTTGCAGACGACATCGTCCTTTTTTTCTGGGAACCTTTATGACCTCCAAATAATGCTAGACGAACCAAATGAAGAAAGTGGGAAAGGTGATCTCCACATGAACTTCAGTCAAACAAATTTCATGAGCAACGAACATGTTGAACACAAGGACAAAATAATCAAAATCGAAAATGCAAAGCTGGAGGAAGTTCAGTACTACATGTACCTAGGGCAACGAATCTTCATGGAATTCTCAAAAGAAGGAGAAAAGTAGCAAAGAGTAACTTTAAGTTAGAAAGCCGTCGGTAGAGCAAGTTCAACCTTCAAGAACGAGAAAATCCCTTTAGTCCTAAAAAGAAGGGTGTACAAACAATGCATCCTCCTGATAGTCAACTATGGAACTGAAACATAGAACCTAACCAAGAGACAGATACGCAAATTGAGAACCCTGTAACATACTCATGAGAGAATCATGCTCAATCTCACATGGAGAGATCACAAGACAGCACAGTATATGAGGGAAAAATAGTATTCCTAGACATCAAAGAATCCATTAGGAAACTCAAATGGAAATGGGCTGGTCATGTTGCGAGAATGGCAGACAATCGCTGAACATCAAGATTCACAACATGGATTCCCAGAGATCAAATGCGGAATCGAGGCCGGCAGAATGTGAGATGGCGAGACGAACAAGACAGCTTCAGGAAATATTTGCTCCACGACTCCCACGATAAAGCAGTGTGGCAAATCCCTGGGAAGGTTTATGTCCAACGATGGACGATAAAAGACTGATGTTGATGATAATGAATATATTTCCCAAATTTTAGACACATAAGGGAAATGCCTGATCCAAAGGTGCATGTTTTGAAGGTACTTCATGGCGTATGGTGTAGCTTACCATTGAAAAGGAAGAAAGGAATTGGACAGAAAGAAGTAGATATGACAAATAAACAAAAACCAAACCAAAAGAAAGAAAGAAAGAAAAAAGAAAGAAAGAAAGAAAGAAAGAAAGAAAGAAAGAAAGAGATTGGGGAAAAAACGAAAGAAACAAAAAGGAAAGGAGAAATAACGAAGAGGGTTGAACAGAAAGAAGAGAAAAAACAAAGAAAGAAAGAAAGAAAGAAGAAAGAAGAAAGAAGAAAGTAAGAAAGAAATGAATTGGACAGAAAGAAAAAAAGAGAGAGAGAAATAGATTCGGAAGAAAAAACAAAAGAAACAAAAAGAAAAGGAGAAAGAAAGGAAGGAAGAAAAAAGAATTATATAGAAAGAAGGGAAGAAAGAGAAAAAAGAAGAAAGAATAACAAATAAACAGGAAAGAAAGAAAGAAAGAAAGAAAAAAAGAAAGAAAGAAAGAAAAAGGGAGGAAAAAGAAAGTAAGAAAGAATTGATTGGACAGAACGAAAGGAAGAAAGAAAGAAAGGAGAGAGAAAGAAAAAGAAGTAAATAGGAAATAAAGAAAAAAAAAAGAAAATAAATGCGAACAAAAAGAAAGCAATTGACAAAAGGAAGAAGAAAGAAAAGAAAAAAGAAATGGATTGGACGGAAAAAAGAGAAAGGAAGAAAGAAAAAAAAATAAAGGATAGGAAAAACAAACAAAAAGGAGGAAAGAAAGGAAAAAGAAAGGGAGAGAAAGAAAAAAGAAAGACAAGAAAGGATTGGAAAGGAAGAAAGAAACAAACAAAGAGAAAAGAAAAGGGAAAGAAGGAAATGGATTGGATAGAAAGAAAGAGACAATTAAAGAAAAGAGGAAAGGAAGAAATGGATTTGGATGAACGAATGAAAGAAACCAAAAGGAAAGAAGAAGGAAAGGAACAAATGGAGTGGTCAGAAAGAAAGAAAGAAAGAAAGAAAGAGAGAAAAAAGAAAAAAGGAAGTAATAAAGAAATGGATTGGAAAGAAAGGAAGAAAAAAGTAGAGAGGGTGGTAAGTACTCTGGAATCAAATTTTAAAGGGAAAGAGGAAAATGGAAAGAGAACGTAATCTAAAGGAGTGAATGCAGAGGGAGCCTACCGACAACAACGGATGTAATGGAATAATAAGACAAGAATTAGATAGTTAAACGAAAAAAGAAATCGGAACATTTTTTATTTTTAATTACTTAAAGAAAGGTATTAAAAGAAAAGAAAATAATAAATTATGATGGAAAAGATCCAATCAAAAAATTACGGTGGGATAATAGCCTGATATGCTTTACTATTCTGCGTTGACAAAAACACAAAAGTATTGACAATCCGTTATTTAAATCAATTTTTTAAGTGATGAAAGGAAAGCTATTACTTTCCTTTATTCTCGTTCAGCGCTCTTGTGTACGCGTATGTACGTGCGAGCTCTCTTGATCACGCGTACAGTTATAATTACATCTTGTCTTTTTTATACATGCGTGAGTATTGAAGTATATGCTGGTACTTTTAACACACACGCCCACCGGTGTTGCCGATTCGAAAATAGATTTTACAGCTAGATCCACAAACAAGCGGATCTAAAAAAGAGCATGGGCATTCATCGAGGGAGTGGGAAGATAAGAACAGGGTAATTGCCCACACCCCTGGATCCGAAAGCAGTGCGGTCCCGTCCTATAAAAAGTTTTTGAAGAAGCAGTTGCCATTGATTTATATAAGAATAGATTTGTATGTTCCTTGACCCCAAAATAATGAAAATGATATGTCAAGCTGAGTCATCAGAGGTTGAGATGGTGGGAAGAGTGAGTGAGGTATACAAGAGAGAGAGAGAGAGAGAGAGAGAGAGAGAGAGAGAGAGAGAGAGAGAGAGAGAGAGAGAGAGAGAGAGAGAGAGAGCGCTGCCTCTACAATGACTCACTTCAAAACAAAAGCTAAACACTACTGATCGATTAAAGAATGAAAAAAAAAACGAAAAGAAGAAAGCAGAACTTTTTTTCTTCTTTTTAATTACTGAAAGTAAAGTATTAAAATGAAATAAAATAAAACATTTAGAATTAATTCTGCTTAAAAATATGCAATCAGAAAATTAAGTCGGAATAATAGGCTGATATGCTTGAATATTCTGAATTGACAAATATTGTCAAGTATTGTCAATCCGTTATGAAGGGCGAAAAAGAAAGACGATTTTTTTTTCGAAGTGATGAAAAGAAAGCTATTACTTCCCTTTATTTTCGTTCAGAGCGTTCCTGCGCCCACGTATATACGTGTGCTCTTGATCACGTGTGCAGTTATCATATCAAACACTGTCAACCAAAACTGTCATCCGAGCTGTCAACATAGATTTCTTCAGTTTTCAAGTAGGTCCGGCTGGCTATATATGTACTTAATGTATCATGCGATTAAGCCGTACCAAGGGTGTTAGAGGGTTGGAAAATTTAAACATCTATTTCGTATCATGTGTACAATTTTTTTAAATAACCTCCCCAATAGGTTTTTAATGGGAGGGGTTCGATTTACAATATAAGTTTATGGTGATATGGTCACTAGTTTGTGCTAGTGCTCGTTTAGAAAATTCGAACATATCATTTATCCAACAAAAGGCGAGAGAAGTAACTCATTCATTGATCACCCCTTTTTCCAATTTTTAATATTGATCATCGCCAACACAGAACTCTGCCAAGAGATCAGAACCCAGGACCAATTGAAAACCTATCGGGGGTGAGGATTTTGAAAAAAACAACTAAAAATACTGTTTTTTCTAGACGTACTCAGGAGTTTTGCTTAAAATTCTAGCCTCCAAGCATCACTGATGCGGCCTGTACGCCAGATACATACATACATACATACGGAGTCAGCTGCAGATTATGGGGTGGATCCTGGTATATTGTTTCGATTGATAGATATTTTTCTTGTTGAAAAATGCATCAATGTATTCGCTTATGTCTGTTCCCACAATATATCTAGAAGCTCTCAATTAATTTGAATGAAATTTTATTGAGGGTTGGTCTGAAAGGGAAATGAATGATTTTGGGGGCTGAAAATGTCCCGTTTTAGATATTAAAAAAAAAATTACTATTTTAGATGTAAAAGGGTTTAGAAGTACTAGTAAGTGCCCTTACACTGACCACGGCAACAGTCGCCCATGTCTGGACTTCACATATCACTAGTCTCTTCTCAGTTTTTGTGACATGTGAAAATAGACCTGGGGGTGACAAAGCAATGGAAGTGGCGTAACTCATTACACCATATGCTATTTAGCCCATAGCCGGAGAGAGGAACCGGATTCATGCTTTTCTCAAGGGTATTATTGCCAGTCTCAGTTTCACTTGGCTGGATTTTCCGCGCTGTTAACAGATCGGTCGCCGATTCTCCCAAAAAAGGTTAAAAGCGAACAGCAAATAAAAAGGCCAAATTTCAATTTCAAGGGAAGTAACTCAGTATTTGCTGTATTGTGATAATTGCTTTCTATTCCCTGTTCTGTAATGTTTTATTTTTCATTCAGATTTTTGTTATTGTACGGTGTTGGCAGGGGTATGCGCTCTCTGAGTGCTTTTTAGTTGATTAATGTTTTCAAGTGTGTATTTTTTTTTCAAATATATTATATCGCTGTTGTGCGTATCTTAAATTGTAAGGCTTTTAAAAAGCATTTATTGACGTATCTTTTGAAATTCTTCAAATGGATTTTATTTATCATTATCGCTGTTTTTAAACTTTTGTACGCATTGTTCTTCTTTTACGTGATACAACAGGAGAGTTATATCTACAAGGAAGAGAGTGAGAAAATTATATATATATATATATATATATATATATATATATATATATATATATATATATATATACATATATATATATATATATGTATATATATATACAGAGAGGGGGGAGAGAGAGAGAAAGAGGTGCAGGGGGAAGTGGGACTCTCATTTCGAACATATGGCTATATTGATAAATCCACTACAGCATCTCTCTCTCTCTATATATATATATACATATATATATATATATATATATATATATATATATATATATGTATGTGCGTGTGTGTGTGTGTGTGTGTGTGTGTGTGTGTGTGTGTGTGTTTGTGTGTGTGTGTGTGTGTGTGTGTGTGTACTACAAATTCATTAAATACATTTTACAGAAGTTTAGAAAGATTGCTGAAAAATATTTTCGTGTCCCAAGAACAGACGTTCCAAGTTTGAACATGCTCTGGGGCGTCTTGGTACACGACTGTAATAATAGGACAATTCAAGAATTATTTTAGAATCAACTGAAATTCCAACACCCATAATATATTCTATCCGATAACTTCAACTGAAGATAACAGTCACTTTGGTTTGTCACCTTTGAATAGGGTTAATTGGTTCATAAAACGTCCTTGAATTTGTTCTAGCTTGTAGACAGATAGATCAACAGAAAACACAAGTTTCTGTTGGCCACGCTTTGTTCCCCACCGGTGTACAGAGAAAGCTGAAAAAATACAATGTCCACACATCCATGTGAGCATATTTCAGCATCAGCTGGTATTGTGAACATGGGACACTCAAAATATCTGCTCAGAACACGTTTTAAGATCTTGCTGGTTACCTTATCCTCATTCAGTCCATCAACCAGTGCAGCGTATTAGTGCATCTTCTATTCATTGGAAAACGAACAAGAACTTAGTTTTCCCACCATTTGAAAGGTCTTCACTTTCCTCTTTGTAAGCAGCTTCCTTACGATCAGATGATTTCTTTTTAACAGATATGATGCCCAGGTAAACAATTCTCTTCTCTACAATCTTCACTATCGGTCTCCTGTGTGGGATTCCAACCGATTGTCTTGCAGTCTCATTTCTTGAACCCTGGATGATTTCGTCTTTCTCCTCTTGGCCTGCTGAGCAATTTCGAATCACTCAAGAGCGTCAGAAGATTCTTATTCTCCCAGATTTTCTCCTGTCTTTTCTTCTCTTAGGCCAAGCTTTAGCTAAAGGATAGAATACTCTGACATTAAAATATCAGAGGGTCCTGGTTGACGAGGTTGTAGCATTTGGGGTTAGATAGGCAACTACCAGGAAACCTTCTGTTTCTGTGGAATCCCCATCGATTTCTACAGGACGATCTTTTACACCAGACGTGAGGAAATCAACACCAATTGTTTTTGTCTTATCAGTTTTGACTGTAAGTGCTACATGTGTCAGAACATGTCCCAACGAACCCCTCTCATCATGTTCCAACAAGTCCCATGTAGTAATAAGTCTAACATATGCATACAACACAAATTGGAACAGGTAAATTATTTGCTGCTCTATTCCAAATACCTTTTACCAAACAATCAACCCACAAAAGTATTTGCTAAACAGACAGGACATTTCTAACTTGTGAAGATTGTACTTCAAGATGTAAAAATACACACTCCTTTCTGTACGCTTGAAAACCTTCGACGTCGACTTGATACCAATATAGTTGAGTGGTAGTGTAGGACGCTCTCACAAGAAGATAACAGAATCCTCACCAGTTTTTTTTTTTTGCTGAAAGTGAGGTGTTTCCACTTACCCCATGTTCCAACTAACACCACTCTCCCTTACTGGAGAGAATGAGGTGGTTTATATATACGAGGGTGAGAGAACTAAGAATGGTGGGGTTGACTGACTTTAAAAAAAAAATCAATCATTTTTTTTTCTTTTTCTGATACCCTTCCATGAAAATATCAATTCATAAATGAATGAGTTCCAAAGATTAGATTGAAATCCGTTGATAAGTTTATTTTTGATAGTATCTTAAATCTGGATGTGTTTTGGGCTAAAACTTTTATGATGCAATTTACTATATTGCACCTGTTTGCTCAGTGTAAACTACTTATCGAATAGAAATATCTACAGGTTCATGTTCCCTAAACAAACATTTTTTATACGAACATTTTCTACAATGTTCCTTATCAGAATGTTTATTCATATTTATTTTGTCATATGTTCATTTTATGTTCATATCTATATATCTACAGAAACTTGCTTAAAGACATATAAGAATAATTTCCATCAAAATATTTTTGTCTCTTATTTTTTTCCCCCGATCAAAGCTAGGTACCTGTTTTCAAGTTCTTTTCGCATCTATTATCGTTGTCATACTTTTGTTATTTTTTCATTTTTATGGCTTTTTAAAAAAGCATTTTTTTTATTTACCTTTTGAGATCTTGTACAAAGATTTTATTTATCATTATTGTAATTTTTACGTGTTTTATACATTGTTCTTTTTGGACGGTGGTTCAGTTGGATCCGACAAAATCAATACCAATCAGGATTGCCAATTCGTAAATATAGCTAGATCCGTATATAAAAGAAGCTAAAAAGTAGCTAAATATTAATTATAACAAGTTTGGCTGGTCACTCAATAGAAACCGTCGGGCAACCTACGTCGTTTGGTAGTATTTCATGTTGGGAGTGATCAATTACAAAAATTTTTAAAGAGAGATGATAAATGAATCGGTCACCTCTCTGACCTTTTGTTGGGCAGAGATCTCGGGAAAAATCAGAATTTTCAAAAAAAAAACAAACCAAAAAACAAAAAAGAAACAACAAGCAGACACAAACTAAGAGATCAATTTAGCATTAACTTGGATTGCAAACTGATCCCCCTCTGTAAAAAAAATTTGGGAATGTGGGAAAAAACAAAACTTTTTGTAAACATAATAAGGTGTAAATGTTTAAAATGTCAGTCCTTTAGTTCCATTGGTGTAGCCTGTACACGTGACGTATACGTACACAACCAGCCAGCCAGCCAGCCAGCCAGCTAGACCATCTTGAAAGAAGCCCATGTTGACAGTTTTGGTGGACAGTTTCTGATAAATTTAAGTATTTACTTCATTTACATGGATCTCTTAACAGGTCGATATCGACCCCTCTGGGTCAATGGGATCATACAAGGGATCAATAAATGCATGGGGGTCAAAAGGGGGTCGATAAACACCGGGGTTGAAATTATTGGTCGGAAGCTGACATTCGTATAAGATATAAAAAAAAATACAACTTGTTGATACACATTTCAGATTTATATATCAGTTTTTATTTTCTATTTTACATTCTGTTTGTTGAAACAATGACGCTAAGTAAGTAAGTGCCATTAAGCTGGCCATGGCAACAGCTCTTTCTGTCTGGGCTTTGCATATCACAAGTTTCTCTTCGTCTTTGCATTCTTCAAGGTTTTTGTGACATTTGGAAATGGGCTTAGAGGCAACAAACCCCCAGGGTTGCATAACTCACTAACATACGCTATTTTACCCATAGCTGGGGGGGGGGTCGGATTCATGATATAATTATCAGATGCAGTTTGGTTCCAACGGAGCTTCCATTTCGTTTCGTTCACAAAATTTCATGTATTTATTTATTCATTTTTTAAAGATTTCGTTCTGCGACGAAAAGGGAGTAGTTTCATTAAAAAAAAAAGCTTTGATAGATCTAACTCCGAAGGAAGCAACTCTGACACACACGTATGCACTTAAAATAAAACAAATACATACATCTATTTTCTTCTTCTTCTTCATGATGATCATCATGATGATCATCATGATCATCATGATCATGATCATCATCATCATCATCATCATTAGACCTTAATCGTCTGTCGTTGGACATAGATCTTCCCCAGGATTCGCCACACCTCTCTATCACAGGCTTCGCTGAGCCAGTACTTTCTGAATTTGTCTAGTTCGTCTCTCCATATTGTATCTAAGTCGGCCTCAGTTTCGGAAGTGATCTCTGGGGATCCATGTTGCAAGTCGTAATGTCCATTGGTTGTCTGCCATTCTTGCAACATGACCAACCCATTGCCATTCAAGTTTTCCAGGATATTCTTTGATGTCTCAGACTTCTATTTTCTCCCTGATATACTACGCTGTCTTGTGATCTCTCCATGTGATGTTGATCTTGAATCTCTCATGCGCGCATTGCATGCTTCTCAGTCTGTCATTTGGTTAGGTTCCATGTCTCAGCTCCATAAGTGACTATCGGGAGAATGCATTGGTCGTATACTCTTCTTTTTAGGATTAATGGGATCTTCTTGTTCTTGAAGGTTGAGAGTGATTCTTCGCTTGATTTCTTTTTCTTATGTGGGTTTCATGGAGATTCTTTGTCCTAAGTAAATGTAGTGGCGTACTTTCTCCTGTTTTTGCATCTTCGATTTTGACAGTTGTGTTCTTATTCTCGACATGGTTGTTGCACATGATCTTCGTTTTGCTGAAGTTTATGCGTAGGCCGACTTTCTTACCGCTCCTTTTTACTTTTAAAACTTTTATCTGCTTATCCATTATCCGAGATGCCACGAGCTAGAAGTGTTTCGGATTTTGGAATACACTTACGTCCATTTTCTCTTATTGCTTGAATTTGTGTGCTGGATAAACGTAAACGCTTTTTATTTTTCTAATATGGGTTTCTGCAGCTTTTTTTAAAAACATTTCCGATGATATCTTTGTATGGATGAGACAAAAAACAAAAAATACAGTGATTAATGCATGTAGATCTGATGGTGACAATAATTCGTTTTGATTGGGACTTGCTCAGTCTTTTACCGTTCGTGATGTAAATGTTGTTTTACGTTTCTAAAGAGTTACACAAAGATAACCAAACTTTTGAATTATGCTATGACGAGGTCTCTATCATTAGTTGGAGGTCACGTAGGTTCTCTACGAAAACAGCGGTGTTGTCTGCAAATCTGAGGTTGCTCAGATACTCGCCGTCTATTTTTATTCCTTTACTCTCTCAGTCTAGTCTTATGAAGCCTCACATAGAGAGACCATAAGACAGCACAGTATATCTGGGAAAAAACAAGAGTCAGGGACATCATAGAATCCATTAAAAAGCTCAAATGGCGATGGGCTGGCCATGTTGCTGGAATGGCAGACAACTGATGGACATCACGACTCATGACATGGATCTCCAGAGATCACATGCGCAACGAAGGCCGGCAGCATATGAGATGGAGAGACGAGCTAGACAAATTCGGAAAGTACTGGCTCTGCGACACCCATGATAGAGAAGTGTGGCGAATCCTAGGGAAGGTCTATGTCCAACGACGGACGTTAAAAGACTTATGATGATGATGATGATGATGATGACGACGACGACGAGGTCAGGTGTGGAATTTTCCATTTGTAATGTCATGTTGGATTTTAAAAAGTTTCGGATTCGGGAACATTTCGATTTTTGGAGTTTCGGAGAAGGTGTACTCCATTGGTATTTACCCCTGCCATCGGAGTTAGAGAGATATTTTGTCCATCCTTCCATCAGTCAGTCCGTCCACACGATATCTCTGAAAGTTCTCAACAAATTTGATGAGATTTATGGATGGTTTGGCAATGGCCTTCGGGAGTGATCAACTTTTGGAACGGATCAGGCAATCTTTTCAACTAAGAGATATTTCTATCATTCTACACGAAAAGAGATTTTGAAAGATTTTCCTTCTAGTACATTGAGTAAATATGAATATCAAAGAGAGTAACTCAATATTTGTATATATTGTGAGAATGCGATTATCTCCCTTGTTCATTATTATCTTATTTTTCATTCAGTTTTTAATTAGTGAACGGTGTTGTACCGTATCATTTATTTTTTTGGCGGTGGAGGGTTGCAGGTCTCTAATTCTCCAACAAAGTGGTTGTGCATGCCAGATAAAGTGAGAAATCTGTTGCCAAGTATGGTTTGTTATTATAGCAAAAGCTATCTTTAAAAATAACTAAAATAGTTTTAGATGTTTTTTTTTTATATACATACTCATTTAGAGCCTAATTATCGTACAAAATAACGACGTATTAAAACTCCAGAAAAAAGCATGAAAATTCAATATTTACTTTTATTAAACTTACCAGATTTATTCGACTATCACAGATTTTTATCAGCTAGAAATTTGAAAAATTCAGTCTGATCTAGTCAAAAGTGTCTGATCAGGCAACCCTGAAAGAAATTTGCTGGTAGAATGAGCATTGGGGCGGTACCGCTCCCCTGCACCCCCTGCATTCGATACGCCCCTATTGGCAGAGGTGAGTGCTTTCAAGTTGATTAATGTTTTTAAGTTTTTAAAAAAAAAATCCATTATTGTCACGGTCATGCATATTTTGATTTGTAAGGCTTTTAAAAAAAATGCATATATTGACTTATATTTTGCAATTTTATACGAAGATATGATTTATCATTACCGTTGTTTTTAAACTATACGTGCTTGTGTGTGTGTGTGTGTGTGTGTGTGTGTGTGTGTGTGTGTGAGAGAGAGAGAGAGAGAGAGGGTGGACGATTGGCTGTAAGAGAGAGACAGAGACAGAGACAGAGAAAGAGACAGAGAGAGAATTTAAAAAAGGGTGCGGTTGACTGACTTGAAAAAATATTTCTATAAGTTTTTCTTACAAATTAATCTTCCATAGAAAAATATTAATCCATAAATGAATAAATACCAAAAATATATTCTCATAAGTCTCTTTTTGGTAATATTTAAAAATCTGGGTGTGTTTTGGGCGAAAAATTTTATAATGCAATTTACTACGTCGCACCTGTTTGCTCTGTGTAAACTACTTATCGAAGAGAAATATCTCCAGGTTTATATTCTGTACACAAATATTTTTTAGTATGAGCATTTTCCACAATCTTCCTAATCAGAATTTTTCTTTATTTTTTGAGCTTTTTTGTCAGGTATTCATGTCGTTCATATTTTTGTATCCATAGTAACTTGCTAAAAGATATATCAGAATTATTTCATCGAAACGTTTTGTTTTCTTATCTCTTTTATTGATTTTTTATTGATAAATGTTTTCAGTTTTTTTTTCTTTCAAGTCTATTATTGTCACTGTCATGCGTGTTTTAATTTGTATGGCTTTTTAAAAAATGCATTCATTGATTTATCTTTTGAAATTCTCAACAAAGATTTTTTTCACCAATATTGTTGTTTTTTTTTAAACTTTTGAGTACATTTTTAGATGCTCCAGTATCTCCAGCAGTGATTGCAGTCACTGACTTACGGCCTGTTCATCTAAATCTAAATTGGTTCGCGTCTAGATATCAGAAATTGCTATTTGATCCAGTTTTAATAAAAATAAGCGTTGGGGTCCGTTAGAGGAACGGAAAATTCGACCCCCTGGATCAGGCCCTCTCACCGAGGACGAAGGATTGGAAGTTAAAACCTTATAGTCAATAAAAAATAATGGTGCTGTACTATTGTTTTATGTAAGCCCAACCTACTGTCCCAATACAAAGTATATGTTATTATTTGCTGTATCATGGTTAGTACTAAGATGTATTCCGAGTGTATCCTTTTTATCCAACCCCCCTGGAAAATATATTATTTTGCCATCCCCGGAAATATAGACTTTGTTACCCGCCCCCCGGGGGAAAATGGCAGCGGATACCCATGAAAACAAGTAAAAATTAAAATATAATCACGTATTCATCTGAAAAGATTAATCATTTTTTACTCAACAGAAGGTAAAGGATTCTTGGTTTGACGGATCTAAAATACGGTAGCCTAAGACTGGCTCTAAATATGATTTTTTTTAGCCATTTACAAGTTAGTCTTATAATACGTCTTCTAGACACGTGGAACCAAGGATTAGTAGGAAAACAATACACCAAGATTCTAAGAGAGATTATCAACAAAAATTAAACGTTTACTTTTAGCAAACTTGGTGGATTTTTATCGGCTAAATCGAATATTTTAGAAGCTTTAGCCGAATTGTGGCTAATTTAGTAGCACTGACCAGAAAAATCAAACGCGGGGCCCTTGAAATCACGGAGTCCGTTAGCAGATGCCGCTCTTGCTACATGGTTAATCTTGTCACTGAAGAATGGAGATTATGGAATAGAGCATTTGAAGCACTAGGAATGGAGAGATGAAGCAGTCTAATAAACGTAGAGCAAGGATTTGTGAAAGATACAAAAAGCTGGCAACGAGGGGGGGGCAGGAGGTTCGGCAGTCCGAAGAGAAGAGAAGAGAAATTAGTGTTGCCAATTTAGATGTTCTACGTCTAAATATAGAATCTTTTGGTTGCGTTTAAATGTTAGAAATTGTTCTTAAATGTTGGCTGTAAATTTAGATTTAAAAAAATGGGCTTTAGATACTTTTTAATTACTTTGGCATCTTGGTATTGTCGACGAAATTAAGTCTGATTGGTCACAAATATTGAATTATATATATATTTTTCATAAATTCATTTTATTTTGCTCAATTTGTTTCGGACGTTTTAACGGGGATTAACTCGTTATAATAGAAATAAAAATCACATTGTATTTTGGATTCTATTTCGCGCTGATACAAGACTTAGCAAATCATAATGAGGTAAAAAATATGAGCGAAATAATTTAGTATTTGTCATGCAAAATTTGTGGCTGACACTAATCTCTATTCTGGTTGGTTTCTTTGCTAATTAGCTCTTAAAAATGTAAGTATCATAATTGATTTGATATAATTATCAAGTTCGATTCGACGAACACAAAAAGCCATTATCAAAAGCGCAATAGAAAGATCTGGGATGGCTGACCATATCTGGAGAGAGAAAGGCGAACACTATTTTCTCTGGGGGGAAGTCCGTTTGTAGACAAGGATCGCATGAAAATATCAAGGGGGCAGCCCATATCAACATGTCGATTGAATGTGTGTCAGATAAAGGCAGAGTTCAACCCGATGCGACCTCCACTTCTCAACAGGAACAGGGTATGGAAATTCACGTCTAACACGGAAAGAAAAAGATAGAGACATCACCCGAATACAACGGAGTAACGTTGCTACCACTGAAACATCATATTTACGACAATTACATTCGGATAATACACCCGAGGAAGGCCGTTGAATGGATCGGCCAAAACGTCATGTTAACAACACAAATAAATAGGTTTCCAACTGCCCGAAAAACTCTTTCAAACATTATTTGATTAAATTTTCAGAGCTATTTATAATTTTCGATAAGGCATGCAGAGAATGAAGAAAAAATATGTACTCTACTTCTAGATTATTTTTTAGATGTATATCAGGAGAATTTAGATATTTAAAAAAAAACTCAATTCTGGATGTAAACTTGAAAATAAATTTGGCAACACCGGACAGAGGGATGGGGGGTATTTGGCAGTGTGGAGATAAAAGATGCGAACGATGGGCGTGAGGGATACGTGAGAGGGGCGTGAGAGTTGCTATGAGTCAGTGTTTGGGGGTTCTTCCTCCTTGCACGGTCATCATCTTGTTATGGTGCAAAGATAAGGCAGTAGTATTGTTATTGTCATGTATATAGCGAGCCACATCCTGGAGTACAGTGCCACCTTCAAGTTTTTATCTCAAATTGTGAAATAGAGTAAGAAAAAACACCTGGATAAATCTTAGTTTCGAAGATATACAGCAGTACTCTGTTATCCGCGGAAGATAGGTCCCAGAACAGCCACGGATTGTGATAACCGTGGATAATCACGAATCATGATACTAGCAGTGTTGCTAAATTCATTTTCCATACTTACATCTAAGAGTGAGTAAAAAAAAAATCATCCAAAAAAAATCTAAATTCCCCAGATGTATAGCAAGACCTCATTATCCGCGGTATGTAGGTTCCACTATCCCGTGGATGGTAATATAATTTCACAATCCACGGATAATAGCGAACCATTTATTTATAAATCAAACGTGACTTTAAATTATCAGTATTTACCTTATTGAAATATTGCTTAATTTATTAAATTATTACGTATGTTATTAGTATAAACTGAACGAAAAATATAATTATTTTATTATCATCTAAATAGCTATTTCTGACATCTAGATCTAACTGAAAACATCTAGATTTAGATATAAACATCTAAATTGGCAACACTGCCTGGGACTAATCTGATATGACGCTGCTGCTGATAATGATATTTTCGCTGCTGCTGCTACTATTTCACAGATTCGCCCTCTTTAGTCACACCCAGGACTGCCAAAAGACATTAATCAAACGTACCAAAATTACGACCTGAAACGTACCGAATCTTCCGAAATCGTATCAAATCTTTGAAAACGTATCAAACCTGTCGAAAACGCATCAAATCCATGGTGTACTTTTCAACCAATCATCTATCATCATCAGTTTTTTATCGTCCGCCGTTGGAAAAAAGACCTTCCTCAGGATTCGGTACATCTCTCTATCGTGGGCGTCGCGGGGCCAATATTTTCTGAAACTGTCCCATTCGTCTCGCCGTCTCAAATTCTGTCGACTTCGGTTCCACATTTGATCTCTGAGTATCAATAATGTACAGTCTGATTTTTTTTGTTTCTTTGTCCCTAGCCAACCATGGACTCTTCCACTTCAAGGTAACAATTTTGCTGATCAAATATCTCCTACTCACCATTAAAAAAAACAAAATTCAAATACGGTTGGTCCTCTCTTCTCCAAGGTTCAGCTTTTGTTTTGCAGACCGTCATTACAGAGACAGCGCACACCCACTTATTCTCTCTTCCACAATCCAGTCTTCTTACCTCCAATCGTCACGATCTCTGATGATTCAGCCTTACATACCACTCGAACTACATTTTTGCGTCTGGGAATGCTCAAGAATTTTATTCCAGAGAAATAATAACTGTTTCTTCATTTTTCGCCATTTGAGCTTTCAAAAAAAAACTTTTATTGGGACGATCTACCTTCGGATAGCAGAGGGAACCTGTATATCTGACAATTATTTTTACGCGGATTAACTAATGATTATGATTAATCAGTAGCATATCAGTTTTGAAGTTTATAAAAGATGCGAATACCTCTTCAATTAGAAACTTGTTTCCTCTAGTTGTTTTTCTTTCATATTGAACAATTTCTTCTTTTTCATTTTATCACCTAGGTAAATGGATAGATGTATCTTTTGATAATAATCAAACCAGTATATCACTTTTGTGATAAAGTTAATTAAGGATATAAATACCTTTTCAATTAAAAAACTTGTTTCTTCCATTTGTTTCTATTTCATATTAAACCATTTCTTTGTTTTCCATCTTATCACCTGGGTAGATGGGTAGATATATCTTACGATAATCATCAGGCCAGTATATCACTTTTGTTGTAAAGCTGATAAAAGATATAAATAGCTTTTCAATGATGAACTTGCTGATTCCGCTTTTTAGCGTGCGTCGTTGGACAAAGAAAATATTCCTTCGGTTAGAGAGTTGGACACGAAAGAAGATCCATCATCAGAGTAGAAAATGCTGAAAATAAAGAGAATAACAATAAATCTAAACAGCCCTGGATTAGCCATTGAGCAAAATGAGCACGTGCTTTGAGCATCAAGGGAGAACGCGGCGCCTCAGGTTTCTCGCTGTTTCCCCGCGTTAAAATATTAAAAGTTGATTAAATTGTACAACGCAAAAGTTTAGACTTGAAATTTTAATCTTTTTTTTCCTCTTTTATATAGAGAGTTAATTCAAACAGTCAAATAATTCAATAGTCCGCAAAAGCGTTATTGTAGAAAATTAGTAATCATGCGAGTACAAGTTTCATTGGTAAAGATTTCATTTTAGCGAAGTGGTATATTTTTTGAGGGAAAATATACGTTTTCTTAATGTATTTTGAAGTGTTTTAAATGAATATAACCTTTATTTCTTCAGGATTGTTTTATTTTCGAAAATTTAGTGAGTTAAGTAATGGGGGCCCAGGTGGGTGCTGTATTTTGGGGCTTTGTAGTATCAAACGGCTTCCATCTCGTCCTGAATCTATGATGAAATATAAAGTAAACAAGAATAATTTCCGTCTGTTAGACGAGGTGTATTGATGTATATAATATGGACTATTTTCCTCGTTTATGCTAATCAATTCACAACGTTTTGATCGTGTATTTCTCCGGTCTTTGTCGGGTGCTCCCAATACCATGAATAGAAATATAAGTAAAAAGAAATATGCATATATGTAAAAAAAACCGATGTGCCTTGTCTAGTTCAATACGAGCAAAGGTTCTAATAAGGGATTCCACGTTCTAGAGCCTGGGACACCCGACGAAGGCCCGGGTGTTCACGACCGAAAATGTTGCGAATGAAGGAACGTATTAACGTGGGAAAGAGTCCGGCTATACACACAATGATTAAACAAGAATATTTTATCGACTGATATAAAACGTACAAAATATTTTGAGGCTTATCACCAATGTACTAACTAATACCGAAAGCACCGAATTTGGTACGGACCAGCGAGTGTCTAGTCACGCCATCATTATTATCAACGTCGTCGTCATCGTTATACAACACATCATCGTCATCACAATCATCATACCGTATATACTCGTGCATGGGTCAAGTTTTGAAAACCAAATGTTTAGACCCAAAACTGGAAGTCGACCTTCAGATGAGTGATGATTTGGTAAGGTTAAATACAAACATTATGAGAAATACTAGTCGCAACCCTTGCTTCAAAAATGACATATTCAATGGTTACTACCAGCAAATAATGAACATAAAACAATATATATATATATATATATATATATATATATATATATATATATATATATATATATATATATATGCCTCCAGCAGCCCTGACAACACAATTTACCCACAATGCATAGCTCCTGACAGTGGACTCTAGTTCCACATTGGAAAATTTTAATACACACTCACACAGCACACACCACTGATGATGGGAAGAATCCCGAAACATGTATGGACTATTGACTTATAAGGATTAATAAACCTTACCACCAAACACTTCACTCCCGAGTCCGTCTCACTCTCTAAAGTACACATTATATATATATATATATATATATATATATATATATATATATATATATATATTATTGTGTCATCCACAGACAGCTGTTTCGATGTATTACATCTCTTCAGTGTGGCTATAGACTTTCCATTATCCCATCCAGTACCGCAAGGCAGAATAAAAACCTTCACTTCAGACCCGTAGGCCGATCTACAGAACTGGACAGGCAATGAGGCTGAATTTAAGCATTATATCTAAATCACACAGAAATCTCTCATCAACCACAGTGCTCAATTCCTATAGAAGAGCATTGCATAAGCTTATAGTGGATGAGTTACCCCACTTGAAGAGCGTTTAACCCTGAATAGAGGAGCATTATAAAAATCTAATAATATTAGGTGTACAGTATAATCTATAATACGTATTTCGTAGTCCTATTCATAGCACCTATACATGAATAATGAATTTGTAAATTCAAATGTAATAAAAATGACAACGAGCAACCATTAGCTCCAAAAATGAAAGATATCATATGATTACTGCCAGTGAATGAAATATATATAAAGTATATACAAATTACTGATGAAAAGACGTGCGACGCCTTCAATAAATAAGCTCAAGGCAAAGTTAAAATTGTGTAGCTACTATTAAAAAATAATGTGATATAATGATATAATATAATATACACACGGTAATCATTCCTGAAAAAACGGGGTCGACTTACATACACGTGAAATGAACAATGAATGATTTCATCATCATAAACGTGTATTGACATAAACATGAGATCGACTTATACACGAGTATATACAGTATATTGCAAGGATATCGCTGTTTTCAACCACTAAACTGACATCACTGTTGAAGGACAGTTGCATCTGATAGTATTTCATAGTGAATGAATATTCAAGATTTTACAATAACTGAATAACAGTGAGTAAATACAGATTTCCCTGGATATCCGAAATTAGAGACTTCTCATGAGGCACATTCTTTTCTTCTTGTTCACAACAAGTAGATATGGTCTCCAGGCCTGGATGGGTGATCTGTTTGAATATCGAAGTCAAAAAGCATTTTCGTTCTTGGCTATGTCATTAAGTGTCTCGTCTTCATTTCCGTATACTTTACATTGACAATACACCTGAGTCTCATCTTTGCCATCGGATAATCGGTTCTTATCGACTAGTTCTAGGTTGAGAAAAAAAGTTTCTCTCTTCACGTTTCCTCGGTACAACCAATTTCATGTCCATTTATTTCAAAGGCAACAAACCACATCCTGTTTGAATACGCACAGTTTGATTGCTGGACAAATGATATATATGATTTGTTATTTTAGCGTGTTTTCAAGCGTGGTACCCTGGATGAGGACAGCAGACTCAATGCTCTTCATCCACTCTGTGGGATTCTGGGCATCATTGGGAAAGACCTTATCCCGAAAGAACATTCTAGTACGAGCAGGATCACCAAACTTGTATGTTTTGATCATCCAAAAGCGCCCACAATAGCTCAGTCATGTCAGACGCATGCAGGTCGGACGAATATTAAGCACTTATTGTGCAGCGATTATGTCACTGGAAGCCTATCATCGTTACACAGACGTTTGTAAACGAGACAGGCAACATCAACACAGAACGACTGCAGACCGCAGCAGATGGAGACCTGCCATCAAGGCAGGTATCCAGACGAGCGAGAAGAAGAGACGGGACTGGTGGGAGAGAGGAGAGAGCGCTGACGAGAGAGGATAGTGATTACACCAACATGACCAAGTATAGACCACACTTGCAAAAGCTGCAACTGAGTTTGTCAATCAGCACAGTCACGGTAAGCACTGCGGCCCAATCATAGGCTGATCCTTCGCGCAACCTCCATTGCCTCTCGATACAGGAGAAAACAAACAACAAACCTATATTATGTGTACACCATAAAGAGATTCAGAATTGCTATTATAGAACAAAAGGTCGACCTATACACGAGTATACGGTTGCTATGATTGGACAAAACCAACGAAAAGGGTTAAAAGTAGCCTTGACATTGCAAGCTGAATTTGACCAGATATTAAACCTACCCTTGATATCAATAAAATACGCCAATTTTCACGTCATATTAATTAGTCCGAGCGGAACAATTACGTTATTTAAGATAATTTGTTATTTCGTCTCTAAAGTAGTAACAACAACAACAACAACAGCAACAACAATAACTATTACTATCATCTTGATCATCATCATGATCATCATCATGATGATCACCATCCATTTTAGACAATCGCTTTGATAACGAAACGGAAGGGGTTGGTCCTCTGGCGACGGAGTAAAATAACAGATCTTCAAGGGAAGTAATTTTGGTTCAATCAAGCGTTCTGGTCGTAATTTTTGGCACCCCAGGGGTTTATTGCGTCTGTGGCTCTCCCCGCTGAGCTCCGTTTTACGTCATTAATCTTTTGCAGTCGCTGCTTGGATCGAGTATTAGATTTCGTGGATCAATTGTAGCACACGGGGCCCAAGATGTCACTGTATATGATGTTGTATCACCTGTTACGTGTTACGTCAAGGAGCTGATATAAGTTTTTTCCTACTGAGTTTTTTCTTCTTTTTTTTATTTTTATCTCGAAGCAGATAAGATAAATACGTAGTTTTGATTCAATCAAAATTCTATTTAATTAAATCAAAACATCTCGTACATCCTAGCATTAATTTGATGAAACTTTTTTTTAACGATTCCTCTGGCTTTCAATTATTTGTGTGGTTACAGTATGTCACAAAAAAAAAGAGCAAAGATTTCAGTACTTATTGGATAATCTTCAAATTCTCTAAATCTCATCCCTACTCATCATCATCGTCAGTCTTTTAACGTCCGTCGTTGGACATAGACTTTCCCCAAGATCCGCCACATTTCACTATCATGGGCATCGCGTAGCCAGTATTCTCTAAATTTGTCTAGTTCGTCTCTCCATCTTGTGTTCTGTCGGCCTCAGTTTTGCATGTGATCTCTGGGGATCCATGTTGTGAGTCGTGATGGCCATTGGTTGTCATTCTTGCAACATTAACTGCTCATTGCCATTTAAGTTTTCTGATAGATTCAATGATGTCTCTGACTCCTGTTTGATTCCTGATATACTGTGCTGTCTTGTGATCTCTCCATGTGAGGTTGAGCATGATTCTCTCATGTGCACGTTATATGGTTCTCAGCTTGCAGGTCTGTCAAAAATAGCACATAATGGCATAAAGGTAAATAAGAGAATTTATGAGAGAAGAATTCTGATGGAGATTTTGGTAAAAACACTGAAGGTCAGTGGAAACGAAAGAAACAAAAAACAAAAACAAAAACAAACCCTCTTATACACGGTGTCAACTGAATATTTGTGCACTTGATTCGAATCAATTCCGGGGTCCGGATATAACATTTGATCCGATTTCGTATCTATGTCTATGCCTTTGAAATAAGATTGCGGAAAATAAACAATAAGCCGATTAATGCAATCAACCTGAAGCATAGGCAGTGTTACCAACGCCAATTCCATTTTCACCTCCAAAATTGTTGAAAAAATATCTACATTTTGGGGTCCATATTCTATATTCGGTCTGATTTCGTATCTATGTCTAAGCTTTTGAAATATTATGGGAGAAAATCAACAATAGGCCGATTAATGCAATTAACCCTAAGCATAGGCAGTATTACCAACGCCAATTCCATTTCCACCTCCAAAATTGTTGAAAAAATATCTACATTTTGGGGTCCATATTCTATATTCGGTCTGATTTCGTATCTATGTCTAAGCTTTTGAAATATTATGGGAGAAAATCAACAATAGGCCGATTAATGCAATTAACCCTAAGCATAGGCAGTATTACCAACGCCAATTCCATTTCCACCTCCAAAATTGTTGAAAAAATATCTACATTTTGGGGTCCATATTCTATATTCGGTCTGATTTCGTATCTATGTCTAAGCTTTTGAAATATTATGGGAGAAAATCAACAATAGGCCGATTAATGCAATTAACCCTAAGCATAGGCAGTATTACCAACGCCAATTCCATTTCCACCTCCAAAATTGTTGAAAAAATATCTACATTTTGGGGTCCATATTCTATATTCGGTCTGATTTCGTATCTATGTCTAAGCTTTTGAAATATTATGGGAGAAAATCAACAATAGGCCGATTAATGCAATTAACCCTAAGCATAGGCAGTATTACCAACGCCAATTCCATTTCCACCTCCAAAATTGTTGAAAAAATATCTACATTTTGGGGTCCATATTCTATATTCGGTCTGATTTCGTATCTATGTCTAAGCTTTTGAAATATTATGGGAGAAAATCAACAATAGGCCGATTAATGCAATTAACCTCAAGCATAGGTTTTACATAACAAAAAGAAATGGAAAGAGAAAACGGAAAAAGAAGGAAAGAAAAAAGCGAACCCGCCTGATTACCCGATTGATTCTATCTAGGATTGCCGAGTTAAATGTTGCTATTTATTTAATAGACTTGCAATTCATTTTTCTTTGTCCGGGAAAATAGCTATTAAAATGTTGTTTCAAAGCGTCAATAAAAGGTTTACAAAAACAATATCTTCCTTGTTATTTAAAAAATAATAATAATAATACTTTTTCTTTTTACCTTCGTCTTAATTTATTATATGCTTTTTATCGCGACTTAAAAAACGAGAAAATATCTCCTTTGTTCATAACATTGAATCGTTATTGTCTTAAACAAGAGCAAATAGAGAAAATATCTAGACAAAAATCAATATGACGTGAGGTTGATTATTAAACGTATATTCTCTTGTATGGGTCGAGTTTTGAAGACCAAATCTTTAGGCCAGAAATTGGGAGAGAACTAATTTTGTAAGGTTGAAATTTAGACATAATCAGGAAGACCAGGAACCACCCTTGGCTTCAAAGAGTGCAGCAAACGTATTTCTGAGCTTTTTGTGTGCAAGGTAAAGAATTTACTCACGTATGCATCAGTCTGATTTAGTGTGTGTATCCATTAGTGCAGAATTGATATTGTAAAATATGTCTATACGTATAAATGAATGAATGTAACTTTGTACAATGAATGTATGAAACACACGTGTGTATAAACAGGCGTACGCATGCATACGCACGATAAAACAGTGTACTGAGGTACCAGAGAGTGAGTATATCCGAGTACATATGTACCTAGATGATGATGATGATGATGATGATGATGATGATGATGATGATGATCATCATCATCATCATCATCATCATCATCCGTTTAGCGTTCGTCGGTGGACATAGACCTTTCCCCGGATTTGCCAGACCTCTCTATCATGGGCGTCTAGTTCATGACGCCATCTTATTTTCTGCCCTCCAAAAATTTCGCATATGATCTGTGGGGATCCACTTCGTTAATTGTGATGTCCAGCGGTTGTTTGCCATTCTCGAAACATGACTGGCCCATTGTCATTTGAGTTTTCTAACTAATTATATGTCATCTCTGACCCTGCCTCTTCTCCAAGTCATGTCAAACCCTTTACCTCTCATCTGTTGAAGCAAAACATCTTACAGAAAACTGAAATTGAAGTCTTACATATAATCTGGAAGTGTAAATCAAGAAACGGGACAAATTTTGGTGGTGAAAAACGAGAAATGAGACGAGAAATTTCCAAAACGAGAATGAGAGTTTTCATTTTTCGATTCCAAAGCTGAGGTCAGTTTTGACCTAGTTTATTTTGTTTTTGAAAATTAGGTCAGTAGTCAGTCCCGTGTATGAAAACTAGGTACGAGGTCAAGTAGGTCATTCAATAACTAGGTACCAGCAATTTTACGTACATTGATGGTTGGAAAGTGTCATTCAGCTGGTAGCATCAAAATAAATGCTGCTTGTATGTATGTATGTATGTATGTATGTATGTATTACAGTTCGTGGGGTTCAGTACACATGCAATTGTACTTGAGACCAACTTAAGGCTTGCCAAAACTGTCGAAGCCTCTTCGTTCTACTCACGGCAGAACGAATTTTGGATTCCCCAATGGACTTTTTTTTTTGTGAACCCGACGTTGCTTAGCTTCGTTGATGTTAAATAACTGGAGTATCCAACATGATTTGGCTGTAACCCCTCAGCCTCGAGGAGAGCTTCCTCGGTCCTAGTCCTTGTTCTGAGTGCTTGTCGGAGAAACATATAGTATCATTTCTTTAAGCCTTTAGTATGACTCAGGGGTGATTGAACCACGCTCCACCGAACCATGGGGGGCAAGCACTCTACCACTGGGTCAGAGTGATAAGTTGCTTGCATATAGTGGAAATAAACAGTACCCCAAGTTTTACCACTTGCCGCTGACAATACAGTGTTCAGGGCCAAGAAAGACAAACACGTTATAACTGAACCTTGTAAGTAGTATTAAGTAAGTACCCTTACGCTAGCCACAGCAACAGTCGTCCCTGTCTAGGCTTCACCAATCGCAAGTTTTTTTCTCTGAGTTCTCCTCAGTTTTTTGCGACGTGCGAAAACAGACTTAGTGGCGACAAGTACCCGACGTGACGTCATTCACTTCAGCACACACTATTTTGCCCATAACTAAGGAGTTGGAGGAAGAGTCATGCCTTTACTAAGGGCGTTAGTGCTAGTTTCAGTTTGAGTCTGAGTTTGAACTTGGCTCACCATTATCAGCACTTCTAACCCATCGGCCCCCAACACTTTTTACACTGATAATACGTATATGTAAAAATGTTGCAGTCTACCAGTTAACAGCCTTATATTGCGAACCGCGCTATATCAGAAGACCCCTGTAGAACAGTAACAACAAATTCGTCGTTACCTCCAGCACTCACTATAGTCGGAAGGAGTGAAATATTTTCCTTGCGATAAACATTAATCTGCTAAAGCGTAGAAAAGAGAAATTGGGATTCCGAGTGATATAAACCGGCCGTGTATACTATTAAGATCGTCAGAACAGAGCACGTTGTATGCCAACGATTATTGGTTGAAAACAGGTATATACTGGGTACAGTATCCTGTTGTTTACCTATGCGAACAAAGAGAAGAGAAATATTCATTCACTCATGTCTATCCATCTATCTATCTGTCTGTATGTATGTTTGTCTATCCACACTATATCTGAGAAAGTGTTCGATGAATTTCGATAAGATTTCGCGTAAAAAGGGAATAAACATTTTGGGGGATCTACAAAATTTTCCTCGACTGCTTCACTGCTATATGACCGTTCGCATAATATTTCAAAAAGTCGTCGATGGATTTCAATGAAGTTCTGTGGAATAGTGAACCATGGGCTATGGTAGTAGTGATAGACTTTTGGGACGCATCCAGCAATTTTTCTTATATCTATGTATTTACTCATGTTTGTCTATAGAATTCCCAACGATCCCCAATGACATATTCTAAAAAGGTAAGCTATGAAAGAACTAGTTAGATTTAGGGGCAGAACCTTGACTTTTTACAGTTGACTCATCTGGATTATCAATACGCCTGAACCGAATTCTTAGCGACAATTGTGTTTGCTGAGGTATGCGTTCTCTGAGTGCTTTCTCGTTTTTCGCCGTGTCCACATTTCACACCTATGTGTGCTGATGTTATTTATCTATATATAAACAACTCAAAGTCTGTCCGTCTGTTCCGCTTTGTAGACCACAATTTTGCATGTACGAAGCTGACATTTTGTGTAGTGGTACTTCTTTTCACGACAGAAGACACAAGCTGGATGATTTTAGAAAAGTTTCCAGAGTTGGGTTCTATTTTCATTGTAATCATAATGTTAAAATGGACTCTGATTTTCCGTCATAGAGTTTGTAGGCCAGAATTTTTCATCTAGGAAGCTGAAATTTGGCACATTGGTGGATATAGGCTACATGAGGTTGACCTCAGAGACCATCCAAGGCCAACAGAGGTTATTTATTGTAATTCCGAACCAAATAAAACGAGTATAGGCTACAATTTTGCTCCAGGAAGCTGAAATTCGGCATAGGTGTACATCTTTTCACAGGGAATACATGTGCAGCTCATGAGCAGTTGATCTCAAAGGTCATTTGAGGTTACCAAAGGTCATTCATGGTCATATCTAGCAAATTGAAGCGGTTGTGAGCTATGATTTTGCACAGAAAGTTCAACTTTGGAATAGCAAAGGTCATTAGCGATGTGTAGTTGAGCTATTTTTGTATCATTTGAAATTTCATCAAGACAAATGTGAGAGAGACAACTCATTACCTTTTTCAGCAGAAATGGTAAAAAGTTGTTTCCATTGAAATTTGCTTACTAAATACTTCTGAAAAGATGAATATAAGTAGTGCTCAATTATATTTTGATAAATTTCAACACTATCATAACATAAATTTTAATTCATAATTCACTTTTTCAATGTATCAGTTTAATATTTCCAGCTGATTCATTTTTCTGTTAAACGCAAGTATCTTTTTAAATATTACAAGATATCTTTACTTTATTAAGATATTAGTAGAAATTCCCAGTGTTTCTCGGGGAAATTTCAAATTTGATAACACATTGAAGATAAGCCAAAAATGTTTAGATGGCTCCACACAAGGGCATTTTAGATCATATTTTAATACTTTAGCCGATACATATTTTTCTTCATATTGACTCTCTCACACTATCGGACAGACGAAAATATTCGTCTCAGTTAAATATTCAAAGGAATTTAAAAAGTAATTTTCGCAAGTGATCTTTTTGATTTCGATCCATTTGATCTTCGTTTCCTTCGGTATATTGGTAGTTTCCAGAAAAATTAATTTTTAAAGTCTGAGGAAAGCTGTTCTATTTATAATGTAACTATGATGCTAAAGTTGAACTGGGAGTGCATGCGAATATTCGA
>OY735243.1:20161224-20203724 GCA_963457665.1 Thysanoteuthis rhombus | reverse complement strand
ACAAAGAATCAAATCATACTGCATATACCCCTTTTTCGGCTTATTGGCTCTGATTGAAGTATAGTATCTGTACCATGGCATTGCCCAAAGTGTAGAATCTTCACCTAAATATCCAATGGGCCAGAGGGAGGGGGTTGGGGAGGTGTGTCAGTCCGGGTGCGTGGGTGCAATGTCGTAGCCAATGAGGGATACTGAGGTTCGGTATCATTAAGCACATTGAGGTCTGTGGGTTTGTCCTAGGACCTCAAATAAATTACTCGGCTCAGATGCAGGGAAGCAGTTCGCCTCGGGTTGGTGCTATCCCATTGCACCATGGGGGAAGGCCTCGAGCTTGTTCCGACGCCCTTGCTACACTGATTGCAGGGCCTGGTTCATTTTTTTTTTTAGCTTTCCTGCAACCGGAACCCCAACATTCAGAACGACCTAGTGAAACATCCGTGGGGAGGCGAGTAAATACGGAGCAGCTTTCTTGCTTTCTTCATCCAGTTCGTCTAACATGATTTGAAGTTCAAAGAGGTTCTCCATAAAGAAGACCGTCGGCAAACCTAATGTTACTTAGGTATTTGCTATCAATTTTGATTCCTTCATTTAACCAGTCTAAATTTCGAAAGACTGTTTCGATACACACCGTGAAAGGTTTTGGTTAGCAAGTAGCTTACTCCTTTTTCCAGCTGGAAGGTTTCTGAGTCTTTATGTAGACTGGTAAAGGAACAGTTTAGTCGGTAGATATATTGCAGAACTCTGATATATACGGGATCAATGCCTTGTTGAATGATAGCATCAACGGCTTTGGGGAATTCCACTGAGTCGAAGGCCCTCTTGACAATAAATGCTACAACGAGTGGCAATTGGTACTCTGCTGTTCCCTATTTGAGTTGACTCACCAAATGGAGATGGTCAATGGTCGACCAACTCTTTTTCTAAGTCTATTTCCGATTGGGTTTCTTCTGGAAGCTGATCATGATTTTGAACCCGTTTGCTGTTGCAAAATTAATCTCATCTTCACCTCTTTCATTCGTACTTAGTATCTGATCATATTGTTCAGCCTGAGTATTGAAGTCTCCCATAATTATATTAAAGTACCTTTCGGTATTTTAGACTGTGGGATTCAAGTCGTCATAAAAGTTGAGAATCGTTTTTTGAGCCACGCAGATCTAGGAGAATTTTTTTTCAAGCAGGGAACATTAATTCATGTATTCAAATAGTGGAAAGTAAAGTCCCACTTTATCATTATTGTTACATTGTAAACATAATTTTGAAAATAAAAACTAAGAAATTTCCAGATGATTATAGAGTCTGATGGATTGAAAGCAACTACAATTGAATTAAAAAAATTGGGTTAAAAAAATGCATCTTAACCAAATTAACTATCTCTTTATTGGTTGACTTTGAAGTGGGTGTGTGAGCGAATAGTTTTCTGTTTGTACTGCTTTGAGAGCTGTAGGGTGACACTGGCTACATGATCTGAGATATATTTGAATCATACAACGTTGCCCTTGAGGTCTTTGTGAAAAAGACAATCATCCCACTCTGTTTTCTTCCTCTTATCTGTGGCTATAGGGAAGATGTTTGCTCTTTAGTTCGATTAGTTCTCCCCTACGATTTCTAATTTTACTAATACTAAAAATGTCCCACTTGATGTTTTTGATTTCATGCTAGTGTTTATCTTTTATGTATTCTACTGTTATATTTGAGCAAAGCATGTAACGTGCTCATGAGAGAATCGTGCTCAACCTCACATGGAGAGACCACAACACAATACAGTATATCAGGAAGAAAGAGGGGGTCCGAGATACCATAGAATTTATTAGAAAACTTAAATGGCGATGGACAGGTCATGTTGCAAGAATAACAGACAACCGATGGACATCACGACTCACAAGATGGATCCCCAGAGATCACATGCGAAACTGAGGCCGACAGAAAACAAGATGGGGAGATAAACTAGACAAATTTAGAAAATATTGGGTTCGCAACGCCCATGATAGAGAAATGTAGCACTTCTTAGGGAAGGTCTATATCCTACGACAGACGTTAAAAGACTGATGATGATGATGATGATGATGATGATGATGATGATGATGATGATGATATCAAAAGAGAACTCAAAATACATGAACCTTACATCTAGAAAAATACTACGAAAATTTCATTAGTTTTTCCAGAGTCAAATAAACCTTTCTGGATTAAATATAAATTTCCCTCCAAATTAATAACACTCCATTAGAATGGTGACCCGAACTATCCACATTTTAGAATAGAAAGAAATCCACGAGGATTTCCACATTACCCGTTCTTTCCAGATGCGTCTAGAAGTTCATTGAGTGAGGATTGTTTCTGGCAAGATTCGCGTCCCACCCAATCATCGGAAAGCGCAGCATGTCACCAGTCAAGATTGACTCTCCAAAGTAAACATCTCCTGAATGCTCCATAATGACAAGGAATTCAAAATCGCAGGACATCTCACCCTCAATAAAGCAGCTTAAAAAATCAATAAAGTAAACCATGGCCGAAAATTACTCTCCATTGTCCGACTTGGAAAACTGTCCTTTCCTTTTCTCACATTATCCACAGACGTCAGCCGGCTGTGGACTTGTATTTGCCATACATTAATTCAAACCACGGTTCCTATCTCACCGCTGCTCAGTTTTTTCTTAGCTTTTCTCGGTGTTGCCAAATATGGTTTGTTATTTATAGCTAATACTGTTTTTTAAAAATGGCTAAATCAGCAAGGTGTCTCATTTCCAGCTAACTTTATTGCTAAAATTGTTATTTATATATGTTGCTGTGAAACTAGGGATTTCGTGAAATCACTGAACATTTCAATAACTTCATGAAATCTCTAGGGATTTTGTGAAATCCCTGAATATTTCAATATTTCATGTAATTCCTAAGGATTTTCTGAAATAACTTGACATTTCAATAATAATAATAATAATAATAATAATAATAATAATAATAATAATTATAATAATAATAATAATAGGGGTTTATGAAATACGTCAGGATTTCGTAAAATCACTGAAAATTTAGTCTAGGTATTGTTGACCGGCTTGTGATACTGCGATGAGTTAGACCCTTCTACTGTGGCCTTGTGTCAAACTGATCTGTATTAACATTGTATATACTGAAGCTCAATATACTTGATATTTTCTTAGATTAGCTTAGTTTGACAAAAGGCCACTCAGTTAGGATCGACCTACAGTAGTAATCATAACCACAAGCTATAAATCATTACTACACTGATTATGAAAGTAAAGATTTGATATCACAAAATCCCTCGAGATCTCATGAAACTAATTATCATGTACTCATTCCAAGCCCACCTCTAAAATCTTTATTCGCGAAGCCAAACCATTATCAAATTGACTATACACCAATACCCAAGAACAAATTATTTGTAAAAATAAACATTTACTTTTATTAAACTTACCAGATTTAATTGGCTATGGTGATATTTTCATCGGCTAAATTGGAAAAAATCAGCCAGATCTAGCCGGAAATTGGCTAATTTGGCAATCTTGGCGTTTCTGCTTTTCTTTCACAAGCCTTTGTTTTTCATCCACAATTCCATTTGATTCCTTTCACTCCAGATTACGTAACGCATCCCTTCCTTTGTCTTTGAATTTTTTGATTTGTTTTAGAATTGATTCATTTCTTCACCTTATATACTCGTGTATAGGTCGAGTTTTGAAGACTAAATTTTTAGGCAAAAATCAGCGATAATAAATTTTCTAGGGTTAATGCACACATGAAATATATACGAATTATTGGTAAAGTCTTGTTACTGTAACTGGAATATCAAAGGGAGGTAACAAATAACGCTGTTTTGAGTGGCAGCTAATGCCAACGTATTAAGGATTAAACGAAAACAGAAAACGCGTCCGTTTAAAACTGTATTTTTATCAAATTTAATCTTACGGGATATAATTTTGTTTTAGGTTTAAGGGGTCAGGATTAGGGTTAGGGATCAGGGTTAGGGTAGGTTTAGAGTTGGCGTTGCAAGTAAAAATTGAAAAAAAGGAATTAAATATTCTTTAATAATTATAAAATAAAAAAATCGCATACACTAGCAATAAATAATATTAGTTCATTGAACAACACTGAAACTAACTCTTACCCTAAAACTAACCCTAACCTATAAAACTAACCCACAAATTAAATTATATGATTTATGATAATCGGATAAAATACAGTTTTAAATGATCAAGTTAGTAGCAGCAACAGCAGCCGCATAAGTCAGCGTTATTTGTTACCCCACTTTTGATATTGTAGTTTACAAACCAGTTACAAACCTTCACCTGAACTATTAATGGAAAGGCGTGCAGCACCTTCAATAAATAAGTCCATGAAGTTTAAATTGTGGAAACTTCTCATGTAATATAATATGACCTACATGAGGTAATTATCCTGGAAAAACCGTCGTCGACTTATACACAAGGCATGGCATCTTGATGATACAATGATTTCGTGACCATAATTCAAGTGTCAACCTAGACACGATATCGACTTATAGACGAGTATATACGGTAGCTGAGAGTAATCAAGAGAACACACATACGTGCGAGTTATGAATTCATTTCTTCACCTTATATACTCGTGTATAGGTCGAGTTTTGAAGACTAAATTTTTAGGTAAAAATCAGCGATAATAAATTTTCTAGGGTTAATGCACACATGAGATGTATACGAATTATTGGTAAAGTCTTGTTACTGCAACTAGAATATCAAAGGGAGGTAACAAATAACGCTGACTTGAGCAGCAGTTAATGTTAACGAATAAACGAAGAGAGAAAACGTGTCCGTTTCAAACTGTTTTTTTTATCATGGTTGATACGTTCCATACATTTCCATATTTCGTCATCTTATTGCCGAGAAAATACAAATACTCTTTTTTCTTTTTTGTAACTTGGTTAATTATGAACCGCGAATTTAGTACAAAATTCTGATTACTATAAGTCTGATTAGTCTTTCAACAGAAACCGACGAACGTATCTTGGCAGCATGCTGTGTTGGGAAGAATAGAAAAAAAAGGGTGATCAATGAATAAGTAACTTTTCTCGCCTTTTATTGTGTTGTGATCACTAAAAAAGTCTGAATTAAAAAAACAACACTCATTAATGCAGTTGGACACAAACTAAGGGATCAGTTTGGCATAAACTGACATTGCAAATTGAACCCTCAAATAAGAACCTACTTGGTGGGAGGGATTTTACAAAAAGCAAAAAACGTTTGCCTCTGAAATGCTGAAAATATCAGCTCTATAGCTCCATTGGTGCGGCGTACGCGTGGAACATACATACATAGCCAGCCAGTCGAACCAACTTGAAAACTGAGGAAACCTATGTTGACAGTTTTTATAACAATTTTACTTCTGATAATATCTTTGACTGATCAAATGTAGATCCTGGGCTCAAAAGCTCAAAATTTCAGATAACACCGTATATGACGTCGCAAAGTTGATCTCTCCTTTTTTTTTTTACTCTTCTCCGACGCTAATTAATAGTTTGAAGAGCCTTGCGCTAAATGTTTGCAAGCTATCAGTTTCAATTCAGAGATTCTGCACTTGCTTAATTACCATAGTATTATACTACCATTAACTTTCATGAACGACTGTTTGTTTAAGGTTAGCGATTTTAGATAATTACGTGGTGTAATACACATGCAGAACATATATAAAGTATTTGGAACTCAAGTCACGGCATTAAAAGTTTTACTATTGCAGAAATGTCGGACATGAATGTCGTATTATCTACCTTTATTGCAAATGAGAAAAAATACCTTTTAAAATTTGCATGTGTGCGTATTTCCAAAAATTAGGGCCTCTTTTTCGGATATGCAGGAGGCCCTGCCCAAGCTTAACCCAATCCTACCGAAGCACTTCAGTATTGTGAAATAGTTAACAAGACAGCCCAGCAAGCTATTACTGCTGTAGTCAGTTCTGTCCTCATCGGGTGCTTCTTATAATTAGCCTTGTGTCAGACTGAGTAAATATTTCATCTAAAATCGAAAAACCCTACCCTACGAACGAGTATGTACGGTAAATTTACTTCGTTCTTCTGAGCGCAAATTCTAGATGAGTCAAGATGGCTGGCAAAAAGATATCCTCCCGCTGGCAACTCTGAATCGGTTCACAATGAATTAGGACTCAGCTTCCTTGTGCATGTTTGATTTTTTTTTGGTTCTCTCATGCAACGTGAAAATGGTAGGACATTCCATTGGCCTTTATTCCAACACGTAACCCAGTCAAATGACTCACCAATGAATCGACTCTCTTTTTTTTTTCATCCGCAAGAAACATTATTGATTCGGACGACTATGGACCAGGCTCCAACATTGTGAGTGAGGCAATATTTAGCCATTTTCACTGATTTTTATTGGCTAAATTAGGGAAAAATCAGCCAGATCTAGCCTATGAAGGGTTAATTTGGCAAAAGTAGATGCATGACAGAATTATAAGTACCGTATATGAGACGTAAAGGGCTAATAGTCGAAATTGTTTAATCATTTCTTTACGTTGCCCCCTTTTGTGAACGGATAAGCTTCGAGCACTAGTATACAAATGCATACGCAATATGTTTGTATGTGTTCGTGTCACTCACTCACTCACTTTTTTTACATGATGTATCGTATACATTAGTCTCTCCCACTCTCTCTCTCTCTTATATATATATATATATATATATATATATATATATATATATATGCATAAGTTGATAAAAATGGATCCGACTGACACTGATCATAAGTTGAGTTGTATTATATCTTGTTCGAAATTATTTCCCATCATTACACGGCTAATGTATCACTTGGGCTAGATAATGTGAACAGAACAAACAATTAGACAAAATTTCTTAATAACATACCCGCCACGTTGGAAGAAACAAATGGAGCTGATGTAGACCGTGAATAAGCAAAAATGAGAATTCGGGTTTGAAACAGTTATTTGTGCCTGTTCATTACCGGTGACTGTTTAGCTCAATGGTAAGAGCAACGCTGCATTGAAGCAGTTGCAGGTTCTTTTCCTTCTATCTATGTTGTCTTGGCCAAGTGATACATGAAGGGAGATCATTTCAAATAAGAGTTTCAGTATACTATAACGCAATTTACAATCACATATATATACTTCAAATACGAGTGTCAATACAATATGACACAATTTACAATTATATATTTATATATATATATATATATATATATATATATATATATATATATATATATATATATATATATATATATATATATATAGTTCATAATATATCTTCAATTTGTAGATGCTTAATCATACACAATTAATCTACACTCATCCATCTGCGGATATAATTTACTTATACGAATATACAAAAGTGATTTAAGGAAGATGTGGAACTCTATTTCTATAAATAAACAATCGATGTAATTAAAAAGATGTTTAATAAAAATACCTAAAATGAAATCCTTTTGGCTACTCCAGCAACCTATAAAACCATTTTTAGATCTAAATACATTTGACAGTTCAAACGAAAAAAAAAATGTATTTGAAAAGATGTATGTTAAATTTCAGAAGTTGTTATCTTTGAGCTTTGTTACTTATTTTTCTAGATTCAAACTTATTCGATAATTCAAACTCATGTCAATTCAAATGGCAATTAAAATGCGTAGCTGAGGGGACAAGGGGCTATTTGAAACCCCCCCACTGGATCTCAAAGAGCTTCTTGCACCCAACAACGGCTTTTCAGTTTTTTGAGTGAAAAGACTGGTCGTAAAATTCAGTATCAAGTATATCCATTGAATATCCATTGAAACGTTCCTTGTCTCTACAATAAATTAATGTGAGGATGATGATAATGATGTTGATGATAGTTGCCATTCGATGATACGAGTATGGAAGCTCCTAAGGAGCATAATGTCCTGTGTCCTCCCCGCAGCACTGGGTACCATTCGGTCCTAGCTTGGCAAGATGCTCTGTTGATTGGTGGCAGAACAATTTTGTTGTTGTACACGGCATCTAGTATTCCCGGATGGTCACTCATCTGGGTAATGACCAGGTTCGACGAGGCTCAACTTCGGTGATAGTACAAGAACGGGTGTATTCAATGTGATTTTGCCGTGTGTAGATTATCAGATAAGTTTGGACTGTGTTAAATTATTGTGGATACACTGTAATCTGACATAATACACAGTGCGTTGTTCGGTTACTTGGTTTGTCACTAGGAAAATGATATTTTAATTCAAATTTCCCCACGTTCTACTTTCTTCCTTCTCTCTCTTCAACCACTGACTGCAGCACATTGCCTTCTCCATCAACACGGCAACCACCAACCCACCCTATGTAAAAGGTGAAAAGGGGTCTGGCAAGACTTCTGGAAAGAGATTATTTGTTCGTTGGAAAAGTCTAATTATTTAGATTTAATCTTCTATATCTGATTAGACTGTCATCATTTTTATGATACTATCCATAGATAAAAGAAGAGAAATTGTTTTAGACCAAATGTTGCAAATAACACCGATTGAAAACTAGTGGGTAGGGAAGATTGTGCTAAATACAACAATAACTTTTCTTTACAAGATTCATTTTGACAAAGACATCCTATTACTGAAATGTCAAACATGTTTGTCGCATAATCTGGCCGTGCAGCAAGTGAAGTATTTAATTACTTCACTAAGAAAATGCATGTGTTTTAATATTAATGTGTATTTTATCATCTTGTAGCCCCTTTACAATATGCACAACAGGTCCAACACAACCTTAATCCAGTCCTTGAGAATTTTTTTGAGCAGGGCTTGCAAATACCAGGATTTGAACTTTAGACTTGTTAGCCAAGTCGTGCGCGCGTGTGTGAGTGCGAGCATGCTCTAACAACGGTGCTATCTCAACAGGTTCTATATCTCATGTTGGCAATAATAACAAGGCCCACAAATACAATTCCGAAGAAATAACTTGGATCAACATACCATACCATGATTAATAAGCTGAAAATGATAAGAATCTGTGGGGAAGAAATTAGAAAGAAGAGGGAAGAGAATTCAGTTCTTCTGATAAATATTATAGTTCTTTCACCGTACGTGTGGCAAGAATATGACTAGATTGGGATCGAGGTCCCGTGTGTGCTTATCTAACATGGTTGCCAAATTAGCCATTTTTCGGCTAGATCATGCTGATCGAGACCCGGTGTGCTTATCTAATATTGGTCCAAATCATTCACACCTTTCTGCACTCCACGTAATCAGATTCCTACGGTGGTTCAAATTTGAATTATCTAATTCGTAGTCACTTAGCAACCAAGTAGGAATAAAAATAAGCCCTATCAAAGGGCGGATGAAGAGTCAGCAGCAGACTAACTAAAGATGGTCCCTTGATAAAACCACCGTGGGGAGAGCAACGGTAAACCACTCAACAATCCCCCCTCTCCACAAGAACAATTATAGCAAGGCACGGTTTATAGATATTTGACGATGGCGTGGACGGGGGTCAGATTCTTGGGGACCGATTTCCTTGCGTGGTAAGGTCGACCACATGCAGCAGGTGTCGCCTGACCCTCATTCAACAATAGTTTCGTGACAAGGATAGGGTCAAAATTTGGACATAGATAGACGAGTAGATAGAGATTCGGAGAAACAATAAGGGGGAAGGAAGTTGTGGAGAGCCATGTCCTGAAGTGACACGACAGAGAGAGAGAGAGAGACAGGCAGACAGACAGACAGACAGAGAGACAGAGAGAGAGAGAGAGAGAGAGAGAGAGAGAGAGAGAGAGAGAGAGAGAGAGAGAGAGAGAGAGAGAGAGAGAGTACCATAGATGTTTATCGCGTATATTCTTACAGGCATGAGTCCCAAGTATTGACAAACGGAAATACACACAGGTATAATTAACGCTCCTTCATTCAGGGTTGTGCAAACAATGGGGAAGAGACCACAAGACAGCACAGTACGTCCGGGAAAAGACAAGAGTCAGGGACATCATTAAATCCATCAAAAATCTCAAATGGCGGTGGGCTGGCCATGTTGCAAGAATGGCGGACAACCGATAGACATCACGACTCACGAAATGGATCCTCCGAGATCACATGCACAACCGAGGCCGGCAGAATATTAGATAGAGAGACGAGCTAGACAAATTCAGAAAGCACTGGCTCTGCGACGCCCATGATAGAGAAGTGTGGCATATCGTGAGGAAGGTCTATGTCCAACGACGGACGTTAAAAGACTGATGATGCTGATGGTATTCAGGGTTTTGCACTCTTGAAGTGAGGTAAGTTATTCATTATAAGCTTATGCAATGCTCTTCCAACTTAGGAATAGAGCACTCTGGTGGATGGGGAATTATGCGTGAGTGAATATCGCTTAAATTCAACCTAACTGACCGTCCAATTCTGCGTAGGGCTGAGAAAAGATGCTAGCCTCTGGGTCTGAAACGAATGTTTCGATCCTACCTCATGTTACTGGATGGGATAATGGATAGTCTATAGCCACGCTGAAGAGTTGTAATACAACGAAACAGCTGTCTGTGGATGATACAATCATTTAGTTATCATATTTATATGTGTGTGTGTAGGTTTTAATTTTTTCACGAGTTTTTTTTTTCTTGTTTTCTTACAAGAGAGGGATTTTCGGGGTCAAACTGGTGTAAAAATTGACCAAAATGATCGAGAGCTTTTGACTGACCCAACAGTCATCATCAAGAATTCCGGCAGAGAGCTGTTTCAAATGGCGTTCGCATGTCTATACAGACTCTTTATTTACTACCAAAAAGTTAAAACGTCTAACCTTGTTATTAATAACAACACTTGCCGACAAAAAACAAACAAAAAAATATAAACCAAATTGATGTCGTATATGAATTCACATGTCCTTTAGGAGAATGTTACTCCCATACACAATCTTTGAATACATGCTTCGGACACACCGCTACAACATTATTTAGACGTCTCATCTGCCATCTTTTTAGTCAGAGTGCAATAAGAGCTCGTTTGAACAAGAATACATCATTTGAAACACTAATACGCTAAAATTGGCCCATAACACACAAATACTGTATGCAGACAACATATATATGCATATATTCATATGAATATTGATAACTGCTGTAGCAACTTTCGCAATCAGCGAGTGACTGAAGTTGAGGTATTTTCGGCTGGTAACTCTGGTAACATTATTTACAGCCGCACATTTTTTCTGAGTTACGCGATATAAGGGTATTAAATTGCCCAGGCATGATTGGACATACTAGCTTGTATCTGCCCTGTCCCACCACACACACACACACACACACACACTCACACACACACACACAGAGGAACACACATACACACAGAATTACGGCAGTAGTTTTATTTCATTTTATTTTATTTTTGTATTAATACTACTATCTACCCGTAAAAAAGCGTGGTTATTTGTGCATGGATCGGTACCAAGAGGTCTAAAACTATTTCACTGGGTAATTTATTTTTGATGATTTCAAATATCTTGATTTTAATTTTTTAAAAATCCAACTGAAGTTGTTTTAAAGTGATCAGACATGAAGTCTTAAGAATTTCTTTGACGTATTTCTATATCGTTATGTCTTAACAGGAAGGTAAATAAACCATTCAACCTATCCTATTAGAGCGCAAACAAACAAATATATATAAACAAAGAAAAAAAAAGAAATTTTCGCATGTACATGATTAGATCAATATTTTGAAATCATCACATTTTATGTACTGTATGCAAATTAACGTACACGCACGTATGTACACAGGCATACACGTGTACTCATGTATTCATTCATACACTTAAAACGCATGCATGTACGTGTTAACAAAACTCAGGAATTGCATAATATATCCCCATAATCCAGATGATATTTTTCGTGTATTAGTCTATGATAATGTGGGGTCTGCGTCTGCGCTCTATAATACATCTAATGCATCTTTGTAACTAACTATTTATATAAAATAATATGTATATATCTATTAATATAAAACAACTGATAATATCTGTCTGTCTACCCCTCCCCTTAAACATTAGTCAAACATTTGCTCAAGCAATTTTCTTAATATATAATTAGTGGACCTAGGGGAAGAATTCAGCTGGGTTTTTTTTTTTTTTTTTTTTTTGAAAAATAATTTTTCATAGGTTTTAGAAGGTAGTTCTAATCAAATATAACTGTAATACGAAACTGAACTGTCACTTGCCGTTCAATATACGTTATGATTATTTTATTTTATATTATTATACTATGCAATTTTCTTTCACTTTTTTTCGCTCCAGGGTAATAATTGTTATTTCCTTATTGATTGTGTCTAAAAAGTAGAGAAAATGTCAATTGTTCCCTTCAAACTTTGCTTCTGCGACTAGGACAGCATTAATTGAAATACAATAGCAAATTTATACATGTTTAATTATGATAATTAAGAAAAAGATTATAAATGAATATCACTACACAGGTCTCAAAAGCAAAGCTTGACAGGAACAATTGCCATTTTCTGTGGAGAGATCATAGGACAGCACAATATATCAGAAAGAAAACGGGGTCAGAGACATCATAGAACTTATTAGAAGACTCAAATGGCAATGGGCTGGTCATGTTGCGAGAATGAAAGACAACTGATGGACATCACGACTCACAACATGGATATCCAGAGACCACATGAGAAACCAAGGCCGACAAAAAAAACAAGATGGACTGGACAAATCCAGAAAATACTGGTTCTGCGACGCCCATGATAGAGAAATGTGGTGGATCCTAGGGAAGGTCTATCTCCAACGACGGACGTTAAAAGAATGATGATGATGTTGATGATGATGATGATCATGATGATGATCATGATGCTTTTCACGCATTAGAAAAAGGAAAAAAACACTCACAATCCAGGAAGAAGAAATAGCGTTGCATGATATTATCTATTTATACAATTGATAATGTTTGTCTGCTTGTCCCCCTCTTAAACATTGGTTGGACATTCGGGCAGCTAGACCAAATATTCAAAAGAAAAAAAAAGAATAATTTTGTTGAGTATTTCTAAAAATTGAACCATAACTTTCTGTTCTATATTCATACATACACATTCTAACTGAAACCGCCTGATAGGGTGGTGTCAGCTAGTATATCTATATAAAACATAAAATCTGATTCTGTTTATCTGTCCGTAATCACCATGCGGCTAAATTGCTGCATTGTAGCCAGAAGTATAAAATTAAGGTATCCCTAACAACAGCAGTACTGATGATCTTAGAGCCAAATGCCCTATATACACATTCTGGAAGAAAACCAACCCATGGGGCGGGTTGTTCAACTATTCATAATAAAGAAGAAAACAGTGTACCCTGGAAAAAGAAACAGTTTTAATTATCTTAGAGCTGAATGCCCTATATGTACCTTCTGTAACAACTTACTGAAAAAAAAACCCACCCTTGGGGTGGGTTTTTCAGTTATTCATAATTAGGTAGAAAAGAGTGGACCCTGAAAAAAGAAACAGTTTTAATAATCTTGGAGTCAAATGCCCTATATGTACCTTCTACAACAACTTACTGGAAAAAAAACACCCCAGGGGCGGGTTTTTCAGCTATTCATAATTAGGTAGAAAACAGTGGACCCTAAAAAAAACAAAAACAGTTTTAATAATCTTGAAATCAAATGCCCTACGTACACATTATGCTACAACTTACAGGAAAAAAGAAAACACCCACGGGGCGGGTTTTTCAGCTTTTCATGATAAGGTAGAAAACAATGGACCTTAAAAAAAAGCAGTTTTAATAATCTTAGAACCAAATGCCCTATATACACCTTCTGCTACAACTTACTGGGGAATTCATAATAATGTAGAAAACAGTGGACCCTAAAAAAACAGTTTTAATAGTCTTAGAGCCAAATGCCCAACATACGCCTTCTGCAACAACTTACTGGAAAAAAAAACACCCATGGGGTGGGTTTTTCAGCTATTCATAACAATATAGAAAACAGTGAACCCTAAAAAAAACAAAACAGTTTTAATAATCTTAGAGCCAAATGCCCAATGTACGCATTCTGCTATAACCTACTGGAAAAAAAACCACCCGTGGGACGGGCTTTTCAGCTAGTCATAATGAGGTAGAAAACAGTGGACTATGGAAAAGCTTTCTAAAAGCCATGGAAACGTGTTGCGAAAACACTAATCCTTGTTATGACATCTTTGCTGGGAGGGAACCACGGCCGATCTGACAAATCTTCTCTTAACCGGAAGCCGATAAGGATTCGGCTTTTATCATAAGCCGCTGATACGACCACAGTTTTGAGAAGTTCTGTCAAAACAACATTTTAGAACTCTGAATTACGACATATATCTCAGAGAATAAGTATTTTTTTGCTTACTTATCCGTTATTTGTCTTCATTCTTTCCTCCCTTTCTTTCTTATTAGATATGCCCACCATCACTATTAAACGCTTTCCGGTCGGTCAGTTCTCGTTATGTTAAATAACAGAAAGGGGATTGAAGAGATTGTCAGACGTCATTAAAAAAACATCCGTTCTGATCAATAGATGACGTATTAAGCTTTTATTTTGGACAGTGTTGCCAAACAATTTCCAGTGAACTTTATAGCTACAAATGTTAGATGTACTCGTAAAAAAAAAAACATACACTAAGACTCCGGAACAAATAATTGATAAAAATTACACATTTGCTTTTATTTAAGCTTACTAATTGTTCCTTTTCGGGTGAACTAACCTTCCTCCCCGTCTCTTAGTAGTAGTAGTAGTAGTAATGATATTGCTACTTGGTTTAGAATCCTTTCGAAACCGGAAATCATAGATATGGGGATGGGGATGACAAAGGTATCGTTGGACCTATGAGTTTTGTTTACTTTTGCTTCTCTTCCGTTTATTGATTAGTATTGCTGGGGCCTCTTTACTTTAATTCACTAAATGTCCGTCTGTAATTGCATAACCTACGGTCGGCTTGAGCTACGGTCACCATATGTCAGTGGTCAAGAATTATAGCAATTGTCACTGACAGATGAAACAAAGTCAGAAGTAAGATTTGAAGTAAATAATAGCTATTTCCTATACTTTTTACACATAAGAAATTAGAAAATAACACTCACTACCAAAGAACAATCTTGTGATGCTGGCCATTACTATTGTAATCAGTTCAATCCTCACCAAGAGTTCCACTACCGTAGCCCATTGTCTAACTAACCTAAACTAAATATCAAATATATTCTACTTAAGTATTCATAGGGTATATTCAGATATACACTGTAAATACTGAAGTTTATCAGGAGGTTCAGTAGATGCAACATAGCAAAGTCGAATTGACTAGCGAAAATAATAGATATCAGATAGCGATCCCTAAAATGGATTAGAACAATCCAGATCCATGAATTGAATAGAGGGTTCGGTTGGAATTTCTGAGAAGGCTATATCATTCTGAATAACTATTTGCATTAGATGAACTCACGAAAATAGCTCCAAAAACACTAGATACAGAATTTTAACAATTTCTTCCACTTGATTTTCTTTATCCTTAAAAATGTCCGGAAATGGACGGTAACAGCTGAAGATGATCTCGTTTCTTGATTTTCTCTCTATGCAAGAATAAACAGAGATATATTTAATTAAAATGCCGCAAAAATTACGTAGAAGTAATAAAAGAATTCTAAAAAAAAATCATAAAATTTTAAAGAAAACAGGACCAATGAGAAAAATGCTCACCTGCTCAATATGTTAATACCATAAAAAAAAATCGGGAAAGAAAAATACTGGGCAAAAATATTTTAGCATAAAATAGACGAAAAATATTAATATCTTTTTTCCCCTACGCCTTTTACCATAACCCTACCCTGCTTCCTTCTCCCTCTTTCAGCTCTCTTCGCGGTTTTTGTATTCTATTCTCAGAACACCTTCTTAACTCCATTCAACATAAAATGTTCACTTTCGAAGTGTGATATCATCATCACAACAACAACAACAACAACAATGTGTCTTACTGCACTTTATATATCGTTCGCGTTCGCTCGGTGGTTGGGTGCTTGCCCCCGATTCAGCATTCGATGGTTCGAACCACCGCAGATTTATACCAAAGACTTGGCAGAATGCCTCTCTGCAAAGCACTCGAGAGAGGGACGAGGATTGAAGAACTTCTCCCTGAGGCTAAAAAGGTTACGACCAAATCACGTTGGATACACCAGTTCTCGTGAGATCAACGATATGATTTGTCATCTTACTATTAAGATCATTTCCTTGACAAGAAGCTTTGGTTGAAGCATTGGACTCTGAGGTTGAATATAAAGTTTACTTCTTGCCTTGACACTCGTCGCTAAACAAATTTTTTTTTATGCAGACACAAATCAGGGATCAATTTAGCATAAACTCACATTAAAAACTGAACTCTATTAAAAATCTATTCGGGGATTTGAAAAAAAACCAAACAAACAATAAAAGTTTTGTATACATTATAAGGAATGAATGTTTAAATTCCCTGCCCTCTTATTCCATTAGTGCAGCCTGTATACATACAGCAGGACCAACTTAAAAACTGAAGAGACCAATTTTGACAATTCCTAGTATGTCATTTTAGGACAGATATTCGTTCATAATTTTTCAAATTTCACTCTTGCACTTCTCCTTCTAGGTAAGAGTTATCAGTCCCTAACAACAGCATGGACCGAAATGACTCGAGTATGATTTTTATTTATGAATGCAGACCTGGAAAGGAGGCATTTGGAACGGCTCGGGGCATCAAACAAGCATTTGGCCAAGGATTGGCTCCTGTATGCACGGTACGGCGCTGGTTTCAGAGGTTTTTGCGAGGATATCAGAGTCTTAATGATCTCGAACGACCAGGAAAGACGAGACCCTTTGATGATGACACACTTAGAAAGGCAGTAGAGGCAGACAGTCGATCATTGGTCAGAAGGCTGACAGGAATAGAGGGAACGAGTAAATCAAGCATCCCTATCCATTAGCATGGATATATGGGTTCCACATGAACTGACGGAAGACTAGGCAAATCGGCATTATGAGATCTGTTCAACCCTGTGCCAAAAGTGATACGAAATTAAACGATTTTGGGATCGAAGATCTGTCTCATCCACCTCGTTCTCTCTCTTCTTCAAACAAGTTTACAAAGAATAAACAATTCCGAAACCCAACAGAGGAAGCTTTTAAGGAGTTTATTGAGTCTAGAGATATCGATTTTTACTCTAAGGGTAAAAATGACCTTGTTGAACGTTGGCAAAAGTGTATCCAATCACTTGGAAACTTTCGATTAAATCTGTTATGTTTTTTTCCCAATTTAATCTTTGATCCTTGGAAACTGCAATTACAGACTGGACAACCTTAAATGATATTTATGGTTCAATTCCTGGTGATGGCAAGAAAAACAAATCAATTCTACATCTCTTTGTAAAAAGAAGAAGTTCCTTTGACTTCAAAAGATACTCAGAATGAACTTTTCCCTTCGGTAAAAATCTTACACCCGTGAAAATCTCTGATGCTTGTAGAAAAAGGCGATATGGAGTGTCAAAATCAAAATATTCCTCAAGAAACGATATAACCCTATATATCTGGCCAAAGGTAGATTCCATACTTAGGCATTGTAGCTACGTTGTAAATAGACCCCCCCCCCAAAAAAAAAACCTTCAAAATATTTTTTCAAAAAAACAAACAAAAAATTTCTGGATTTTTCCACGCTGTATATTAGTAAGAAATAAAAAAATCAACACTGTGGCAATACTTTTTCTAGGGTCGAACTGGTTGAAAGAAACTATATATATATATATATATATATATAAGAGCATTACTATGATAGCTTATAATGGACGAGTTGCCCTAAGAGTGCTCAACACAGAAGAAGTATATATATATATATATATATATATATATATATATATATATATATATATATATACATATATATATATATATATATATACATATATATATATATATATATATACATATATATATATATATATATATATATATATATATATATATATATATATATATATATATATATATATATATATATATATATATACTTCTTCTGTGTTGAGCACTCTTAGGGCAACTCGTCCATTATAAGCTATCATAGTAATGCTCTTCAAACTCTGGAATAGAGCACTGGGGTGGATGGGAAATCGTACATAAGTAAATATATCGCTTAAATTCGGCCCTATTCACCGAATAATTTTGCGTAAGGCTGGGGTAAAATGTCAGCCTCCGCATTTGAACCGAAGGTTTCGATCCTACCTCATGTGTACCGGATGGGATATTGGATAGTCAATAGCCACACTGAAGAGTTAAAATATAATGAAACAGCTGTCTGTAATAATATGATTAATAATAATCATATCTATCTATATATATATATGTGTGTGTGTATGTGTGACAATAAGGAAATAGAACAATAATTGTATGTGAATCAAAATCTATTCCACTTACTGATTCCGTCTTTTGGCTTTATCAAAGTGGTAAATTTGCATATTGGTGGAACAAATTTCAATTTACACACAGTGATTTTATCACCCCCCCTCTCTTTCTATATATATATATATATATATATGAATTGCGTTATATTATATAGAAACTCATTTGGGATGATCTACCGTCGTTAAATCGTTGATATATCACTATTTAGAAAACATAAATAGAATAAACAATTTAAAAGAAATAGGGATGCTACAAGGATCGGACCTGTCACTGAGAAGCTAGTCACTTCAACGGCTTCACTTGAGCGGCAGTTAAACACAATTTAATGAGTAAAATGTCCATTTTTCATTCATATATATATATGAATATATATATATATATATATATATATATATATATATATATATATCGCATCATCCACAGACAGCTCTTTCGATGTATTATATCTCTTCAGTCTGGCTATAGACTTTTTTCCCATCCAATACCGCCAGGCAGAATTGAAACCCTCACATCGGACTAAGAGGCCGATATCCTACCTCTGGACTGCGGAACTGGGTGGTCAGTAAGGCTGAATTTAAGCGATATATTCATTTACGCAGAAACTCCTCATCCACCAGAGCGCTCTATTCCTATGGAAGAGCATTGCATATATTTATATATAAACGGGAGGTAATTTCAAATGGGGTTTCATGATGATATAACGCATTTATAATTATTTCTGTTGGATTATATATCCATTTCTTAACAATAAAAATTTCCACTTGGAAAAACAATAGAGCTAATACAGACAGTAAATGAATAAGATGAAATTGTGTGCATGAAGCGGTTATTTGGTCTTTTTTTGGTTATTTCCCGCCGGACTGTTCAGCTCAATGGAAAAGGCGATGCTAGGTTAAAACGGCTAACTATCATTTGCAGGGTCGATTTCAGTAATAGCCTTATTTTCTCCCATTGTTTATTTTATTTACACTCTCTGGGTCAAATGATAGATTCATCGTGTATTGACCGGAGGTCATTTCAAATGGAGTTTCATAATAACATAACGAATTTACAATTATACATATACATATATTTATATGAATGAACATAAATATGCGTGAATATATATATATATATATATATATATATATATATATATATATATATATATATATATGTGTGTGTGTGTGTGTGTGTGTGTGTGTGTGAGTGTGTATGTGTGTGAATTTGTGTTCGTGTGTGTGTGTGTGCTTGCGTGTGTACGTGTGTTCCAGTTCTGAGAGCAACCTTAACGAAAGTATTCAAAAAATAAATGTTTGCAAAGGAAAGGTAGAATATTACTACCTAATCGTTGTGTATATATGTATATATATATATATATATATATGTGTGTTTGTGTGTGTGTGTGTGTGTGTATGTGTGATGGAATATTTATCCACCCACCCCTGCAATGCAGGTAACTTGAACTGTTAATGGGAACCAAAGTCATAAAAACCAAAAAAAAAAGGATAACAGTTTGAAAGGCAGAAAATGTCAGATTTCGTGAACGTCAAAAGGAGTAATTAAAAAGAAAGAGAAGCTATGCGTGGTGAGTAAGACTGAAAATCCCCAGACAGTTTGGAAAAGAAAATTAAAGCTCGAAATCACCTTTTCTTTATGCCCCCCCTCGCCCAAAAGAACTTACGGAAATATAAGGTTTTGGTGGACGTAATGTCTTCAACAATTTGCAAGTGCTGAGTAGAAATTTTTGAGAAAAAGAGTGAAAGGAAGAAAACTAATTAAAAAAAAGGAACAAAGAAACAAAGATAAAGAAAAAAACAATGATAAGGGAAGAATGAAGGAGAGAAAGGAAAGGAGAAAGAGAGATGTGCAAGTGGTGAGTTAGGACTCTAGAGAATGATAGAAAGGAATAAAGAGAAAGAAAGAGGATTGGGGAAATAAAGAGAGATGAAGAAAAAATATGGAAAGGTAGACAGAGAGAAAGAGAAATATGTAAGTGGTGATTAGAAACTTTGGAATTCATGCAAAAATGCCTAATTGATAACGGTATATATACAAACATGAATAGTTGAAGAATTCAAGAATCTATATTATATAAAACAATTACGAAAAAATGCAGATAAATGTATAAAATGTACATTATAAAGCTTATGTAGGATAGGTATTATTTATTCATGTATGAGTCGACCTCGTGTATTGGTCGACCCTTGATTTATGGCCACAATACCATCAATTTATGCCATGATTTGTGTATAAGGTCATGTTGCAAGAATATCTGACAACCGGTGGACATCATGACTCCCAATACGGATTCCCAGATATCACACCCCTAACCGAGGCCGGCAGAATATAAGATGGAAATACTAGACATGTTTAGAAAGTATTGGCTCTGCAGCGCCCATGATAGAGAGATGTGGCAAATCCTACGGGAAGGTCTATGTCCAAAGACTAATGATGATTGATAAATCCGAATTATACTCTTACTTTCAGTCAATCGCACGATTGTCAGTCCAACGAAAGTACGGCTTCGAAGTTCCACGCTTACTTCTGTTATGAAACCGAATTTTTTCTTCGTGGGTTGGGTTCATTTTTAATTATCTTCAGATAGAATTTTGAGTTTTTAAAAACTGATATCAAATATTTGAACTATAGACGAGAAGCAAAGATCCAGCTCAGCATTACAGCCAAATCGTTAATAAACCCTAATCACACATCAAACAAAAACAGTTATTTTCGAAAATGACACGTTTCCAAAGGTAACAAAGTTTTGCAGCAGGAATTTAATCGGGGAAAATTATTAGTGTTATTCGTCTTTTACTATTGAACCAAATTTTAACATAAAAAAAATCAATGAAATGAAATAAGCTTAAGGTGATCATTAGTCACAATTGAATAATAATAGTTTACTATATTTCATCTTAAAAAATGAAAGTGAATAACCTTTCTACCTTTGGACCCAACATTGCAAACGGCCAGAGAACGTGTCGTTTGATTTGTGATGTAAATAATCATCATCAGTCTTAAAAGCGTCCGTCATTGGACATAAATCTTCGCCAGACCTATATCATAAGATTAGCGGAGCAAATACTTTCTGTCACGCCATCTCATATTTTGCCGACTGCAGTTCTGCATATGATCTCTGAGGATCCACGTTGTGAATCGTGATATTCATCGGTTATCTGACATTCTTGCAACATGACCAGACAGTGCCATTTGAGTTTTCTAATGGATTTTATCATATCTCTGACTCCTGTTTTTTCGACTTGTATATTGTGCTGTTTTGTTATCTCTCCATGTGACCTTGAGCATGATTCTCTTCAGTGCAGGTTGCACGCTTCTCAGTCTGACGGCCAATCTTTTTGTTAGTTTCCATGTTTCTGCTCCACAGTTGACTAACAGAAGGGCGCATTCGTTTTAGAACCTTCTTTTTAAAACTGATAGGATGTTCTTGTTATGAGAGTAAGGAATATTCTGTCTTTCTATCTTACTCTAAAGTCGTCGGCATAAAAGTTCGTAACGAAAGCTTTGTCACAGTAAATGCAGTTTGCATATGCATTAAAGAAGATGCATCAATGTGCACATAAAATAAATCCAGAAACAATGATTCGATAATAAAGAATGTAATTATTGAGATAAGCATAATATAGAATGGATGATACGATTGTAGCTCTCATTAAGAAGAGAATCTGTGGACACATCTTTTCTTTAAAAAAAACTGAAATGGAAAAGTCGGAAACCGTTGAAAATTGAATTATCATACAAAACCTACGCTCTAGGTTGTAAGATGTAACACAAGGCAAAATTTCAGATTCTTATGTGCAGGATTGTTGCCTGTGAAGTGAAACAAAAATGTAAAGGAAAAGTTCATTTTGAGTATCTTTTGAAGTCGGAAGAACATCCTTTTTTTAAATTTTTTTTTAAGAACTAAAAATTTTTTTTTTGCCATCACCTGAAATTAAAAACATCAATGTGATAGATTCTGTTCCAATGCTTGAACCAGCACCTCTTACGAAGGAAACGTTTTGAGTTATAAGATAAGAAGTTTCCAGCAACAAGAAAGATGTGTAAGAAGTTCAAAGAACCAATCAACGTGACCCAATGATTGCATGTTAGCCTCCAGTTTTGTCGATTGTAGTTCAATCCACGGCCGTCATACCAGAAAACCTTTGTACCCAATGACCCTCTCCTGTGCACTCAGCACAAGGTGTACGATTGAAGAATTTCTACCTGAGGCTAAGGCTGCACGACCAAATCACATTAGATACACTAAGTCTCGTTAAGCAACATCGAGCCGAATCAATACGTGAACAGTGGGGAATAACAGGTGCCTTAACAAGCACGAAGCTTCGACAGGCCTTACAAGCCGGGAGTAGGTCTTACAATCGATTACCCGTGTGCACATAGTCCTGCGACACCCTCGAAGTAAGTGTAAGCTGAGAACGGTGGTATATATTCTTTATTTATGGTTTGAATATGAAGGTTTGTAGCGACTTTCTTTGTATAAATATTTGCTTGGAGACAATCTAAAACATTGGAATGTGTACTTCCCTTATTCAATAAAAAAGCCTTGCTGGTGGTAACGCCAAATCTTCTTTAATTACTCTGCTACGGTACGACTATGTTGGAAACGCATTACCCCAGGGGAAAGTTTAGGTAGTTTAATAGAGAGAGAGAGAGAGAGAGAGAGAGAGAGAGAGAGAGAGAGAGAGAGAGAGAGAGAGAGAGAGAGAGAGAGAGAGGGAGGGAGAGAGAGGGAGAGAGAGAGAGGGAGAGAGAGAGGGGGGGAGAGAGAGAGAGAGAGAGAGAGACAGAGACAGAGACAGAGACAGAGACAGAGATTGATTGTGGAAAGTGGACAGAACATTTTTTTCACTTTCACAATTTTGATTTCCCTCACGAAACTTTCTCAAGAGTCAAACACTCCAGAAAAAATAACATCCTTTCAGGTGGGCTCCAAAGACCCTAATATTTACACATAGCTTGGAGTAAAGAAGTGGATTTATGCCTGTTCTCGGGGGCGTTAGTACGATGTTCTGCCTCAGCTGAAACATTATTCAAATAACTGCTACGCCACTGCGCACCTGCCATATGAAGATACCAAATAAAAAAATATAATAAAATCAGATCAGGTTAGTCAGTCAATAATAACTGTCACGCGAACAAAAGTTGGGTGATCAATCAATAAATTACTTCTCTCGCCTTTTGTTGGGCAGTAATCTCTAAAAAGTGTAACTTGAACCCCCCCCCGAAAAAAAAAGACAAAAACAAAATCAAACAGACAAAGCAACAAAACAAGCAAGCATGAATGCTACCGGACACAAACTAAGGGATCAATTTAGCATAAACTTGCATTGCAAACTATCCCCACACCAACTAATAACCTATTATAAGGTATTTTTTTTCAAAAAACAAAAAGAAAATCTCTAGACATAGTAAGGAAGAAAAGTTGAAATATTCAGCCCTCTTGCTCTATCGGTAGGACCTGTGCATGTAATACATGCATATAGAGCAAGCCAGACAAACTTGAAAACTGGTGAGAATGTCAGACCACCGAAGTCCTGTGTTTATAGATTTGGTGACAGTTTTGGTTGAGGGTTTCTAATACTTCCTCTTTGAATATCGAAATATCTTAGAAGCAGTTAATACATCTAATACATGCTATTCCCCAAAACAATGTCTCATTTTGGAAGCAGCCAGGAACAGGATTGCTTAGGGCAGGCGTTGGCAACCTGTGACCCGCAGGCTGCATGCGGCTCTTAATGACTTTCTGTGTGAAAGGCTTAATGTTATATTCATACGAGCATGATACTTTTCAAATTATAATTTTGTTTGTTTCGTTTTCTTCTTAGTCATTCATTCACACTGTGTCTCAATCGAAGTTTGGTATTGGAGTATCCTTCGAATCATTAACTGTAGTAATGTATTATCAATACATGTGTATGTGATATATATCGTATCAGATCATTCTTTACAAAAATGTGTTTAGATATAAAACTAATAAGGATTTCCTTTAGAAATAGTTTTATTTTAGTGTCATCATCATCATTAGCTTTTTAGCGCCCGTCATTGGACATATACCTTCGCCAAGATTCGCCAAACTCACAGAGTCATTACTTTCTGAACTTATCCAGTTCGTCTCGTCATCTAATATTCTGCCGGCCACAGTCTCGCATGTGATCTCTGAAGATCCTCTTTGTAATTCATGATGTTCATCGGTTATCTGACATTCTTGAAACATAACCAGCCCATCGCCATTTGAGTTTTCAAATGAATTCTATGATATTGGACTCCTGTTCTCCTTGATATACTGTGCTGTTTCGTGATCTCTCCATGTGATTTTGAACATGATTCTCTCATGTCCACGTTGCATGGTTCTTAGTTCGGGGGTCAGTCTCCATTGGTAACTATCGGTAGGATGAATAGGTTTTAACTCTTCTTTGAAACACTGATGGGATTCTCTTGTTACTGAAAAATACGAATTTTGTTAATTTTTTCTTTTAGAGGTGTGACTCGAGTTTTCATTAGCTATATCTCATGAGGGCCGATGTCTTACTTTGAGATTGAAGAAATGCTATGACCGTAAATTTTCATCTATATTTATTTATTTATTTACCTTGAATGAGACAATGGAAAGATCTTGTCTCAACCACCATTTGCAGACGGCGCCAGCGCTGTTTTGTAGCATATCTTCAGGTTCCTCGCAACAAGACCTGTAAATCAAGCTATCAAAAGATTGCCAAAAGGCCAAAGAAGGAGAGGATAACCCAAGATGAGTTGGCGACAGACAGTGAAGAGGGACTTCGGACTGATCAACAAAAGGTCAAACAGAACCTGGAGATCGTACATGGTGGAGCACCTTGACAGCCTCAGATGACGTAGAAGCAACTGAATCTGGGTAATGCATACTATTCCCTAAAATGGTAACTCATTTGCAAGCAGCCTGGAACAAGATTGTGGAGAGATTGGAGGAGTGCTACGACCGTAAACTCACATTTATTTTTTATTTATTTATCTACCAATGTTTGTCGGAAGTTATTTCGCAAATGTTTTCTGTTCCTAGATTTGCCGAGCACCGAACATGTTAGATATAGCAAACCAAGACATGGCAATCAATCTATTTCTTCTCATTCGGAAGTATAGTATACAATCGGGACAGTTTAATTTGGTTTTATTTATGTGTTGGCTTAAGGCAGGATTGACAAATTAGCAATTTTCCAGCTAGATCTGGCTGATTTTTTCGCCAATAAAACGGATGAAAATCTACGAAAATGGCTCGATATTGCCTCCCTCAATTGTTGAAATTGAAAGAACACCCAGTAAGATAAAGATAATTAAATCGAAATTGAGAAATAGAATGGAAGTAAAAATGCTAAAAGCACTTTTGGCAGTTGAATTTGGGTTCAGAAAGCATGATAAATGTTATAGTATCTATGAAATAGGAGAAAAGTCCTTACAACCTGAAGGCACAGTGGTTTGATATTTGAACAAAAAATGGTCATTTAAAGAAGATATTAAATCTTTAGATGACTAAATCAGTAAATTAAATAAAAGTAAACGTACAATTTTTATGAATAATTTGTTGTGGAGATTCAATACATCATATATATATATATATATATATATATATATATATATATATATATATATATATATATATATATATATATATATATATATATATATATATATAATCATCGTTTTCCACTTGAAAGCCAAATCAAAGGTACACCGAGCAATTGTTAGTAAGACCCTTTTTTCTTGTTTCCAGACCAGTCAAAGCTTCATTTTACTTACGGCTCTTGGGTTTTCCTAACACTCAACCATCTGTGTACTGACCAGCGATTTTCAGCTATAAAATCTAGCCTATTCAAGCCATTTTAAAGACAGTTTTAGCTCTACTTGGCAACTCTAGATACTTTCTCCACATGTTTTGTATTGCACTATTGTTGAATTTTTTAATCGTTTTTATTCTATTGTATGTTATTCATTGTTGTTCGTTTGCTTTCAAGAGAGGCTATTGCGTGTTTACATGAAAAGAAATGACGGTGTCCGACAAGGAAGACTTGTTAATTGTCTATTCGTGTAAGTGAAATGACATATCAAGAACATTGACGCCTTTGACCCTGCGGGGGACAAGGGTTGAGACTGTGATATTGAAATACCGTGTATACTTGTGTATAAGTCGACCTCGTGTATAGGTCGACTCCTGATGTGATTTGCCAATGGAACACCTGTTGATTGTCTATTCGTGTAAGTGAAATGACAGATCAAGAGTATCGACACCTCTGACCATCCGGGCAACAAGGGTTGGGACTGTGATATTGAACTACTGTGTATACTTCTCTACAAGTCGATCTCGTGTATAGGTCGACTTCCAATTTCAGTTGCGAAAGCAAGACCTGTGAATTGTCTATTCGTGTAAGTGAAATGACATATCAAGATCATCGACGCCTCTGACCTTCTGGGGGACAGTGGTTGGGACTGTGATATTGAAATACTGTGAATTCTTGTCTATGTCGATTTCGTGTATAGGTTGACCTTTGGTGTGAGTTGTTTATTTGTGTAAGTGAAATGAAATATCGACTCCACTGACCCGTCAGCTGTGATATTGAATGACGGATATCACTCAATACAGCACAGTTCGTTATAGAGTGCTTCACGATATGAGGTGGATAGGTCTTTGAGTCTAATATTATTGACTATTATCGCTTGATCACACAGAAACCCTGTTTTTCTTTAGAGTTTGTCTGTCAGTACCTGACAGCAAAAAACATTAAAAAAAATGATTGAGTTTCAAGCCTCTTCACAAGGCGTCAAATAACGAAAAACAAGCGTAACTGCTACAGGGTCAAACTTTTCACCTACTTTAAGACTAACTGAAACTGATTACTGCAACTTTTGTATTGCACATATAATGAATAAATTCGTAAATATATAAAACTTGACTCAAACGGTACGAAAACTGGCTACGAATTACTTTTCAAATTTCGGTAGGGAAATGTTAATAAAATAAATGTACGACGCACAACAAGCGAAATCAAGGGCAGCAGAATACAAGATGGAGAGACCAACTTGATAATTTCAGAAAGTATTGGCTCTGAAAAATCCATGATTGAGAGATCTGGCGAATCTGTGTCCAACGATGATTATAAATTGCTTTATGTTATATCAAATCTTTATTTGGAATGACCTTCTGTTATTATACCGTGAATGTATCATTTCGCCTACACAAGCAGCTACCCTATCGTTCGCAGGCCCCATTTTCTTTGATTGTTTTTCCATTTACAATGTCTAGGCTAAATGACACATTCATCATGTTATTGGGGGATGTCATTACGAACAAAGTTTCAATATGATATACATATATATATATATATATATATATATATATATATATATATATATATATATATATATATATATATATATGCTCTTCCATAGGAATTGAGCTCTCTGGTGGATGAGGGATTTCTGTGAAATTTAAAATATATTGCTTAAATTCAGCCTTACTGTCAAGTTCCGTAGTTCAGAAGTAGGACATCGGCCTACGGGTCCGAAGTGAAGGTTTCAATTCTGCTTTGCAGTACTGGATAGGAAAATGGAAAGTCTATAGCCACACTGAAGAGATGTAATACATCGAAACAGCTGTCTGTGGATGACACAATGAGTTATATATAGATATCGATAGATAGATATAGAGATGGTGAATTTTTGTCCTTGCTTTTTATGAACTTTATATTTCGTTGAAGTCATTAGTGTAAATAGTTTTTGAATATTGAAACGTGATATTTAGTAGGACCTCACCATCGGCGGAATCGCCCAGTGAGGTTTCACTTATCTGCAGTATTCCCAATGTGGATGTTTTTCTACTAGATTTAGATGCTAGGAATCAGTATCCAAATGTTGGATGAGAATCTAGAATTTTTTTTTTTACTGAAATTCAGATATTTTAAGATGATTTTGGTAAAATAACATTTTGGGTAAATAGTCAAGTTCAGTGCTAAAGAAAGTTAAACATGGAAGGTTCGGTGGTAATTTCCAAAGTTCTGCTACTACACTGGTTAGCAACGTTTCTCGTAGACATCAAGGTAATATATTCGACCCTCACTTTTTGTGGCCTTGTGCCATACTAAGATAAGCTTACTAACTATTGATGATATAACTTCAAAAATGGAATCTAAACCTACCCAATATCTCAGTTTCAAATACATCATACTTATAGTTAATTGTAATAAAATGAGTAATACTTTTGATAAAATAAGCAATATTCTTGATAAAATCTATAATATTTCAATAGTTTAAATGCTGACAACGAAAGGCACATTCAATTCAATAAAATACATTATATTTCCTTGATTATAGATATATATCTGGAGAATCTAGATGTTTGTATGTGTTTTCACTCAGTTTTGAATGTTAACTGAAAATGAATTTGGCAACACTGCTAGTATATATGGTTCATTATTTCACCAATTGCAAGGAGTCTTGGGACGTATCTACCGCGGTTGACGATGTCCCAGTGTTATAATGGCGGACATTTCTTTGCCAAATTCACTCACCAACGTCGCCCCCCCCCCCAAAAAAAAACAACGAAAAAAAAAATGAGGCCCAATGGTAGATGTTTTTTTTCAAACGTTACACTTAATCTCCTGCAAAATATGCTAAAAAACAAAATCTTGTCAAAAATATAATTTGTATACTTATGCACCATATATATCCGTGCATGGGTCGAGTTTTGAAGACCAAAATTTCAGGACCAGAATCGGGGTTGGACCGATAATGAGTGATGATTTTGTCAAGTTGAAATTCAAAAAATAATGGGAAGGAGTTGGGACAACTCATGGCCTTAAAAAAAAAACCTATTTAATGGTTACTAACTGCAAATAATGGGATCTTCTTATTTTTGAAGGTTGGGCTTGCTCTGCGAAAGGCTTGCTATCCTAGTGTGATTCTTCGCTTGCTTTCTTCTTCTTTTGAGGGTCTCATGGAGATTCGTTGTCGTAGCTCCCAATGGTCACTTATGGAGCTGAAACATGGAACCTAACCAAGAGACAAATCTGCAAATTGAGAACTAAGCAACGTGCACATGAAAGAATTATGCAGGGCCTCACATGGAGAGACCACAAGATAGCACAGTAAACCCGGAAAGGACAAGAGTTAGGGACTAGGGAATCATAGAATCCATTAAAAAGCTCAAATGGCAGGAATTGCACGAATGGCGGACAACTGATGGACATCATGACTCACGACATGGATCCCCCGAGATCACATGCGCAACCGAGACCGGCAGAATATTAGATGGAAAGACGAGCTAGACAAATTCAGAGAGTAATGGCTCTACGACGCCCATGATAGAAAAGTGTGGCGAATCCTGGGGAAAGTCTATGGCCAACGACGGATGCTGAAAGACTGATGATGAAATGATGATCAGCAAATAATAAATCTACAAAAAATATTAGGTTCACAGTACTTTTTATTTCAAATGATTAATTATCATAAAGATTATTAGCGATACGTATTACCTACATACCTAATAGGCATTTTCATAGCCCCAGAAAATATGATGATTTATTGCTATCATTTGTTGTTTAATTACAGCATTAATATAGGACATGGGATCCTCAATGAGAGGTCAGATTATGTTACATGAAAAACATAGGCTGGATGCTGACCTACAAATGGTAATTATCCCTGAAAACTTAGGGGTTGAACTATGCATAAAGCATACCATAAATTGATGATTCAATGACAATGAACCCAAGATCGACCCATACCTAAGATTAACTTATACCTGTCAACAATTTATACGTCAACTTTCAATATTAGAGACCCTGATGGCTCCAGGTTACGTCGACAAACAATTTGTATTATGACTTACACTTCATATGCAAACTAAGGTGTTCTGTGATTTTGTGGGACATAATAAAAAGTTGTTGGTTGGTAAAATATGAACACATATAGATCATACATTCCATTTTTTTTCTTGCAGAGTACCCATAAAAATGACATTATCGGGTAAATTATCATCAGAGAACCTACACGACCTCCAGCTAATGCTATATAAACTAAACAAAGAAAACAAAAAAGTCGACCTACACATGAACTTCAGTAACAATCACATCAACAATCACATCGAGAATAAGGACATAAATTTCAAAATCGTAAATGCAAAACTGGGGAAAGTAGACCACTACATCTACCAAAGACAAAGAATCTCTATGAAACCCACAAAAGAAGAAGAAATTAAGCCGAGAATAACCCTAGGATGGCAAGCCTTTGCCAGTGCAAGCTAAAACTTCAAAAACAAGATGATTCCAATAATCCTAAAAAGAACCAATGCATTCTCCCAAAAGTCACTTATAGAGCTGAAAGGTGGAACCTAACTAAGAGACAGATTCACAAACTGAGAAGTATGCAACGCACGTCACCAGTCTTTTAAAGTCTGTTGCTGGGCATTGACCTTGCCCAGGATCTGCCACATTTCTTTATCATGGGCATCGTGGAGCCAGTATTTTCTGAGTTTGTCCAGTTCATTTCTCCATCTTGTATTCTGTCGACCTAGGTTTTGCATGTGATCTCTGGGGATCCATGTTGTGAGTCGTGATGTACACAGGCTGTCTTTCATTCCTGCAACATGACCAGCCCATTGCCATTTGAGTTTTTGAATAGATTCCACGGTGTCTCCGACTCCCGTTTTCTTCCTGATATACTCTGCTGTCTTGTGATCTCTCCGTGTGAGGTTGAGCATGATTCTTTCATGCACACGCTGCATGCTTCTCAGCTTCAGTATGAATATTTGTACATCTTTTCAACTGAGAGATACGTTTATCATTCAGCGTGAAAATTGGTAAAAGTCCAGCGAATGTCAATTCTATTTGATGATACTTTCGGAGTTGCTCTCATTTATATGAAATATTGATTTAATTTCATTTGATGAAGTTTTTGGAGTTGTTTCCCTAAATGAAAAAAAAATCCCCCCACGTCAAGTCATCAACCTAAAAGAGTGTACTGTAGGTAGATTGACACGAATATACTTCTTTTCTATGAATTACGCAGATTTCAAGTCATAAGAGTACATTCATTCATACATATACATACATACATACATACATACATACATACATACATACATACATACACTATTACTATACAAAGAAAACTACGCAACTTTTTTTTTCCTTTTTTGTTCCTGGATAATGAGCGTTATTTTCTTGTCAATTATGTCTAAAATGGCTTTTATTCCCTTCAAATTTGGCTTTTGTGATCAGAACATTGACATTTCCTTATTTACTTATTTTGCCTAGCTCGGTTTAGGTCGATCAGAAAATTATGGTCGATTCTAAAGACCGACTTATAATCGTATCCTATAGTAAAGAATATTGTACCAATATTTATATCTCGTTTCAATAATCAAAATGTGCTCTTTTCACTGATATTCACCGTTTGTTTTCAGAGTTCTCTATTGACGTACTCTTCACCCTCAGGGCCCGAAAATGAAAAGAAGTGTTGAGTATAATCCTACTGCACGAGTGTAAACGTGGTCACAATGTGTCTCCAACATCTTCCAATATTAACCTGGCTTGGGGTGAAGGAATCACCGCCGACCGTACAGTATAGGTTACAAAGATTTCGCAGAGGAGATTCGAGCCCCGAAGATCAAATAGTAGAAGGCGTACATCTACAATTAAAGGTATCACTTGAACAAGACCTCGCCCACCTGTGAGTGAAATATCACAGATACTGGTTGTTAGCATTGTGAAAATATCGAACCATCTGAGGTTAATTGGTAAAGAGAGGCTCGATTAATGCGTTCATTTTTTTTCCTTTTTGTTCCTGGATAATGAGCTTCATTTTCTGGTCGATTATGTCTTGAAGTATAGAAAATCGCTATTATTCCCTTCAAATTTGGCTTCTGTGATCAGAACATTGACATTTTGTTGTTTACTCATTTTGCCTAAGACGGTCTGGGTTTTACTTCATGAACTCAACGAAAACCAGAGACTCCATCGATTTGAAATGTCCTCTCCGCTGCTTCTGTGTAACAGAAACGACCCATGTCTCGATAGAATGATGACAATTGATGAAAAGTGGATCCTATATGACAATTGCTAGCGATTTGTACAATGGCTTAACACTGGTGAGGCACTGGATGATTTCCCCAAACCGAGTGGCACTGACGAAAGATTATGGTGACAATATCGCAAGCTGCAATCGATGTTATCCATTACAGCTTCCTTGACTTTGATGAGAAAATCAATGCAGAGGTTTATTGCTAACAATTGGATGGGAATTCGCGTTAAGTTAAGCAGAATGCGACCAGCGTTGTCCATTCGACGGGGGCCAATTTTGCTCCATGACAATGCTCGGCCACATCTGCACAGATGACACTGTAGAAGCTCACTGAGTTGTTCTGAGAAACTTGGCCTCTATACTCAGAGTTAGGGTTAGGGTTAGGGTTAGGGTTTTAGAGATTTAGTAGCAGGGTAAAAGCAAAAAATGTATTTCTGGAGACCAAAATTTCCATAGTTTACTCGCGTAGGCATAGATAGCATTTGTTCTATTTTGATCTATTAACACAGACACAGACACACACACAGACACATGGACACACAGAGACACACAGAGACACACAGAGACACACACACACACACATATATATATATATATAATTTTTGATTAATAAATTTGGCAGTTGGAACAACCTCTCACATAATGACTGTCTCAAAGGAGAAGATAACAGTGAGCTTAGTAAAACTGCCTTGGAGACCTCTATCTCTGACATAAGCATTTACAAATTAACATTTACTACAAAGTATACTATTTTACTACAAAAAATCGCGACAAATGATGTTTCATCTTTATATCATCTTATGTATAGACATCCTATGTCATTATATATTCAATAAGCATTTGTATATTTTTCAACCGTATACGATGATGTGTATAATAGAGTCTTGAATCTCAAAAGTCAACCCGCATCTAAATCTATTATGATCACTTTTGTTCAACATTGGTGTAAATACCTGTTGATTTGGATTAATACGTTGTTGTTTTTTTTCTGAAAATATGTTATTTAAAAAATGTGAATAAAAATCTGAAAATTCATCTCAAATACAATTGTATATAAGTTAATTTCAAAATATGGCTCTCCAGTTCAGAAAGATAAAGTTTCAAGGTAATAAGACCATTCTATACTTTTCACATTTAAGCAATCAAGAAATAACACTCACTACCCAGGAACGAAAAATTACATTGCACGGTTCAAGCAATGTGTACATATGTTGCGAAACTAGTGATTTCATTAAATCCCTGGGGATATTGTAAAGTCCTTGAGCATTTCAGTAATTTCATCAAATCCCTGGTTTCAACCTATGTAGTGATGGTTAACAAGTTCGTGATGCTGGCAATTCATACTATAATGACTTTGATCTTAACTGGGCGCCCACTACAGAGGCCTTGTATCAAACTTGGATGTGTATATACTGTGAAGCAGAATATACTTGATACATAGTAAGTTCAGCTTGATATGAGCAGTACTTCTCATAAGTATATATATATATATATATATATATATATATATATATATATATATATATATATATATATATATATATATATATATATATATATATATATATATCTGAATAGATAGATAGATAGATAGATAGATAGATAGATAGATAGATAGATAGAGAGAGAGAGAGAGAGAGAGAGAGAGAGAGAGAGGGGTGTGTGTAATGAAAAGCTATAGGTATAATTACATTTATGGACAACTAATATGCTATATGAATCCGAACCTATCTAGGTAACTAGAAAGAAAGAAACATCGACAGAATGTTCTTTGTCTGTCGCATCTAACCAGACACAACACACACACATATACATATACATATACATATATGTACATACATACATACATATATATATATATATATATATATATATATATATATATATATATATATATATATATGTATATACATATATGTACATATATGTACATATATATATATATATATATATATATATATATATATGAGCAAAATGACTATTCATACAATTTATATGAACAAATCAACTATCTTATATATAACATACAAATGCAAAAATTATATATATTCAGAACACATACATAATGACATGTTCACATGTATGTACACGTTCATAAGTGCTTGAACAAGTACAACTCTGCTTCTTGCCTGTGATTGCAATTTCTCAAATAGTGTATAGGTCTAATTTAAGGCTATCTAACTTACTACTTTGTTAACTTTTCCAAATGGCAAAGTTAGTTAGTCCAACCAGTCTCCTTGATCGATTCTAAAGATGTTATTAGAAAGAAGAATAACTTGCTATAATACATTTACAATTTAATTCTTTCCAAAAAACATTTTCCAGAAATTCTGGAGTGAAGTTCCTGTTTTCAATTCCTCAAACCAGACAATAAGAAGCAGAATTTCTGTTTTCTTCAAATACTTGTAAGTAGTACAAACCATCAATATATATATATATACATATAAACCTAAGAAACGCGTTTTATCCTTAAAAAGCATACATTCCACAATACCCATGTATATGTACTTCTTGTTCATAAGAACAAATTAAGCGTTTCTTGCTCATGATAGCATTTTATTTCTATGTTTTTTTCCTCAGTATTTTCCACGGCTATGTGGCACACCCTGCTTTTGGTATGAAATGTCATGGTCGGGTATCATAGATAGCAAATGTTTGAAACCAAATAAATGTCAATCAAAATCGCAACATTTACAAATCAAAAGTATTCAATGAAAAAGAAAGAACGAAAACTTTATTACACAAAGTTTATTACGCAAAGATTATTACGATGAAATTGACAGGTTACAAGTTTCGGGAGTTTTTATCGACACATGTCGCTTTCTTGTCAAAAGTCCGTGAGAGTTGCTAATTGATAGGAAGCAAAAAAGTCAAAAATTCATGAACACTGAACTCGGGAATCAAATTTTTTTCAGGTACAACTCGAAAATGGTGTGGCCAGATTCCTGTCAACAAAAAAAAACAAAACAAAAAAAAAAACAAGAACTGGGCAGTCTCAGTGGCCCACCTGGAAAACGTGCTGTGACCCACCAGTGGGTCATGGCCCACTTGATGGGGAACTCTGGTCTAGTTTAAGGCTATTTAACCAACTAGTTTGGCAACTCTTCCAAACCATCAATATTAGTTAGCCTTTTCAATCTCCTTGATCGATTCTGAACAAGATTTTAGCGGGATACAAAAAATACTTGCTTTGATTCATTTAACAATTTAATTCTATCAAAAAAACCATTTTCCAGATATGTAGCGTTCAGAACCACAAAACATGACTAAATGCATGCTTTGCTGTGCTGATTGCAATAAAATTTGGTACTTTTAGCGTAAAGTTCCTGTTTTTAACTCTCAAAACCAAGCCATAGAAGCGAAATCTCTGTTTTGTTCAAATAATTATAAGCAGAACTATATATATTTGTATATAAATATATATATAGTGAGAGGGATAGAGATAGAAAGAGAAGGAGAGAGAGAGAGAGATGGAGAGAAAGACAGACAGAGAGAAAGAGAGAGGTAGGTAGATAGATTGGACTATGACCAACTACATGAAAAATGACGCCGCCTCTTTTACTTGGAATACAATAATGCCAATTTAGAAAAAGGATGTGAATAATGGCTTGCTTACGGAATAAAACCATTGTCATAACTGTCGGTCCGATATTTAGCATTGCTTTAGCTTCAATAGAGATCGTTCCATCTAGAAAATAAAATATGCCAGCAGAATTCTGGAGATGGCATTATCGACTAGGAAGTTTATGCTATTTTCAGATATTTTCCGTATATACTCGTGTATAAGTCGACCTCGCGTATTGGTCGACCTTTGATCTATGGTCATGAAATCACCAATTTATGCCATGCTTTGTGTATACGTCGACCCAGGTTTTTCAGGGATAATTATTGCATGTAGATCATATTATACGAGAAGCTACTCAATTTTTAGTTTGTGAGTATATTTATTAAAGGCGTTGCACGTCTTTTCATTAATGATTCGTACATATTATATGTGTTCATTATTTGCTGGTAGTAACCATTAAATATCTTTCAATTTTCCAAGCCAAGGATTGCTCCTAGTCCGTTCGATTACGTTAGAATTTCAACCTTAGAAAAGTATTACTCATGTATTGGTCGACCCACAATTTTTGGCTTTAAAATTTGGTCTTCAAAATTCGACCTATACACGAGTATATACGGCATTTTTTCAACAATTATTACACTTTTGAGTGTTATTTGCGGATTTCTTCCTTTTCATAAGTTGAAAATTAACATGCTTAGGTTATATTTTTTCATACATATCAATAAAAAAAGCATATTCACGGTTTGAATCTACCACAGTGATTCCCAAAATGGGGGCTACCACCCCCTTGGGGCACTGGAAGGCAAAGGGGCGGTAGGAGGGTGGTGAGGGAAGCAAGGGACAAATAATACAACTCGATACCCCCGACATTTATGTGTCTTATGTCTCAAAAGCTGACTTTGCAGTAGAGCTGTTCGAATTTTCCTGTTTTTCTGACAAAGAATTCTGGTAACTTATTTGAATGATCGAACAATAATTGAATAGATAAGTATACATATTTGTTTATATTTATTTCTGGCGAATAAACTACTTCATTTGATTTTTTATCCATGATTTTTCGGCCTTGCTGGTCAACGACCGCCAAACTGAATTTGGAACGTTACAAAATTTCCTGCTAAGAAGTGTTTTGTCTTTCTTGTGACGAAATCGTTTAGTCCATCTTTTCATGAGCGGAATTCGCCGAAATGGAAGAGAAATACGTTCACTTATTTTTACTGTGCTAATAAGGATATCATTAAAATTCTCAACTGAATCAATAAAAAATTCATTATGTAACAAAAACTTACCATCGAATTTACTAATGTTGAGCAGGATGCGGAAAGATTGGTCTGATCTTTCGCGTTAATTATTTTTAGATAAGCTAGTATCTCTTGTAGTTATGGCCGTTAATTGTTGACGGGCTGACATAGAGAAGCAAAATTCACAGATTTAGCTCTTTTGGAGCTATGTCTAGCTACTTTCCGGTACATTTAGACTGATATGCCGAAACGGTTTGTTTAAGAAAAGTGAATTTAAGGAACGAACTGTTGAATGAAAGTGGTTTTAAAGGGAGGGACTTCCAAATGAGGGAGCTTTCAAGGAGGGGGGGGGTTGTGGGAATCCTATGAGATCGATCTAGCGCGTCTATGGTCTGATTTTCAGGTTTGTTATATTGATCAATCAAGTACTTGAAATTTTTTTTTGTTTATAAAATGAATGCTTAAACTTCTAAAAGTATTATTAGAATATCATTTTGAATGTGTCATCTTTAACTTAGTTTATTGGGGGGGACTCTGATCAAATATGTGCCCTAAAAGGGGGTGGTAGTCGGAAAAAAATTTTGGAAACACTTATCTAATACATATGTATGTATGTATATATTGCAGTAAGCAACTTCCAGCAGCTAATTCAAGCAAGGCCTCTAATGTACATACATAGCTTTCACAGGCATTTTTTCAATAGTAAGTATTCTCACTAATATCATTGATATTTCTTTCTTTTTTTTGTATTCGAATTTATTTACAAGATTATAATCCATTTATTTAATTATTTATTTACAATTCTTGTGGCGTGAGGAGATGAAGAGACAGCCAGGGAAAATGCGTATTTTCCAAATTTATTTTGACGGTTACACGTCATTACATCTTGTGAATAAAGAATTAAATGAATGAATTATAATCTTACATTTCATATTATAGTTCACATATTTTTTTTTCATTCATTTTATTAAAAAATTGAATACGAAAGTAAAAATGTTAGCTCCTTTTCAAATGAATACGGTGTCTGGTCAAAATGCGTTCTAATCTAATGATCCAATAACAAAGGTTAAAAACTCCATATTTACCAAATTTTTTCATTTTCTTTCATTTTTAAAGGTACATTTATTATAGCCTGTCCTTTATCATTATTTTTTTTTCTTGTGTTTTCCATGGGTTGAAATCCAGTAGTAGCTGATGTAGTTTTCATAGGCTGAAATCCACTTGTGGCTGACATAATTTCAGTGGGTTAAAATCCACTTGTGGCTGGTATAGTTTCAATGGGCTGAAATCAACTTGTGGCTGGTATAGTTTCAATGGACTAAAATCAGCTTGTGGCTGAAATAGTTTCAATGGGCTGAAATCCACTTCTGGCTGGTATAGTTTCAATGGGCTGAAATCTACATGTGGCTGATATAGTTTCAATGGGCTGATATCCACTTGTGGCTGATATAGTTTCAATGGGCTGAAATCCACTTGTGGCTGGTATACTTTCGATGGGCTGAAATCCACTTGTGGCTGATATAGTTTCAATGGGCTGAAATCCACTTGTGGCTGACAACTACCATATTCACTCAAGTACAATGCGATCTCGAATATAATGCTACCTATTTTTGTGACTAAAAATCACTATTCTATTTTATCCTCTCCTATAACGAACTTCTGGTACAGCCAGATTTATTTATACTTTTAAAAGGGAATATCGCTGAAAATTTTCAAACAAATCGTATATGAAATGAAATCCCAAATCACTTTATTTGTTGGCTGGTTTGTTTATCAGTCACGGGGAAAAGGCAGATTGATATTTATACATCCGTGATGCATTTTTCTATATGTTAGAAGAAAGAAGAAGGGGGGGGGGGAAGACGAACAAAATGTCTACCTTCCGACCTTCCCTGACGGATACCCCCTCTCTGTACCCTTATATCTGATCTTAGACATTACCCTTCCCTACACTCACTACCACTAAACAAAATGTTCAGACAGTTTCTAAAGGAGTTTTGAAAAAAAATAAAGAGCGAAGTTGTTATCACTTTTCTTTACACTAGAATATGATGCTACCCCAATTTTAGTCTTTATTTTTATATCAAATTTCTCGCATTATACGTGAGTAAATAGTGTAGTTTCAATGGGCTGAAATCAACTTCTGGCTGATATAGTTTCAATGGGCTGAAATCAACTTCTGGCTGATAAAGTTTCAGTGGGCTGATATCCACTTCTGGCTGACAACTATTTTCTTGGCTGCTCCTGTTTTTCTTTCTTTGTCACATTATCTTTCTTCTCTCAATCCTTTTGGGGGATTTATTAAGAAACAATCACATGATGTCCATTTTCATTCTGGGGGTAAAAAAAAAGAAAAAAACACATGATTTTCAAACAGGATTCTTCAGAATACGGGTTGCAAATTTCTGCTGGCTGGGTAGCAGCAGGTTCACAAAAAATAAATGAATAAATAAAGAGAAAGAAAGAAAAATATTAGTTTCAATGAAATAGTTCAGATTTTAAACAGGTCTGGTTAGTCACTTAATAGAAACCATTATGTGGCTAACATTATTTTGCACCATGCCGAGTTGAGCTTGGTCAAGTAAAATTGGAAAAGAGGGTGATCAATGAATAGATTACTTCTCTTGCCTTTTGTTGGGCTGTGATCACAAAGAAAAAAGTCTGAATCATGAAGAAGTAGCGGGATACAAACTGAGGGATCCATTTAACATAAACTCACATTGTAGATGTAGCCCCCATTAAAAACCTAATTAGGGCGGGAAATAAAAAAGTTTTTGTGTAAGAGGTGAATGCTTAAATTTTCAGCACTTTAGCCCCATTAGTGCAGATTGTATGCGTGATACATTCGTGCTTAGAAAGCTAGCCTGTCATCCAGCTACATCAGCTTCAAAATTGAAGAAACCGATGATGATAGATAGGGTGACTGTTTTTGGTTGACGGTTTCTAATATGGCCACACCCAAATGATACTAATAAACCCGTCAGGGTACCCCCTACCAAGAAGGGTCGAAAAAGGTTTTTCAAAAAGTCAAAAGAACAAAAAAAAAAAATAGAAGGGGGTTAGTGGAATACTGATACCAATTTCTAGTCAGTAGACAAAACAGTATGGCCAGGAAACACACACATATAAAACGGGATAGAACCCTTCATAACCTTTGGTGGCATCGGTTGTTCAGTAGTAGCCTAAGCATGGTTGAAAAAAGGGAGAAGAGATTCAATGAGTAAGCGAGAGAAGGACAGACAGAGGGGGATATATATAGAGAGAGGATGGGTGGTAAGCAAGACGATTCAGTCGTACATAGTACGACGAGTATGTTCCACACATCTACATTTTATGTGCATGTACGTATATATAAGTATAAAAGTTAAGTATGCAGAATGAGGGTGCTACTACTATGCTTTTGTAGGTATATGTCAGTGGGTATACCGTTCAACGTGGCTCAGCGGTAAAGTGGTCGGTTGGGTAGGCTGCGCTCTAATCCACCGCCGACTAATACCCAAGACTTTAAAAATGGTACTCAAAAACTCTCCACTAAGCACTCAGCAAAAGGACAAAGATTGATGAGAGTCTCCTAGGTTGCTGAGGGATTACGGCCAAATAACGCAGAATACACCGGTACTTGCAAGAAAACCGAACTTAGGCAACTGGTCAATACCTAGAAGGGTGACAATCGGGGAATACCAGGTGCAGTAAGTAGGTCGAAGCTTCGACGGGCCTAGTAAGTCGGAAATGGGTCCTACAAACAATTGTCCATGTGTACCTAACCCCGTGATACGCTCGATGAGGGTATAAGCGGTCAACGATGATACATACGTACTATTATAAAATAAAACATAAATACATACAAATATTCTTATGTGTACACGTACATATGGGATAAAAGGTGTACTTACGATTGACAGATCAAAGTAAAAGAAAGTACTTTTAAAGAAAATTAATGGCAAGTAAATTTATTCAAAATATATGAGACATTAAACGACAGTGGTGTAATAAGAATCCTAAAATACAATCGTATTTGCCTTATCAAAAAGAGGTAGCACACCTCAAAATTGTAAGCCCTTGCCCACTGGCCCATTTACACCCCCTAAAGTTATTCTAAGCTAAGTATAGCAACTGCACAAATCAGGCTCAAATTCATAAATATGCAGCTCCTAGAATGATTCGAGGTTACAACGCTCATGACATTTTATCTGGCCCGACGTGACGTTATATCCAGGCCAATAAGCATTGGAAATGTGCTATTATTCTTAACTAATAATATATTCTCGAGTCATTTTCCCCTAGAATAATATTACAAATAAAATTAAAAAAAAAATCTCTTTTGCTTTTGTAACTAATAAGTATAAGCAAAAATTGTAGCCTGTCCAATGAACAGTATGTACAAGAAACGCAACTGGAGCAAATAAAGAATTATGCTATATGGCTTTCGTAGCACAAGTGGGAAGGCAGCTGTCGCACTAAGACGACTTTCCGAGGACGTAGGGAGCTTAATCTTTATATCCAATCTGCACTGTTAATTAACGGCTGTAGAATGACGGTAGTTGCAATGACAAGCAACTGAAATTAAGATGATAGAGATACTAGCCGAAGAATAAATAATGGTCAACAATATTTCATTCAATAATAAAATTCAAAATAACATGATATTAATATCAATAATTATCAAAGGCGTACATTCTGTGCATGCAAGTCATACTCTAGCACATGGCTACAGTAATAGTGCACGGTGAGAATCGAACTCACAACACGAGGCAACTAGTTTTGGAGGTAATTTTTTTCTAAACATTATGCTTGAACAAGGTTCTTTTTATTTACAAAACAAACTTTCTGGATCAGGGTCTAATAACATAACAAGGGGAGGGGCATATATTTACAGCAGTAAGGGCAAAGAGGTATATTCATAATAAATCTTAGTGGCAATCCTGTTATGTGACAGATTCTACATGGAAAATAACTACACAAAAGAATTATACTACACCATTATTCTTTAGGGACTACAAGTTAATCACCGAGAAAAATCCACGAATATACAGGTTTTCCCTGTTATACGAAACTAAAACTTTCCTGAAAGGGCCTTTCGTGAGCCGAAATGGCATAAAGCGAAAAGGCAATTACCATCAATTTTGGGCGTCCCAAGACACCCAAATTGGTTAGAATGGCATGTTAATTTGAATCATCGGAAGTCAAGATGGTTGGAGATTTGGGTTTCGAAGAGAGGAGAGAGGGTGTGCCCAGCCTCTATAATGGCCTACTGCAAGACAAAAGCTAAATGTTA
>OY735243.1:20131224-20158724 GCA_963457665.1 Thysanoteuthis rhombus | reverse complement strand
AAAACAATGCAGCTCCATCCTGTCGTTTATTTCCATGACAATATACAAAATTTCCTCATATTTTGAACAATTTTTAGAAATCTCAAAAACTCCCTGACGATTTGTAAAATTCCCTGACCTTGAGAAATTAATTTTTTCACTGACATTTCCTTGACAGGTGAAAACCCTGCTAACTATCCATCATGTTTGCGCTCCATTTTTTCCTTCTTTTGGGGTCATTTCGAAGACAGGGTTCACGTAAACCAGCCCCAAACATCCCTGGAACTAAAGAATAACATTTGACAAGAAATAGAGTATTCAAGTCAGACCCATTAAGAGCTATCATGTTACATCGCTTAGAAAGGGTTCGACTCCGTGAAGCTGAGAATGGGAGGTGTTTGCAAGATGTCATATTCCACGATTGGCTCAGAAATTTCCAAGATCTAAAATAAATATATCTTGAAGGAGATTTCCCTTCCCTTTTTATTGATAAAGTTATTCAGCTTTTAAAATGGAAAGTGACTTTTGTGCCATCCTATATTTCTAGGGAGAAGTCAAATTATTTCTTCTTTGAATTCTAAAAGTGGATCAGTTATAAAAGCAAAAGGCATATTAGTAAAAATCGTTGAAAAAACGAAAAAAAAAAAAGTTATGGAAAGCCACAAATTTATTGCATGCTTCACATTGAAAAAAAAAAGAGTTTTGATTTTCTTATAATGTTGGGCTATATTTTTCCTGGAACTTAACAAAGTGCTGAGAAATAGCAGTGACGTATAAAATCATGTATAGGTCCAGATTTGAAGACTCAGGCTGGAAATTGGGGATTGACCTATACGCGAGTTATGGTGTTGTAAGGTTGAAATCTAAACATAATGGGACTGGGAGCAACACAACCTCACATGGGGAGATCACAAGACAGCATAACATATCAAGGGAAAGACTGGAGTCTGAGATATCATAGAATCCATGAGAAAACAAATGGCAATGGGCAGGTGATGTTGCGAGAATGCTATACAACACGACTGTCAGACATCACGAATCAGAACGTGGATCCCCAGAGATTACATGCGAATCTTGGATCGACAAAATATATGATAGCGTGACGAACTTGATAATTCAGAAAGTACTGTCTCCGTGACGCTCACGATACAGAGTCTGAATCTGATAGAGAATCTTGGGAAAGTCTGTATCCAACAACGGACGCTAAGAGGCTGCAGCTGATGATGATGGTGATGATGATGGTGATAATGATAATAATGATCAACAAAGGATGAATATATAAAACATTTATAGCGCGAGTGTTGGGTTCAAAGAAAGCCAACCGTGTTATAACCGACTCACGATTACTGGGGGTGGCCATGGGCTCTACTTAATGGCTGGCGATAGCAAAAATACGACAAACATCGTCTCTTGTATAAAACTGGTCGGGATTTGAACAAATAATTAAAAGCATTCTTGAAGGTTCTTTTTTTTCTTTTAATATCAACAAGATAACTACGATATATTATAAGGTATACTAAATTTCGGTGTTTAAAAACAGAATATGTTCACTTATTTACAATGATGATTTATCACCCTTAACCCGTAAGCTGCAGTGTCATCAGATACTTCATATCTGAGCTCCTGAAGGTGAACGATAGAAAAAAAATTTTTAAAAATGTTTCGTTCATTGACCACTGATACGTTTTTGTCGAATTCATTTCATTTCGAGTTGGTTTGCCAGTGTCAGTCAAATATATTTCTCAGCGGGATGGGAGTTGCATCCCTGCTGTTATCAAATGGACTCACAGTATGTCAAAATAGCGTTTAGCGCGAAATATCAAAGGGAAATTCTTTTTTCCTTAGCGTTTTCATGGACGTGTGGGCGATAATATTGGTGAAAACGTGGGGTGGGGCCCTCTATCCACCCGCCTTATATCGCAAACTACGTTATTGCGAACTGCGTTATATCGGGGCATGCCAGTACAAAAGAAGCATAGTGGTAACTCAGCTTCACTTTAATCCAAGAAATAAACTCGTGGTATGAAATCTTAGGAAAGAATGACTTAGAATCAGAAATCGGAAAACAGTCCTTCTTAGTGAACCTTTGTGTACAGATATATTGTCAAGACATGACATAAGCTACTTATCTCACATCTACAGTGAAACTGCATGCATCAAACTGGGTATTTATTCGCCTTTGTCGAGGTTGACTATACCGGTAACAGCTTTTTTCTTGCTATTGCCAGGACAGATAAAGAAATCATGGTAGAGTGATTTGTTCAAATGCTCATTCACTTCAGCTTTGTTGAACATCGTTCAATTTGGGGGACAACCGAAGTCCAGTGGTGACAAATCGAGGCAATGCGGTGGGTGCTCAAAAACTATGAATTCCAGACTTCTCACCCTTTATACCATTTGTTCACGTCGATGAGACGCACAGCAAAAGTTCTCCTCTCAGGCCTTACTCTGATTGCTCCCGAGATTGAGAGAGGCCTTGAAAGGTCAACATTTTCCATCCGGTAACGAAGTTGCCGAGTGCAATTGGATCATAAGTAAATCAGAAACTTGTTTCATGGAAGAAAATGAGTAAGTGGATAGAACATGTAGAAGATTGTGTAGCACTAAATTTTGATTTGGTTGGAAAATAAAAATTGTAAATTGGAATTAAAATAAATTTAATTTGATACCAGTTTCTTTATTCTACCTGGTCCAAGACTCTCTTGTTTTTTTAAAGGATTTGGGGACGTTGCTTATCAATTACCCGACGGGTGTATGTATTTGCATGTGTGTGTGTGTGTGCGTACACACACACACACACACACACACACACACACACACATATATATATATATATATATATATATATATATATATATATATATATATATAATGTAAAAAGCATCATCCTGTGTATACAATTATATATATATATATATATATATATATATATATATATATATATATATGTGGGTGTATAACAATTATGTGTCCGTAGATAATACGTACCTGGATTTTATAGATCAAAATCTTCGAAAAAATACGCGCATTATCCATGGTTAAATACGGTAATAGATATAGCACCAGTAATGAATATTAGATAACAGCACTTCAATAAAAATGGGATAGTAACATTCAATTAAATTGATCTATACATTGGGTTATAAATCCATTGTTAAAGTGCTATCAGAGGCATGGGTGGGGATTAGGGAGCTCTGGGGGCTCTTCTTCTCGAAGGGCTCCTCCCAGCATTTAGTGAGATTTGTCAGTAGGAATGCAGTGGGTGAAAAGTCGGATGGAGAAAAAATTGATCTGGTAAAAGGTTAATATTGTTCAAGTGGGGATACTATTTCAAAACGTTTAGAGCTGAAATAGAATGGTACTTCCGTTATTATTGTGCTTCTTGTAATGGTTGTAGGATAATTGAAAGAAATCGTGCATATATTCTGACAATAGTCGCAAACCACAAACAATGCAGAATGAACGAGATCACAGAATCTAATGCAATGGTCCACAAATTTCTCACCATTTGCAACTTTTCCCGTTTCAAAATGGCGGAGTGTAGCAGGTGCTGATGGCGAATTTGGAATCAAAGAGCAGACGACAATAATCCTCACCTTGACCCTGAAAATACTAAGACTAACCGTAACACCAAACCAAATAATACTAACACTGGTTCTATGAAAAACACCAATCTACAACTGAGGCGTTGGTTATGGGAAAGGTGACAACAGCCAATTTGATTTCACCGCAGCCCACTTAATCACCCCATATAGCTGCAGACTACTTAAGAGTTTTGATGTATAAGAAAAGAGTATGTATATATATATATATATATATATATATATATATATATATATATATATTACCGAAAAACAACGAAATTCATGAATTATAACGTATAGTTGGTCTGAAGAGGGTCGATTTGACTTTGGAAATAGTGTCAGCTACTGAAATCTCATCAAAATCCAGGATAGTGCCCATGGAATCATTCGGTAAGTTTGTTTGGAATGGTCCAGTTTTTAATCAATGGCCACTTTTCGACGTAGAGAAATATCATAATAAAAATTATCATATTATTTTTTGTTCATATTGTAGCAACTTTTTACACCCTTGATTTTCATAAGGTATAAAGTATATACAAATAATCTTCACATGTTTTTTCTCCTCCAATCTTCCTTCTGACTAATGACACAAAGGTTCTGACGATAAAATTAACTTTTATACGATTTGAGCCTTTTTTCCCCCTCCAGGTGTCGATTTCACGTATGTCCACGCAGTGAGTGGGCATACTTGGTGGAATATATATCTTTATCAATCTTATCGTAAGTAATTATACATTTTACACAGTCTCTTGCAACTTTCAAGTTAGCTCATGGACCTTCGGAAATACATTTATTGACTCGGACTGCTGATTTAATAAATAGATATTAATAAATGAAAGATTCCCTTTCAACCAGTAATAAGGTCATACATAAGGTTCTGATATAAATGTCATATACAGGAAATGGGGCTCATATATATATATATATATATATATATATATATATATATATATATATATATATATATATATATATATATATATATATATATATATATATATGAATAGTAGAATATGGATTCGCCACACAAACTAGCTCATGTTTCTGCCCTGTTCAGAACTGGCTTTATATTATTGATATACTATTATATTATGTTATACTGCTAGGCTGATTTGTAGTACATATACTGTATGCATATATATATATATATATATATATATATATATATATATATATATATATATATATATATATATGTGTGTGTGTGTGTGTGTATGTATGTATGCATAATTCCAAGAACTTATACATTCATCAACGAATTCATTCATACTCACAGACGTGCACACGCCACTGTGTGGTTGCAAAAGGTTAAGAGATAGATAAATGAATAAATGGATAGATATGATGAAAAAAGAGAGATGGATAGAGAGATAAGTTGACTTCACCAGTTGCTTTTTGATTATCTGACAGTACACAGCTTAAAGTTCTCGGGGGGAGGGGTAGAAACGTTAATTTCGTTCGGATTTTTTTCCTTTTAGTTCTCTAAGGATCCTAAGGAAAAGAAGGTTCATGACTTCAAGCATGCCCCTTTCGTGACCTTCGACATGAAAGGCACAATAGACCCATATTACTGAATTATGCACTAAATATAGAGAATCAAATTGCGATTCTAGAGAGAATGGTAAATCTGGTACTTTTTCATGTTTTTATCATAAACACCAGAAGTCAGTCTGTTAGTCTGTATGAGCTCGCCTATTAAAGAAACCATGCATAACCTGATCAAGTTTGCTGTGTGTACCACTATGACCCCGGGGTTGTAGCAAATTAGTTTTCGAAAATCATGTTTTTTAGGGGGAGGTTCGAATTAAAATGTTAATTCATCCTGAAATGGATACATTTTTTGTACCTGCAGGAAGTGACGTGTTTCTGACGGAGTTCTCATCCCCAATCATTTCAATGTTGTTTTAAAATAGAACTGGAGAGAGAGAGAGAGAGAGAGAGAGAGAGAGAGAGAGAGAGAGAGAGAGAGAGAGAGAGAGAGAGAGAGAGAGAGAGAGAGAGAAGGAGAGGAAGAGAGGAGGAATGAGAGAAAGGGAGGGAGAGAGAAATGACTGTTTATTTTTTACGATAGAAAGGGTATTTTTGACCTCCCCCCAAATAAATAAATAAAACCCCCACAGATTTTTTTCGCCCCTCCTTTATCTTCATCCACCGCCCCTTTGTTTCACCCACACCCTCAATTTTTTCTGAATACACTCTAATTATCTTTTTCAGAACGTCTCCAAAAATTATATTTTGAACCCTTCTCCCGTTTTTTTTCTCCCCAACGTGGATTTTTTTCTCCCCAACGCGGATTTTTTTTATTACCACAGTCCCAAAATTTTTTTATTGGTGTAAAGAAAGATTAATTCTTTTTTTTTTTTCTGAAACAGCAATCTATGTTTAGTAGCGGAAAATCCACCCATTAGGGTAGGTATTCAGCTAGAGTTTAATAGTAAGCATTCATGATCTTTTTAGGGCGATGCCTGCTTTGCCTACCCAGACGGTCCGTCTTTATTATGCATAAATAACCGCGGTGCGAAGTGTGCGGGAAAATACCTGCCCAACAATACAAAAAATCAAATCAAAGCAAAGAAAGAGAGAACGAGGAAGAAGGATGTAAGTAATAGAAAAATCCAATGCATGCCTTTTAGTTATTTACAGCTCCCAGGGAAAGGACGGTTCATGACTTCAAACATCTGTCTTCCGTGCTCTTCGACATGAGAAGCACAATAGAGACTTACAATCAAATGTCCAGTTGCTACGCTCAATCATCAGGCGATCCTTGGCCGACACGAGTTCTTGGTTTAACTCTTCTTGTTTATTTAAAAGTTCAAGAACCCTTTCGCGGCGTTGTTGTTCATAAACCTGCAAAGAAAACAGAGGTGTAAATGAAATTACCGTATATACCCGAAATTTTTTTCTGAACCCGACCAGGGGAACCATCGGGAATACGATCTCTTAGCCAGTCGACGTCTAAACCTGTGTACGCCGATCTTGTTTATATGTCGACCTTGAATTATGTTCACAATATCATTTGTTTATGATATGTTATAGGTCGACCCTGCTTTTTTTAAGCGAAAGTAAACAGAGGTCGACCTATACTCAAAACATAGTAAGAAATGAAAAAAAAATTTGTGCGTGACCATAAATCAAGGGTCGACCTATGCACGAAATCGACTTCTTACTTATTTTAAAAGTTCAAGAACCCTTCCACGGCGTTGTTCATGAACCTGGAAAGAAAGAAAAAAAAGGACAGGCCGTTTAATCGAAGAAGAAGAAAGAAAACAGGTGCACCGTATATACTCGTGAATAATCGTATCTAAAATATCATCATACCTTTAGATGCAGGAAAACAAATAAACCTCTTCACGTATTTTTTCAATTGAAATTATGATACACCTCGTATTTTTTGCTCACATCAACACGTGTGGTATCACAAACCGTTTAATGCTATCACTGTTGCTAGAGAACTCACCATTAGATAGCATAAGCTGATTTAAAACATCTAACTGAAATTCAACTGTTTATTTGCACGTATACATCAACTTTCGTTCATTAAATCCGATGCATGGATTCTTACTAAATAAATTCTGAACATAAGGAAAACAGGTCAAGTCAGTTATTCAATAGAAACCGTTACATACCAACATCTTTAGGCAGTATGCTCTATTGGAGGTGATCAATTAAAGAATTGGAAAAAGGAGCGACCAATGAATAGAGTTGTTGACTATTGAATAAATTAGACATCGTCGTGAGAATATTTACATAAAACAAAATACAAATTGAAATATTTGAAGAAGGGGTGATCAATGAAAAAGTTATTTTACTCACCTTTTGTTGAGGAGTAATCACTAAAAAGTCTGAATTTTCGAAAAACAAGAGGGCACAGACTAAGAACCAGTTTAGCATGAAATTACATTGTAACCCCTCAAGACCTATTTTGGGGGAAGTTTAGAAAATGAACAAAAAACGGTATTAGTAGACATAATGAGTAAATGTTGGTATTTTCAGCCCCATTGGTGTAGCTTGTACGCGTGATACATACATAGCTTAACAGCGATCCATCTGAACCAACCTGAACACTGAAAGAAACCTATGTTGACTGTTTTGGAGACAGTTTCAATTGACGGTTTCTAACATTCCTTCAAGTGTGGCCATCATCTTCATCAGTCTGTAAGCGTCTGTCGTTGGACATAGGCCTCCCTAAAGACTCGCCAGATCGCTCTATCATGGGCATTACGGGGCCAGCACTTCCTAAATTTATCTAGCCAAGTGTGGTAACGTTACTATATTCCCGCATATCATCCTTCAAAAACCGGGTTCGACCTATACACAAAGCGTACTATGATTTATTGATTTCGTGAACATATATAAATGTCCACGTATACATAAGATCGACTTATGCACGAGTATATACAGTATATGCATGTGTCTGTTAGAGCACGTCGTTGTGTGCGTGTGAGTATGTGTAATTGGAAGGCATTACGATCAAAGCAAAAATAATATCAAACAGAAGTATTATATATACATATATATATATATATACATATATATATATATATATATATATATATATATATATATATATATATATATATGTGTGTGTGTGTGTGTGTAATGCCCAAGTAGCAGCTGCCAAAGGTTACCCTTTTGACTTTCTTTGTTCTTTTCTCCAAAGAGAGAGATTTATTGATGGGGAAATGCCAAAGAATTATTCGTATGGAAGCAATTCCAAGCTTTGCGGAAGCTCTAGAAAGACAAACGCAATAAAATTAATGATTTTTAGGAAGCTACAGTAAATACTCGTGTACAAGTCGATCTCGTGTATAGGTCGACCCTTGATATACGGTCTCGAAATCATTAATTCATTGTACGCTTGGTGTATAGGTCAACCCTGGTTTTGGTGGGATAATTATCGCGCGTAGGTCAGCACCCAACATATATTTCCGTTACAGTTAGAACATAATAAAATTATTACTCTTGTATAGGTCGACCACAATTTTTTGGCTCGCGCCCTAGGGAGTCACTTTAGGGTCGTTCCATTGTCTATTGATACGTAGGGAATATTTTTCTACCTTCCCTTCCTCCTCATTCTTCCTCTAAGGCTTTTTTTCCATTTCTTCCTGCTTCTTCTCTCATTTCATTCTTCTTACTTTTTCTCACTTCTTCCTACTTCCTACTTTTTCTTCTCATTTCTCACTTCATACTTCTTACTTAATATTTTTTTTATTATTCTTCCTCTTCTTCTTCTTGCTTACTTCTTGGGCTTTTTTCCTCTTCTTCCTACTTTTTCTTATCCTCTCTTCTCATTCTTCTTCTTATTTTTCCGTACTTCTTACTTCTTCCAACTTCCTACTTTTTCTTCTTATTTCTCACTCCATACTTCTTACTTCATACTTTTTCATCATCATCTTTTTCTTCTTCTTTTTTTTTCTCATTCTTCTTCTTTTTCTTCTTCTTTGTCTTTCAACGTCGGATGACACACGGTCCTCCATTTTTCCTGTTTATTGATGTACTTACTATATATTGATACTGCAATTCTTGCAGTTCTTTGATGTCGTTATACCCGTTATACTTTGGCCGACCTCTCTTTCTCTTTACGTCAACATATCCTTTAGCGGAGTTCTGTAGATATTATTTAGTCTTATTAGATGTCCAAAATATCCTAGTTTTCTTTCCCTGAAGATGTTGGTCAGTTTTCTTTTTTCATTCATTCTTTGAGGCACTTCATCGTTCGTTAGTATCAAAGATAATCCATGGTGCCAAACTTCAACTAAAAGCGGACAACAAAGTAATTAAACAAGATGATTCATTCGTATACCTTGGAAAACTATCGACAGAATATGGTAAGACCGAAAAAGAAGACTTACGCCGTATATCAATGGCACGGAGAATCTTCAATAAGATGAAGTCAGCATTAACAAACAAGAACATCAATCTTGAAACAAGAAAAAGAATCTCAAACTGCTATGTATGCAGTACCTTATACTCACTAGTGTAGCTAAAGATAGCAAGAGATTCGGGGGCCTGGGGTGGGCTCACTGAGAAGCTCTTTAAACAATTTCAACTCGACCTTCGAACTGAATTCGCAGGTAAAAAACACCCGCTGTATTTTCACTACATCTAAACAATAAGTAACATATCATCATTAAATCAGCATAATTTCATCAAATCTAATATTTCTTTAATGGCCACTTTTCTAGGAAAGGGTTCTCACTAACAGCTACCGGGGCCAAAATCGGGTACAGCATTCTACATAATGGCTAATCAATGTCTTGCATATTTAACCAATAACATATTCATCCTTTAAGAGATTATTTCTAATCATCTGAGCGATGTAATGTCAGCTCTAAAGGAAGTAAGAATTTTTGTGTCGGCAGACACCAATCACGGTGTAATTGTAGTTGATATTCAACGACAAAAAAGACATTAAAAACATTCTAAAACCAGATTCAGGTCTACAAAAAATAAGTTCTATTTTTCGAGGGTAACTTAAAGCTATCTAAAAAATGATATTTTTGAAGGGTAACTCCGTGCAATTGAAACCATAATTTCAACTCAAAAGAACATACTTGAATTATTGCAATATGTTTAACCAATTCATGCCTCAAGTGAGATTTGAGTATAATTGGACAGATGGGGCAAATAAAAGTATTTTAGCACGGTAATTCGAATTTATTAGTGAAAAGAACTGAAATCATATTTCTTGAGAGTGTTCATATGGACGGAAGGGGATCAAATTAAATATGGACACATACTTTCAGTCTTTGAGTCTAATTAACGGATCAGAATACATATTTTCTACGGCAATTTTTTTAGGGTGGCTGAATATAGGCCTCTATAAGGTACATGATCTTTTGGTGAGCGTAAGACCAGAGGTAAACTCAAAGACTGAAAACATGTTTCTCATCTTGAGAGTATTCTTTGATAAGTATATATTTTATGGCAATTTTTGGGGTGAACTTAATGTAGGCCTATATACGGTAAAAGATCTTCTGGCAAGCATAACGCCAGAGGTTAACTCAAAGACTGAAAACATGTTTCTAATTTTGAGATTAGTATATATTTTATGGCAATTTTTGGGGTGAACTTAATGTAGGCCTATATAGGGTAAAAGATCTTTTGGCAAGCACAAGAGACTAAGACATGTTTCTTATCTTGAGTGTTCTTTCATAATTTATTCTATGGCAATTTTAAGGTTGGACTGAATATAGGCCTATAGAAATGAATGCGTTATGATAATCTATAAAGTAAAGTCTGTGATTATTACAACAGATTGTTGAGTTTTCTGGTATCTACCTAATTGAGACAAACAATAAAAAGAAATCAAGCGAAGAATCACCCTAGGGTGGCAAGCTTTCAGCAGAGCAACCTCAACCTTCAAAAACCAGACAATCCCAATAATCCTAAAAAGAAGAGTATACAACCAATGCATTCTCCTGATAGTCACTCATGGAGCTGAAACATGGAACTTAACCAAGAGACAGCTCTGCAAACTGAGAAGTATGCAACTTGCACATGAGAGAATCGGGCTCAACCTTGAATGGAGAGATCACAAGACAGCATAGTATATAAGGAAGAAAACGAGAGTCAGAGATATCATAGAATCTATAGGAAAACTCAAATGGCAATAGGCTGGTCATGTTGTGAGAATGGCAGACAACCGATGGACATCACGACTCACAACATGGATTCCCAGAGATCACATGCGAAACCGAGGCCGACAAAAAACAAGATGGAGAAATGAACTAGACAAATTCAGAAAATACTGGCTCTGCGACGCCAATGATAGAGAAATATGGCAGATTCTGGTGAAGGTCTATGTCCAACGACGGACGTTAAAAGACTGATGATGATGATGGTGATGATGAATATATTTTATACTATCTTATGCAGACATGCTGAAATACGGTATATCAAATATAGAAATATAAGTTGGGTACTGATCTAAATGCGGCACTTATCTCGACAAACTAGAGTTGACTGAAACACGAAGCAGACCATAAAATAACGATTTTGTGACCATAAATCGAGGGTCGACCTATACACGAGATCGACTTGTACAGTATATGAAATTGAGTGTCAATACTTACTTCTATTTCATCCTGGCGTCTCCTCTGCATCCTCTCAACATCTTCACTGTCATACATTCTAATTTCGAGGGGTTCTTCTTTCAGTCTATGTATCTGTCGTGTATCAACCCAGGCCTTCGATGATGGACTTGGCGGGACTTGGGGGCCACCTGGACCCTCTTTCCGGCCGACGGAGGGACTTTCTGAAGTGGAACGGGCCGGACAAGATCGGCTTCGTCTGGACCCTTCAACGTTAAAGATGAAAAAAAAAGACCAATAAAAAATGTTAATTTAGAAAGGGTGCATTTTGCATAACAACGTGGGTGTTGGGACCTAAGAAACTTAAACGCGTTATAAATGTTATATCTGGAATTGAGCGGGCTGGACATAGTCAGTTTCGTCTTAATCTTGCAACGTCAAAAATAAAATTAATACTAGCACCCCCATCGCATGTTTTGGGGCTCAGGAAAGCCAAACGCGTGATATATATTATTTCTGAAAGCGAAAAGAGTGAAAATCGATAAAAATCACTAAAAGTTATCAATATTTTAAAATCAAGTATAAACTAAATGTCCTATACTGACAAACTGAGCGAAATTGCGGTCGAAATAACAGCAAAAAACGATGGAAAAAGAAACGAGCAAGATTATCCTGGAACTATGTTTGTATGAATTGGTTCCCAGCTAGAGCTGGAAGTTCAGTCAAAACGTCACGACTTTGTCACAGTATTGACCTTTGATGATCCATATTTCAGTTATAATAGGGTTGTCTTTCTCGGGCATCAACATCCGCATTATAAAGGGGCGGGGCAATGTAAAACATGAATGACTAAGGCCAAGACAAACAATTCATTGACTCTTAACGTCATGGACCGCTGGAAAACGCTCCTAATTGACTGCAGAACTCTTCTGAAGCGGAAACAGTTTATTGAACATATGATGTCAGACGGGATTGAAAATAGATAAAAACAGGTCTAGTTAGTCATCCAATCGAAACTGTCACGTGATCAATGTCTTTTGGTGGTTTGCTGTGATGAGGGTGATCAATTGCAACATCAGAAAAGGGATGATCGCCATTTTCAGGCAGTGATCATTGAAGAGAATCTTTTGGGGAAAAAACCAAAACAAACAAAAACAGACAGATACAAAAAAAGAAAGATCTATTTGGCATAAATTTACGTTGCAAATTAATCCCCATTAAAAATAAAACCTACTCGGGTAGGATACACAGAATAAAACAAAACAGAAAAAACAACTTTTTCTAGATGTAATGGGAAGTAAAATCTGCCTAACATACGTAGCCAGCCAGACCAGCTTAAAAAATGATGAGAACCTTTGTAGACAGTTTTGGTTGACAGTATCTGGAAAATTAAAAAAAAAATGACGTAATTTTGATCAGTTATCTTCCCCTTGTTGTCAAAAACTAATTTTTTTAAAATATAAAATCAAGAGTTGGCGCACAGTTTTCGTTTCTTGCCTGCGGCTTCCTTTCTGTGTTTTCCTTTCTTTCTAACATGAAATGATGATTCCGATATACTCGTGTAAGAGTCGAACTCGTGTATAGGTCAACCCTCGATTTTCGGTTATGAAACCAGCAATTGATTATATGCTTTGTGAAAAGGTCGACACTAGCTTTCCAGGAATAATTACCGGATGTAGGTTATATAATTGTGTATGATATTAGAAGCTTGTGAGTGGCTAGTCACTTATTCATTACTATGTGTCATTTTTACGGAGACGCAGCTTCCATGAATAATCCTGTTCTTCCGGTTACTTTCTTTAGGACTATCAACCCCAACCCTAACGCTAACCCTAACAGTAACCTTAAAAAATATCAATTCTAAAATATCTGACTAATTTCTTCGGTCCCATAAGCCCCAATACCGATTATAAAAGTAACCTTAACACAAAGCATAGCATAAATAATTTATTTTGTAGCCATGGTTCAAGGGTTGTCCTGTACGTGATACCGACTTATACACGAGGATATATGGTGACTCCGACATAATTCAAACTAGTCTGGATCTGGGAGAGGGAAAAACAAAAACAAAAAAAAGAAAGAGCACGTTTTCGTTTCCTTGAACTTGTTATGCTATTCATAATTGACCTTTGATTATCCACGGTTCAGTTACAACGTAGTTGTCTTCCGTTGACCTCCCAACCCCAATATCCGCGTTATAAAGTGGGGTCGCTGTGTAATTAAAATTAAACTGAATTAGGGAGAGTGGGGGGTGGGGGAGAAATAGAATTGACGTTTTCGTTTCTTACCTGCAACTTTCTTTTTACGTGTTCCTTTCTTTCTTTCATTCGATGATGATTCGCTGGCAGAATCATCATGAGCAGATGATGAGCCAGTAGCTTCGCTGTCCCTCAACATGCTTTCATATCCGCTACTCGTACCTCCCCCGTGGAGCTTGTCCGATTTGCTCCCCAGCTGGGACTGAACCTCAGTGCTGATCGTACTACTGGCATCACTGCCATGACCACTGCTCGAGTGGCTGGCAACGCGCGGCTTGGTGACCGTCGCGTAGGGGGACAGATATTTTTTCTCGCCTGTGTCGTTACTACTACCAGGATCGCGACGTGGAACCCTTGGGTCGATCTCGTGTATAGGTCGACCCTTGATCTCATGAATCTCGTGTATAGGTCGACCTTTCAGAAACTTCTTCTCGCTTGCTACAAGGCCAGTGTCATTACTACCACTCTCAGGGTCACGGCGTGGAAGCCTAGGCTCGATCTTTGGGGAGCAAGTTTTCTCTATCACCGCCTTCTCCTCCTTCTTCTCTTTCTCCTTCTTTTTTTGTTTGGAAGTGGGCGCGAACCCCTTCCCGTTGAATATCGGCAAGCGCGAACGGCTTGGCGATTGAGATTTGGACGTCTTGTTGCGGGTCCCAGCTGAGACCGCAGGCTGAGAACTAGATCGGCCGGATTTGTTACCTCTTTCTTTGCCACGACTTGTATGAGAAGAAGAAGAAGATAAAGAAGGTGATGCAGAAAGCTTGCTCGGTACAGAACTCGAACACCCTGGAGAGGAGTCCTTATTATTTTTTTGTTTGTTGCTGGATGAGTTACTTATATCTTTAGACTCCTTCCTATTGGTCGATTTATGGATAGTAGGTGGGGAAGGCGATTGAGTTTTGTGAGCGTTCCCAGACTTTGACGCTTTTGTTTTTTGCGACTTTTTCAGGTCATTTTGCGAATTAGTTCCAGATCCAGCTGATTTAATCTGAGAATACATCGGCAGCGTATTAGGCACATTGTTAATGTTGGGAAGTGGTTGACCGGCGACGGCACCAGGGCTGGAATTGCCATTGGCACTATCGCTGTTTCGTTCGTAATACAAAGAATTCGATTGGTAAACGCCCGTTTGGTAAACACCCGCTTGGGAAATACCCGTTTGGTAAACGCCCGGATTGATCGTGTAATTTTGCTTCAGAACCGAGACATCGATTGCTCTGCCTTCTTCATCGAATATTTCTTTGGAGGGATGAATATTCGAAGGATTATCAGATTTTCCAGAACCTACAACTTGGTCTTCAAAACTCGACCTATACACGAGTACATGTTGTTTGCCTTCGAGTACCGAATCTTCGTCGGAAACTTCTTCAAGATCAGAGAGTTTACCCCGGTCAAACTGACAATGAGCCCTAGTTTCCCTCGTTTCCCTTACGGGTGGGATATCGTCCCCCTGGAAAGCGTTCAAAGCTTTCAACTTCTGTACTGTCTGTAGACGTTCAGCTTCTTCTTCCAAAGACCGTTTTTCTACGTCTTCTTTCGCGCAGGATATACTACTGAAGGTTTCGTCGTCTGGTACATCTTGACCACTCCTGACACTACGTCGTTCAAGTTGTTGATCCACTTCTATTTCGTAAATTGACTCTCGGTTCGAAATCAACAAGTTAGCGAATTCTGTCTCTGGATTACTATCTTTATTTGTATCAGCGCTACTATAAAAGCTCAAATATTTTTGTTCGCTTGTCAATTCGTCTTCTGTGAGCCAAACTTTATTGTCTCCGCATTGATCCGAGATCAGCATCTGTTTGTTGAACTCTGAAACAGTTTCAATCAACGGTACGGTCTCGTTACGTCTTGGATCACTATTCCCGTTCAGGGTTTCAATCCAAGATCCATCCTTGAGCCGAGATTCGGTCGTAAAGACCGACTTGCTCAATCCACTACTCCCACTGAGATCTCCGTCTTCGTCTGTTGAAACTGTTTTGAGCCACTCATGTACCCGGTTTGATACAGGACTTGATGAAGGATCCTGGGGAGACGGAGGAGCCGGAGTCGCAGCCTTTTTATTTTTAAGCCATTCATTTACCCGGTTTGTGGAATGGACCGAGCCCATCGGACTTTCTTGTGAAGTGATTTTTGTCTTATGAATCATAGCTGTAACTTGATTAGTCTGTGCATCAACGGTCTCTTTACCGTAACGGGGAAATGATTCAAAGGTCGGGGGTATTTCTTTTTCAGATTCCATGATAGGATCAATTATATGATCTTCATCATTAACAAGACATGGATCCTCCTGTATGTCAACTTCTGAGCTATTGATATTATTGGTATTACTGTGGTGTCTGTCTACCCAGTCCTTGACAAAGTTGTTTAGATTATCTTCGTTTTCAGCAGTTACAGGCTTACTAGGGAAATTTCCGTCGTTTTCCTGCTGGGGTTGTTCGTTGCTAAGGAAGCTCACCGGCCTGGAGTCTGAAGGCTCAGCGCTCAATGAGTCGGCACTAGTTGCACTGTCAGGTCTAGGCTCCTGGCAGGGTTTATTGGGTCGGAAGAGGCTAACATCACTTTGGGTCCCTATAGTCACAGTTGATACAGGAGTTAGTGCAGGATCTCCTGTACCCACATTTGATAGGGGAGGTAGTGTTGGATCTCCTGTAGTCACAGTCGATACAGGAGTTGATGTAGGGTCCCGAGGAGACGGAGGAGCCGGGGGCGACATGTGAGACGCTGCCTTCTTACCGTGACTCGCGTTCTGCTTATTTTGGTAATTGTTATTACATACCCGTATGTTACCCCTACCCGGCCCGTCTACCCATTGTTCTCCTTCTCGTTCGTCTCTCTGGAGGGAAGCACTTCGCTGTGACTGAACGTCACCATCTGACATATTTCCATTCCTTCTTTTCATCGCCCAAGACCTTCCTCGGGAATTTTCGTCTGATTCTCTACGAACGTGCTTCCTTGAACCATTCTCCATTTTAACCATAAATGCCTGAGGACCATCAATCCACAGTTCTGTATTTTTCTTATCCGGGTAGATAGCTGCACCCGGTCCATCCACCCATTGTTCCATAAAATTAGGTCCTTCTGCATTGTTCTGGTGACGTCCATTACTGCAACCATCAGGCAATGCCTTAAATTTAGACGACGGAATTTTCTGTTTAAGATTAGATCTTCTTGCTATTTGATATCCTGAGTAAGGTGACAGAGGAGACGTATTTCCTATTGGAGATGAAAGATCACGGTTCGCACCGTGTGTCAAAGTTGGTGACATTACAGGTATACGGGTATGTGCACTTGCTTCCCGACCATAAATTTTGTTGATCGAGAGTCGCCCGCTGCCTGTGTCCGATGCCGATCCCTCATCTCCCGATGACCTTGAGCCACTCGTTCGACGGGGAAGTCGAGGATTTGTTCGGGGTAGTAGGGGGACGGCTTTTGGGGGGCCCTCATTGTCAGTGAGTTCCCGATCGCTTAAAGAGTGGCCATTGGCCCCGACGTATATTACTGTGTCACAGGATTGTTCGCTGCTAGAGGTGTAATCCGGATCGGAGAGGGATGAAGAGTAGAGCATGTCTTCACGGAGCGTTCCCATCCGGAAACCACGGAGGGGTCTTCGTAACCGTCCAGATTCATCGGTTGAACTGTCTTCAGAGCTAGTGCTGGAAAACTGTCAATAGGAAGAAGAAAAAAAACTCATTAGTATATCAATCTTACGTACAATCATATGCCTCGCGATCTACGGTACAGCAACCGGGGTTTCACTTATCCCCATTTGGCCTAATTCATCAATAAATCAGTTGTTCCTTATATACTCGTGTATAAGTCGAGTTTTGAAAACCAAAAAATTTGGTGTCGACCTATACACGATTAATAATTTTATAAGGTGGACATTCAAACAGAGCGAGTAGGACCAGGAACAACAGTACATTTAAAAATTCGGCATGTACAAGTCAAGTGAAAGGTGTCACCCAATCCGTTTGCCTGTCACGTTACAGAAAGCATATGAACATGAACAGAGCCCAAAAATTTGATATGCATACTTAGTGGACCTGGGGGGTTGAAGGGAACAGTTTTGGAAAAGACAATTGAAGGTTTCAGAAGGTGATTATCTTGATGAAGATGAAATAAAAACTTGAGCGTATTTATCATAAACTACATTATATCAAGAAAATTTGAAACGGCACATTATTTTAACCTCGAAATGTAAAGTTTAATTCTTAATTTTTTTCTCATTCTGGAACGCATTATTAAAATTTAAAAAAATACTTTCGCTTCATTTAGGACCCTAGGGAGAAAACATGAAAAATAAATTGAACATTTTCATATTGACCTGTGTTTTGATTTCGTCGTCATCACCGTTGTCACCATCACAACAATAACAACAACAGCAGCAACAACAACAACAACAGCAGCAATAATAATAATAATAATAATAATAATAATAATAATAATAATGATGATAATAATTATAATAATGATAATAATAATAATGATGATAATACCACCACCACCAACAACAACAACAAAATAATAATAATAATAATAATAATAATAATAATAATAATAATAATAATAATAATAATAATAATAATAATAATAATAATAATAATAATAATAATGATAATAATGATAATAATTGTTGTTGTTGTTGTTGTTATCAAAAGCCCGTTGGAAAAGTTTCCTTGACCCAGGAGGCATCATTAAAACGAAAGAAAAAAAACGGTTAAGGAGGCTTTGTTGTTGACGAGAGATAATTCCCTGAATTTACAAAAGTCACGTTATAGATCTCCTTTTTCGGGAAGAATCGACAATCGAGATGCGGTTAACATGAAAGAAATGGGAGCATTTTTCCTTTCTCTAAACGTAAAAGTGTCATTCTCTTGACATTTAATACGAATTGATGGGTGATAAAAACAATTGTTTATGGATATAACAGTCTAGTGAAAAAGCCAGCAAACTGCGTTCTGTGGGCCAAATCCAGCCAGCAGCCATATTTCATCCGACCCACCGACTTCGTTGAATCTGCGTCGTTGCATACAAAAATCCTTTCCTTATCTATCTTCGGTTTGTGAACAATAAACTTTAGCCTCCAAAAATAGAGCGAAAGCCTCATTTTTGCTGTGGCCCCAAACGAATCAAGGTTTTATAGCTAAAACAGTCTTGCCAGGCTAGATATTTCACACCTAAATTTAGATAATTTGGGCTATGTTAAGATGTGAGAAATTGCTTTTAGAAATTGGTTGTAAGTTTAGATAAATTTAAATGAGGCACGGATATTTTTGATCAATGATTAAGTTCAGGCTCTTTAATTTCACCAATCATTCAGAATATCAAAATTTTGCCAAATCCCCGGAACTTCAAGGGAGGGAACAATCGAAAGTTCATTGGCTTGGTGAGTGACTCTTAGTTAAAAAGTGACCTCCGATTGACCTGAACCGAAACAATCGCCAAAAAACTTCAAAGAAGCCACGAAACCAAAGAGATATTCGTCAAGATTTATTCCCATCCTATATGAAGTAATTCGTGAGGAGGTGAAATGTTCCCAGAAGACTAAGCAGGCTCATTTTCCTGTTTCTGAAGGCACATTGGTCTCAAATATCAATTTTAACGTATTATTCATAAATATAATAAGCGGTGCTATTTTACGGACTTTTTGACTTGAAGGTAATAATTTAGCTGATAAAAATATTTCCTACCGACCATTCGGAACAATGGACTCGTCCACTGAAACAGCTTCTTTTCTTAAAAAAAGGGGTTGTTATGATATGAGTGAAATTATATTGAATATATATTATTTCTGGTGTAAAACTTAACAAGGGGATAAAATAGATTCAGGTGATGAATGAGTATTTTTCAGACCGTTGAGACTGGGAGGTGGGCTTCTAGGCAATCAGTCGGGAAGATGGTCGTAGGGTACAACGCCAGAAATGTTGAGTTTAGGAAATTGACGAAGATGAGGACAACAGTCCCCCCTCCCCAGCAAAAAAAAAAAAAATACTTAATGATTACCTCTTTATTTTCAACTTACTAGTATAATTAAAATTTCCGAATATCCTTCGGTGCCCCTGTGAACCAACCGCAGTACACGCTTTGAGAGTTACTGAATTAATCGATGGACATACGTACCTTTATCTTTCTCCTCCGCATTCTGTGAATGCGTGACGCCAATTGAATGACCTGCAGCGTTTCGTTGTACTGGGCCACTGAGGATGACACATGTGCAATCATGCATGTCCGACAAGAAAGGTTACCAAGAGAATCACGCAGCAATTGGGCGATTTTGGCATCCCTGAATGAAATGGAGAAATGAAGAAAAAATGACTGATTGACCCATACACGAGTAAAAATACTACAAAACTTGTGACCATAGATTAAGGATCGAAATATACACGTGGTCGACTCATACACAAGTATATACGCTGACCATTAGAGAATCACACTGCAATTGGGCGATTTTGGCATCCCTGAATAAAATGGAAAAAATGAAGAAAAATGGTTGGTTGGCCCATACACGAGTAAGAATATTACAAAACTTGTGACCATAAATCAAGGGTCGAAATATACAGGAGGTCGACTCATACATGAGTACTTACGGTGACCAATAGAGAATCACACAGTGATTGGGTCATTTCCACATCTTTAGAAGGTGAAACATTTCCATCAAATAGATTTTCAGAAAACAAGAAAATAGTGTATTGGTCGAGTCATCAAGACCAAATTTTTAGGGCCCAAAATTTGGGTTAAATAATAAATGAGTAATAATAACATAAATCAATGACTGTGTGACTATAAACTGAGCATCAACCCATGCAGGAGATCGACTTTTACACGAGTACAGGCCACTTGATATACTTGTGCATGAATCGGAACAACTTTCAGCTCTTTATCTTGTTCAAAACTTTCTTCTTTCATTGTTTTTTCTCACACACGTTTTTTTTTTCATCCGCTCTCAGCAAAACATATAGCGGTTTTTTATATTTTCTCACATTCTTCATATCACTCACTGTTGAAAAGCCAATGTCGTAACACTTGCACACGTTTTTCACCGATACACCATTGTTCGGGTTTTTTGCAGAGTTCAACCTTTTCTTCAATCGATAATTGTACGGTTTTCTCGCTTCACAGCCCCGGATTCACTCCCTTTATTTGATGGAGCCGTAACCAGGGTCAAAGACAAAAAAAACAAAAAAACAAAAACCGACGATATTAATAAATGCAGGGGAGCAAGCAGGAATCACTTGTCTGTCTTTACAAGAATGTATTAACAGATGAATAAATCTAGCACAATCAGAATAATGTGCAACAAGTTTTTTGCAGGTATACCGGGAAATTTGAGATTACAGTGGTCAGCGAATTTGAAATCAGCGTCGAATTAGTGAAGGTCCCGGATTACAGGATATACATTAGTAGAGGTATACGCTAAAAACAAAATCCTCAAATACGGCTTTTTCAAGCTCGGAAAATCCCCTGACTCTGTGTAAGACTCAAACATCCTACGGGGATAGAATGAAAAATGATAGAAATAATGAGTTAAAATTTGACTCCTTGGTTGAGAATCCCTTATCGGAAATACTTCAGATTTGTGAATATTTGCAAGTATTTAGCGAGATAATTTAGGGCTGGACTTCAAATCAAAACAAAAAAGCCATTTGTGTTTGATATATACCTTGTACACAGAACCTGGAGGTAATTTATAAAACATTTTTTAAAATAATTTTATACTTGAAACAAAGCTTGTGTGGATAGAACCATCAGAAAGATAGATTAGTTTTGATTGATACTTGCTTTCTTTTTCATCATTTGTGATATAAATATAGTTGTACGTTTATAAAAAGTTACAAAGATAACCAAGCTTTTACTGTAGTCAGAGCGAGTTGAATAAAGACTAAGAAATGAGTCATGAATCATACTCCAATGGGGTCAGGTGCGGGAATTTCCAATTGTAGCATCAAGCTGGGCCTCACATGGAGAGACCACAAGACAGCACAATACATCCAAGAAAAGACAAGAGTCAGGGACATCATAGAATCCATTAAAAATCTTAAATGGCGGTGGGATGGCCATATTGCAAGAATGGCAGACAATCGATAGACATCACGACTCACAACATGGATCCCCCGAGATCACAAGCGCAACCGAGGCCGGCAGAATATTAGATGGAGAGACAAGCTGGACAAGTTCAGAAAGTACTGGCTCTGCGACACCCATGACAGAGAAGTGCAGTGAATCCTGGGGAAGGTCTATGTCCAACGACGGGTGTTAAAACATTGATGATGATTGGCTTTTAAAAATGTTTCGGATTCCAGTATTTCGGATAAGGGGTACTCAACCTTTGATAATTAATTCTATACTTACCGATGAGGGATGTGCCTTTGTCCATTTAGTAGAGCCAAAATGACATTTCCCAAGGCCGAGAGACTAAGAGACACGTTGTTGGGATCCTTCGATTTCGAACAACTACCCAGATCGATAAAATGGAGCCGACTTCTTCCACCAGCCACTAAAAGAGGGAACAGAAGATGACAAAATAATTAATGAAAATCACCCTTCAATCGTCTATAGCAGTGCTTCCTAAACTGGTCAATAATTCACTCATGGTTGAATTAGGTTATTTACGAGATGAATGAAAAGTGAATGGCATCATTTCCCAATAAATTCATATTTTTCTATAAACGAAACTTTGTACATATGTGGCCTTGTGGCCAACTCACATATGTCCATATATATATATATATATATATATATAGTATAAATCAGGTTTGCAATTCAGCATAATACAATATAATATAATATAATATAATATAATATAATATGATATAAAGCAATGTCTGATACGTGATAGATTTATTTCATAGAGTGCTCGATACATCCAACTTCGTACTCCAAGAGTCAAGCTGTTTTAGAGTAGAGCGAATCTGATCCACCTAATGAGGCTCAGAGAGGGCAGAAAAATAAATTTGTCTTGTAGCATATTCACTTCATACACACACATATATATATATATATATATATATATATATATATATATATATATATATATATATATATATATATATATATATATATATATATATATATATATATAATTACTACAAATACCACTAGCGTCACGGAAGCCAGTGGGGTCCAGATGGACTCCAAAAACATCTTTTGCACTGTTATATTCATCCAGTGGGAAATTTTGGCTCAAACGTTTATGGGTATGAATTAACCATCTGCAATAAAATTTATGAAAAATAAAGTCCCAAAATGAAATGAAAATAATGTAAAGGGATAATTTATTAAACACGCTGGGGTCTTCAGAGTCCCGTGGGCCTGCGAAAGGGTTAAGATATATATTTTTTGCACGTAATATAAAATCTGCATGAATTCACACACAAGGGAGGATACGACAAAAAGGATAAAAAAAAAATCAGAAATTGACGAAAATGGATGATATTATGTGATAAGGATTCGAGGTGATACGGAAATAATTAAAAAAATCAACTTATATCGCTTTAGTCATTTATGATTAGATAGTAGATCAAATAATAAATTACTGATACAAATTGTACATTTACTCTTATTAAACTTACCAGATTAAATCATGTGAAGATTTTATATCATCTTCAAATGTCCATTGTAGAGAAACAGCGGCCATTTTTGTTCAAATATCAAACCACTGTGTCCAAAGGTTGTAAGGACTTTTCTCGTATTTCATAGATACTTCAACATTTATTACGCTTTCTGAACCCAAATTTAACTGCCAATAGTGCTTTTAGCATTTTTACTTCCATTTTATTTTTCAATTTGCTTTTTTGCTCGTAATATAAAATCTGCGTGAATTTATACTCAGGGTAGGATACGACAAAAATGATCAAAAACAAAATAACAAAAATTGACGAAGATGGATGATATTATGTGATAAGGACTTGAGGTGATACTGAAATCATTAAAAAAAATCTACTTATATCGTTTTAGCAGATTATAATTAGATAGTATATTAAAAAGTAAATTATTGATATGAATTATACATTTACACTTATTAAGCTTACCAGATTAAATGATGTGAAGATTTTATATAATCTTCAAATGTCCATTGTGGAGAAACAGCAGCCATTTCTGTTCTACTATTAAACCACTGTGTCTAAAGGTTGTAAGGACTTTTCTCCAATTCCATAGATACTACAACTTTCATTGTGCCGTCTTAATCCAAATTTAACTGCCAATAGCGCTTTTAGAACTTTTATTTTCATTCTATTCGTCAATTTGATCTAATCATCTTCATCTTACTGAATATTCCTTCAACTTTGAAGTGAGGCTATATCTATCCGTAGATTTTCGTAGATTCGGCTAGGTTGAAAGAAAAAAAAAAAAGAAAAAGAAAAAAAGAAAAAAGATTCGAAAAGAGATCTAGCCAAAAAAAATGGCTAATTTGGCAACCCTGATCGAGAATAGCGTTGATGTTTAAAGATTAGATGTTGTAAGTGCTAATGCAGAGAGGGATGGCTCTGCTGTCGGAAGTGCGGGCATTGCGACGTAACGGCCACAAGCAGATTACGAAGTTGGCTTTACTGATGACATTGCGGGATTAGTTGAACAAGAAGAATGACCACTTAACCCCATACAATGTTTTGACAAATCCTAACAGCCTCTGGCACTGTAACCAGTGTCCGCACGTTTGAGGTACTAAGCAATAATAATGACAGCGTCTGCGGTGACTAATACTTACGTATTCAGGATGCCCATAAATTATACTTACGACAATGAAAATCTATTAAAAATACAAATATCAACCTAATAGAACTGGGCTTGTTGAAAAATCAAGAAATAAAGATAGAGATTTCTTTCATCGGGCGGGTTTCCAGCTAGTTTCTGCGGAAGGCCTAAGTGGGTCCAACTGATATTTAATCCAGAAATAAGAAAAAAAAAATCCTAAACAGTGGAATTTATATCTTTTAGTACAAGTATATCTATTGAGAGGAAGAAAATCAACACGTTTGGAGTGTTTAATCGACAAAAAAAAAAAAACAAAAAAAAAACACGGCCAATAATAGGTTGCTTGGTAACTTCTGAACAGCAGACGAAAAAAAAGTTACGATTCTGCCTCGATTACTGTTCATTCATGTTTTAACGGGGCCAAAAAATTACGGGATTGTTCACGCATGGATGAATCATACAAATATCTATTTTAGTATAAATTTATTTATTGTAAAAAATATTTGGTGAGAAGGAGTAAATGCAACTTTTTTTTCCATTTTGGGCTTCCTTTCTTTATAAGTATGAACGTAATTTCTTGGCCGAACAAAAAAATCCGATTGCGCTTCCAGATTCCAAAAATAATAATAATAATAGTAATAATAATTATCATCATCATCATCATTATCATTATCATTATTATTATTATTATTATTATTATTATTATTAATATTCTAGTGAAGCATGGTATTGATTCTAGACGATATCTTACTATATAATTTTAACGTCCGCTAGAAGTGAATGCATGCCTAAATAGTCGAACCGAATTAGACAAGTCTTCGCAGGCGTAAGTAACGTGATCCTAGGAATGTCATGGACAACAGAAAACTCACGACCCCCTTGCAAGCATACAACAAAGACCCAGTTCTGCATTATATATGAACTTTAAGTCGATCCTCCACCTCATGGCTACATGATATCTCTCAAAGTTCTCAAAGAATTCCAATGAAGATTTTTTTTAAGGGTAGGAAATAGACTACGGAAGAAGTGATTGGATTTGGGGGCAGATCCATGTATAGTTACCACCCCTGTATCGAAAGGATTCGTCCCTAAAATTCATAACTCTGACATTACTTGGCCGATCTGAACCAAACTTGGCAGGGATAACAATTGTCATGTATACTTACCTCTGATACGTAGTGGGTATTTCTCCATAACATACAATATCTCCAAAAGTTGAAAATGAATTTCGGAATTTTGTAGAAGGCTAATACGTATATAGTGGATGAAGTGAATACAGTTCGAACCTGATCATGAATTTTTTACAGTTACTTACCGTGACTATATGTCCCCAAAATCCATTAGTCGGTCGATCTGAACTATAATCGACAAGGATACCGAGTATCATACATGGATATCAAATAAAAATTTGGGGTTCAATCCGTGCACGGTAACAACCGCCTCTTCGCTTGCACCGTAGCCGTATGTGCACACCACACAATATCGCAAAAAAATGGAGATAAATTTCGGAATGTTGTGGACGTAATTGAACTTAGGGCGGATCCATGAAATCTTTCTTCAGTTAGCAACCCTGTGTAGTAGCTTTAAATCCAAACAGTATCTAAAAAAGTTTGGGAGGACCATTTACAGTCAATTTCCATGCATCGCAGACATATATCCATAATATACCAAACCATAATTCCAAATTGAGAATGAAGTTCATCGAAATTTCATGGAAAGCCATGCAATGAGTTACGAAAGCATAGGTTACATTTTGAGGAAGATCCAAGAATCGTTTCCCGATTGAAGGATACTTTTCCTTTTGTTTCCAATTTATGGATTCGTTAATGTTTGTCGATATGAAATTTCCAAATCTTCTCAATAAATTCCAAAACATTTCCCGGAAGGATGGTTCTTGGGGTATGGGAGAAATCATTAAATTTTGGAGCAAATTCAAGCACAATTACCCCCTCTATCATAGCTATTTGTCTGAGCCACACAATAGCTCCAAAAGCTCACAGTGAATTTCAAATAAGTTGTTTTTTTTGGGGGGGGGGGGAATAGGATACAGCGAAAGTGATTACGTTTAGGAGCGGAACCATGAATTTATTACATCGAGGAATTGTATCATACCAAAATTTTTCTCTTGATAGATGGGTGAAAAAATATATTGTTTTGTTTGAAAAAAATCCTAATATTTAGATGAAATTAAAATATTAATATTAAAATAAAATTATAAAAGATTTTACTGTTATGATAAAATCTTTAAAAATCTTAATATCAAAATGAAATTTTTAAAGATCTCAAAATTATAATATAATTAAAAAATCTTAATATAAAATAAAATAAAATCCTAATATTAAAATAAAAGTAAGAAAATCTTGATATTAAAAAAATTCAAGAAAATCTTGATATTAAAAAAATTCAAGAAAATCTTGATATTAAAAAAATTCAAGAAAATCTTGATATTAAAAAAATTCAAGAAAATCTTGATATTAAAAAAATTCAAGAAAATCTTGATATTAAAAAAATTCAAGAAAATCTTGATATTAAAAAAATTCAAGAAAATCTTGATATTAAAAAAATTCAAGAAAATCTTGATATTAAAATAAAATGAAAAAATGTCAAAAAAAAAAAAATGTCAACGATAAAATAAAATTTAAAAGAAACTTAATATCAAAATGAAATTCAAGTTATCCATATCAAAATATTTCGTAAACTAGCTGCTTAATTATAGAAGGAACTTTGTAGTTGATTACCTCCCATGGTAAAGACCAGGGGTCTTCAACATGGGTGTTACCACCCATTAGTTAACGATTGGCGATTTTAAGAAGGCGGTATTTGTTTTGAAGAAAACTACTTTCATGTTAGATGGCCAGTTGCATGTTTTAATCTCTTAAAGAATCAAAATGGGCGATGAGCGAAAAAAAGGTTGAATGACTCTGGTTTAAGCACAGGTTGCAAGACTGGCT
>OY735243.1:20108724-20126224 GCA_963457665.1 Thysanoteuthis rhombus | reverse complement strand
CTAACGTAAAGTACGATAGTTCATAAGCACCACTATTTTGGTTTAAAAGAAGGGCAGATAACTCTTGTAATTTCTTCAAGAAAAATGTCGACTAGGGAAGTTAACCCCCGTTCCTTCAGACAAGTTGATGTTTTTTGGCTCATTGGCTTTCAGAGGAAGGGGTGGTAATATGATCAATTTGTTTCAATTCCTTAGTATTTGAGATGCTTTTCTTTGTTTGGTACTTGTTTGGCATGTTTTGGTACGTTCCCCCCATCTTTGGTACATTTAATGAAAAATAACTCTGCCGTAAACCATTGGTGGTAAAGCAAGCTCGACTTTCACGAACAAGAAAACCCTAGTCACTAAAAAGAGGGGTATACAACTGATGCATCCTTCTGATAGTCACCTATGGAGCTGAAATATGAAACCTAACCAAAAGATTGACCCTCAAATTGAGACCCATGCAACGTGCACATGAGAGAATCATGCTCAACATCACATGGAGAAATCATAAAACAACATAGTATATAAGAGAAAAGACATGAGTTCGAGATATCTTAAAAACCATAAGAAAATCCAAATGGTGATAAGCTGGATATGTTGTAAGAATGTCAGACAACTGCTGGACATCATGACTCACAAAATGGATCCCGAAAGATCATACGCGAAATTGTTGCTGACTGAAAGTAAGGTTGCGTGACAAGTTAGACAGATTCAGAAAGGGCTGGCTCCGTGATTCCTATGATAGAGAGGTGAAGAGGGAAGGTCCATGTCCAACGACGGACGCTAAAAGACTGCTAATGCTGATGGACAGGAATTCTTGTCGTAGGTCACAACTAATTTAATAAACTCTAGGCTGATCCTAGTTTTCCTCTGACAACTTAGGAGGAGTATGTGGATTAACTTGAGTCTGTCCATTCGTCCACAATATCTCCAAAGGTTCTCGACGAATTTCAATGATATTCAATCGATGATTGGCTAACGGGCTACGGCAGAAATGATTAAATTTTTACCCTGATCCATACACTTCTACGTCCCCTAAATCGCACCTATGGAGACACTACACTGTATCCTAAATTTCTCAATGAATTTGAATGAGATTTCATTGGAGGGTGGGCGATGGGCTTTGGGAGGATTGTTCAAATTTCTGATTCGAAGTGTTTGAATTGTACCGTCACTCTAGGTCGACAAAATATCTCAGAAAGTTCTGAATTAATTTCGATAAAAATTTAAATGAAATTTTGAAGCAGGGTGTGCCATGGGATAAAAAAAAAGAATCCGTTAAATTGTGGTTTGGATCCAGAGATAATCTTTCAATTGAGAGATATTTTCTCGTGTTTTTCCCCCATAAGTATTCGCTTTTGCCTATCCACATTATATCTACAAAAGATCTCAATTAATTGGGAATCGGGTTAAGAAAAGGAGTGATCAAATCGAATGGGGTGGACCCAGGACTTCAAGAGATATTTTTATTATTTTGAATCAAGTGAGACTAGAAATGATTAGTTAATTAAAATGCTTCATTAAAATTTCAAGGGATGTAATTCACTAGTTGTACATATTGCGAGAATTGCGTCCTCTCTCCTGATCTTTGAATATTTTATTTCCATTCAGTTTTTAGTTAATGTACGGCGTAGGCGAGTATGTGCACTCTCTGAGTGCTTTATAGGTTTCTCGTTTATGGTACTACCAAACGTGAGTTGTACCTCCCCGCTTAACAATGAAACAAGCGCGTTAAGTACAGTGCTATAGGCACCCAAGGTGCTTTTCTTTCTCTCTTTCTTTCTTTCTTTTCATTACCCCCTCTCTCTCTTTCTCTCTGTCACTCTTTTGTACACACACGCATGCATGCACGCACACACACACACACACACAATTACCTCTTACTCTTTCACATTACTCCTTTTGAATGCTTATCGAAGTCCACTCTTCCTCTCTCTCTCATTTTCATTCTTTTCCCCATCTTTCCCCCCTCTCTCTCTGACACACACTCACATTCTTTCTTTGACATACTCTCTTATTGAATGTACATCTCAGTCCACTCTTTCTTTCTCTCTCTCGTGCCTTTCTCCCCCCCTCTCTCTTTCTCGCACACACACGCGCATTTACTCTCTTTCATATACGCTTTTATTGTGTGTATATCTCAGTCTACTCTTTTCTTTCTTTCTGTCTCTTTCTCTCTCTCTCTCTCTCTCTCTCTCTCTCTCTCACACACACACACACACACACACACACATTCCCACCCTTTCATATGCTCTTTCATTGTATGGATATATGAGTCCACCCTCTTCCTTTCGTTTCTCTCTCTCGTTCCTTTCTCCTCCCTCTCTCTCTCGCACACGTACGCACATTCACTCTTTTACTTATACACTTTATTGTATGCATATCTCAGTCCTCTCTCTCTCTCTCTCTCTCTCACACACACACACACATTCACACTCTTCCATATTCTCTTTTATTGTGAGAATATATCAGTCCACTCTTTCTTCCTTTCGTTTCTTCCCCCCCTCTCTTTTGCAAACATGCGCATTCACTTTCTTACATACACACTTTATTGCGTGTATATCTCAGTCCATTTTTCTTTCTTTCTCTCACTTTCTCTTTCTCTTTCTCTCTCACACACAAGCACACACATTCACACTCTTTCATATACTCTTTTATTGTATGAATATATCAGTCCACTCTTTCTTCCTTTCGTTTCTTTCTCTCGTTTCTTTCTCCCCCCCCTCTCTCTCACACACACACGCATACATTCACACTCTTTCATATACGCTTTTATTGTTTGTATATCTCAGTCCACTCTTTTCTCTCTTTCTCTCTATATATCCTTCTCTCTTTCTCTCTCTCTCTCTCTCTCACACACACATTCACTCTCTTACATACACGCTTTATTGTGGGTATATCTCAGTCCATTCTTTTCTTTCTCTCTCTGTGTCTTTTTGTCACACACACACACACACACACACATCCACACTCTTCCATATACTCTTCCATTTTCTTCCTTTTGTTTCTTTCTCTCGCGTCTTTCTTAAGCGCACTCTTCGCTGTAATCCGATTCAATCTACAAACTGCTAATCTACTGTTTAATCCAATTGATCCATTCCCGTTATATAGTCTTATACACAGCAAACATCCTTCACTGACACAGCTTGGTGGTAGAATGTGTGAACCCTCTTGAACCGGGATAAACTAGCCGCATATATTCGTGGATAGGTCGAGTTTTGATAAGCAAATTTTAAAGCAAAAACAAAAAAAGGGTGTCGACCTATACATGAGTAATTATTTGGTTGGGAAGAAATTCAAACATAATGGAACGGTCTATAAGCATCTCTTGGCTTGAAAAATGAAAGATATTCAATGGTTACCAATAGCAAATAAAGAACATATAAAGCATACGGATTATCAATCAATGCAACGCTTTCGATAAATATATTCACGAATTTGCAATTGTATAGTTTCTAATATGCAAAAAAGAAAAAAAAATACATGACATAGATACGGTTATTATCACTGAAAAACCTGGGCCGGCCTATACACAAAGCATGCTATTTATTAATGATTTTGTGACTAGGAATCAAGGGTCAACTTGTACACGAGTATATACGGTATATTTCCTTGAAAACAAAAAAGTATAGAATTGTTTCATTAGTACTTTTCCGCGAAAGCACGCATATGTGTGCGTAATCAATAATAAGGATATCTGGACACTGCCAAAAAACTTTATAAAATGTGGAAAAAAAGGTGCTTATTGTACTCATTCTTATCGGTTGGTTCGGAACAATCCAGAAGAGCTTAGAAAAAAAGAACTGTTGACCCCGAGGAAAAATTCTGGGTCGCTATTATGAGTTTCTCAGAAGAACGCCATTTTGGACATTTTTTTTTTCATTGAAAAGCGTTCTGCTTTGGTCATATTCAAATATTTGGCGACTTTTGGCATTCTATCATTACCTTCGAACATTTGATTTAAGAATATAGCAGAAGATTTTCGCAAGCAATTTTTGTGCTTTCCAACCATAAGACATTCTTTCAACAGGGAATTAGACAGCTTGAAAAAAGTCAATTATTAGGGTGGGGGTTTTCTACTTACAATGCAATTGTAATCCTTAACTGGACCCTTACATTCAATCATTCGTAAAAAAGAAAAGTTGGCATTGATTCAGTAATATTTCTAATGAATTCTCGTTTTTTGTGTGTACTACAATACGGCAATGCTTGATAAACAATTTTGACATTTTGGGCCATTTTTTGCGTGTTTTAGACCAGAAACATCTTTAACTATTTTTTAACCATGTCCTGATCTCCATGAGACTCTCAAAAGAGGAGGAAATCAAGCGAAGAATCACTTTGCGATAGCAAGCCTTCGGCAGAGCGAGCTCAACTTTCATGAACCAGATGATCCCAATAATCCTAAAAAGAAGAATATACAACCAATGAATTCTCCCGATAGTCATTTATGGAGCTGAAACATGGAACCTAACAAAGAGACAGACCTACAAACTGAGAAACATGCAACACGCGCATGAGAAAATCATGCTAAACCTTACATGGAGAGATCACAAGACAGCACAGTGTATAATGAAAATGGGTGTCCGTGACATCATAGAAACTATTAAAAAACTCAAATGGCAATGGGCAGGCCATGCTGCAAGAATGAAAGATAACCAATGGACATCACGTCTCACAACATGGATAGATCTACTAAGAAACCGAGGCCAACAGAACACAAGACGGAGAGATGAACTGGACAGATTCAGAAAATACTGGCTCTGCGATGCCCATGATAGGGAATTGTGACGAATCTTGGGGAAGGTCTATGTCCAACGACGGACGTTAAAAGACTGATGATGAACCATGTCCCGAAGAGTATTGAGAAGCCGTGTTTTCACTTAATCTCTGGCGAGGGTCATCAGATATTACCAGTGTGACTACTTGTTCAAATAAAAATGTTAGAATCTGGATAAGTTCCAGGAACTTGCCCGAAGCTGAAGACCATGAAGGTAAAGATGGTGCCAATAATGGTCATAGCCCTTGGAACAGTCCCAAAGAGCGTTGCAAAAAGTTTGGGCGATCTAGGGATAATGTGAAAAGCTGAGGCTATTCAGTCGGCTGAAATACTGCGAAGAGTCCTAGGGAGATTTGCTGTCATTCGATCTCCAATAAAAACCACAGGGGGCACCTTTCTTAAACTGTGAGCAGTTCGAAGGACGGCAGTTTTTAAGGAACAAGTATGTCTTTTTTGATTTTGATACGGAGTGAAAAAGTTCAATGCTCCGATTATAACTGACATGACTTTCGCTCTTGCTGCTAGGCATCCCCACATTCTTGAAATTTCCATCTTCAAGTTGGCATATTGTTCTACTTTGTGTGCCATGATCTTGTTTCCAGTTATTTATCTTCCATTATGAGGCACAATTATTATTATTATTATTATTATTAATTAATTAATTAATTAAAGGATTAATTACCAAGAATTGGAACTTCTGCCTATGATCAGAGTATGTTTACTCTGCCTAGCATCAAAGTGTCGCTAAAGAGCCTATGAATTAATTGATAAATATTAAACACACACATATATATATAATGGGTATTTTCGTACTGTGTTCACTGGCCCGAGGCCATCGTTCAGTAAGTCTTTTGTTCCATATATAGTCATCCCTTCTTACCTAGCGTTCCGCCCATGTCGATTTTTGTTGATTGAATATCTGTATATTATCATTCACTCTAGTCCTCTCTCCCACTGATACATGTCGATCATTTTCTATCACTTTGAGTTATCCTTAGCATTGTTCTCTTAAATTGTTTTTTCTTTACACACAGACACAGATACAGACACACACACACACACACACACACACATATATATATATATATATGTATGTATGTATGTATGTATGTATGTATATATCTCGATGAAATACACCAATTTTGTCAATGACAGTGGTATGCCCTCTTTTCGCTTCATTCAATTCATCAAATAGACAAGTAGTTTACATACAGTTAAATTATATTATCATATAGATAGATAGATTGATAGATAGATAGATAGATAGATAGATAGATAGATAGATATAGATATAGATATGGGAAGGATAAGAAAAAAAAATTAACGATTCTCGATGCCCTGTGATCCATCGTATACCAGTTTTTCTCCCCATGTACGTATATATATATGCTGATAGATATACGAGTGTGCACATTGCATTTTATATATTTACCTGTTGTACTTTACCTTGAGAAGCTAATTAGTATTTCAATAGGTAAAAAAAACTATCTACATACCTGCAGTTGATCTGGCGGCGATGGCTGCATCGAGATAGTACGCAGCTTGCTCAGCAGTCGGCGCCCGTAATTCACTCTGATTTTCTAACTGGGTTCCACATATAGGATCTTCTCGAAGATAAACACTTGGTGCTGTTGAAACTCCTGTTTCATTTCCTACAAGGCAGGCAAAGAAAGAAGAAAAAGAAGATTGAAAAAAGAAAACAAATGAATGCATGGAAATTATTAAATTAGGTCTTCACTAATACGAAAGAAAATACTTATATACGGTGGCGGGCACAGCTAATGGAGGCGCTATACTGTTGAGCCGTCAAAGATTTCAGGGAAACGAAGATAACCGCTAACCGCTAGCTTTAATTATACGGATTTCACTCAGGTTTGTCTTTTTGCTCTAAAAACCTCAACAGATTAAGACGTGGAGCTTAACAGAACTCTACGTTCAATGTAAACCGGTGATCATTTAATTTGTTCATCTGAGTATTCATGTACACCCTAACCAATATCTGATATTGGCATGCTATACCTTTTGGAAAGTTCAATGTCTAAGCTACAATACATCAACATTTCAAATTTGTTTTCAAGGGTTTCACAACAAAACAAAAATGAACCGAAGCTGAATTCACATAATGAAAGTTAGCAGTTATCTTTGCTTCTGCCAAATTTGTAGCGATTAGTCAGTTGAGCATTTTCGTTAGCTGTACCCACAATAGCTTTTATATGTACTTATACTTATATCACAGGTTTCGGAAAGTAATATTGTCAGTATATAACCTAACTTTAAGTATTATTTATTGTGTATTTGGCGCCACTAGACATTCTTTTCACTGGGTGTTATTCTTCAAATTATGATATTATTTTCTTTTCCAGGCTCCACCGTACAAGATGTAACATAACAATTGAAAAGGGTCATATCCGTCATTGTATGCTCTAGGAATTTCGTCTAACATTGAAACAACGGCCACTAAAAGAATTTGCAATGTTTATCCATATGTACTGAATGTCTGAAAATGCTAGCATTGGTTCATTAAATTCTGATCGGGCAATTTCGACCTCTAGATGCCCATCGTTCAGGCTAGTGGAACTGGACAATGACCTACTGCCCCCAGTTCTTGAGGCAGATCGTCTTCAAACTATTGAAGAATTATCAGAAGGATTGAATTTAACATGGGGAACAGTACAGGAAAAAATCAGGTATCAAAGAACTTTTTGTCTTTCGGGTAGTTTAGAGTCCCAAATTGTTATAAGGGTAAGAATATAATACACAAATGAAGAATTACAATTGATATTACCAAAACATCAATAGAGATTATAAGACATAAATAAAAAAAATGATTCAGTGACCCCCACTTTTATAACGAGTGTGTTCGGTTACAAGAAAACAAAGGAGTTATAACTGAAGATATCTAAAAGTCAATTACGAGCACCAAAATAAAATTCACCAAAGTAAATAGTATGACTAAATATCGTAGTCATACTAAGGAGGCATTTCGAGAAAGTTATGTTTCAATTTTCTGGACGAGGGTAATGATATAGGCAAAAACGTCGGGGTTCCTTAACTATCCACCTTACATCACAAACCATGCTATAACGAACAGCGTTATATCGATGGACGCCTGTGATATACTAATATAATGGTTACAGATATAAGATTTGAATGATGCAATACAGTACGATGGTTACTGAAGAATATCAGTTATAATTCTTTGTTTGTATGGCAAATTACAATTAATATTTACAGTCACCGTGAGTGAAAACATCGAAACACTAGTGGACGCACGCTGGTAATTTCATTTCCTCTTTATATGAATACATGCAAATATGATGGATTTGTGCAATATTTTTTTTTTGAGAATAACAGGGACAATGTATGGAAATTCAGGCCTAACAGAAAGAAAAAGATATCACCCGAACCCAACGCTATAATGTCGCTACCAACAGAAAAGTTATGCCAACCACCATCACATTCAGATAGTATACCCGAAGAAGATCGGATCGGAGAATGGATCGGCCGAAACGTTGTGTTAACAACACGAACAACAAGAAGGAGTTCATTCGTCCGAAATAACTCTTTGAGAGACGAAGCACAATTTTTTTACCAAAATCTTCACACTTCTACATGGACATTATCAGTCGTACATAGCACATTTAGAAAACATCAAATTTCCAGCCGGGTATGTTGGGGTATCTCTCCATCAATGGCAGATATAGCTTGACAGATTCTTTGCTTTGTCTTCGATGAAGCCCCACAAAAGAAGTCCATGAGAGTTACATCAGGTGACCTAGGCCAATGGTCTTCAATCTTTAACCCTTTTCAAGAAAGGATATGGCTTGGCAGGTTCTTTGTTTTGTCTTTAATGTATCCTCACAAACAGAAGTTTATGAGAGTTGCAAGGCGGTCAAGGAATCGGTTCATCCTTTTCACCGGTAGGGCAATGTTTCATCAAAAAAATCGTATACCTCGCTGGAAATTGAATACCATCTAGATGTGCTATGCACGATTAATGGGTATGCTTGTAGAAGTGTGATAATGTTTATAAAAATAACTTGATTCCTTTGTCTATAAAGATCAATTCAAAATTTGGAATAGTTCCAAATAGAACAAGTATAAAAACGCAAGATCCTAAACCTGACTGAAATAAAATATCTTTGAAAGAAAAAAAATACTGCTGAAAAAAAATCAACACAAATCCGCCTTGAAAATCAGCATTCAATATCTTGACTTTCATCTGCGTTCAAGCACCGGCTTCTTATTCTGTAGTGAATGTAAGTTTCTGCTAGATTGATCCCCAATTTTGTGTCCGGTAGCATTCATGCTTGTTTTTTTATTTTTAAAATTCAAACTTCTTTTTAGTGATCACAGCCCAACAAGATGCGACAGAATTAACTTATTCATGGATCACTTCTCTTTCCTCATGTTGTAATTGATCACCCCAAACACAACATGATGCCAAAAGACGTTGGTCACGTGACAGTTTCCATTGATTTACAATCCGGACTCATAATAATATTTATTTTTGAATTATACTTTCATTCCTAATTCACTCATATTTTCGGAGATAAATTCAAAAATTTGGAAAATTTCCAAAAGGAAGACGAAGAAGAACAACAACAAAAAAAGACAATCTGGTTAGTTACTCAAAAGAAACTGCCACGTGACCAACCTCTTTTGGCAGCATGCAGTATTGCGAATGATTATTTAGACGTTGTAAATAAAGTGGGTGATCAATGAATGCGTTACTTCTCATGGTCTTTGTTGAGTCATCATCGTCATCATCATCATTGTTGGACATAGACCTTCACGATTCGCCAGACTTCTCTATCATGGACGATGCGGGGCCAATACTTTCTGAAACTGTCTAGTTCGTCACACCATCCTATATTTTGCCGGCCACAGTTTCGTATATGATCTTTGGGGATCCATTTTGTGAGTCATGAAGTCCAGCGGCTATCTGACATTCGTACAACATGACCATTTACCGTCTGAGTTTTCTAATGGATTCTATGATATCCCTGACTCCTAATTTTTCTCCAATATACTGTGCTGTCTTATGATCTCTCCATGTTATGTTGAGCATGATTCTCTAATGTACAGATCGCATGGTTCTCAGTTTGAGGGTCGGTATTTTTGTCAAGTTCCATGTTTCAGTTCCATAACGTCTAAATGTTCGAAAAGAAAGCGGACAGAAACTAAGGGATCAATTTAGTATACCCACATCACTGAAAAACTATTTATAAGGGAAATCTAAAAAAAAACAAAAACAACCAAGGAACCTGTTTTTTCTTGACATAATAAAGAATAAAAAAATAATTTTTCAGCCATATAGCTCTATTGGTGCGACCTGCACTCGTGATACACAGTCAGCCAGTCGGACAAACAAGAAAACTGAAAGAAACCTATGTTGTCAATTATGGAGGCAGTTTTAGTTGACAGTTTCTCAAAGACACAAGATCCCATATTTGATTAAAATCAAATAACTTCAAAAGGAAAAAAAAAACACACTGCTATTATAAATCAATACCTACTGAGTGTATGAGCGTATAAGTGTGTATGTTAGTGATTCATTAATTATTGGCTCCATAGATACAGAGACGAATCTTGAGCTCAGAGATGCCAACTGTATTTTCAGTTTTAGATCTAAAATTGAGACGAAAATGATCTTGAAACATCTAAATTCTCCAGAAATAATCTACAAAATAATCTAAAAATGCACAATACATTATTGATTCTTCATTTACTCACTGTATGCAAAATTTGAAGAAATTATAATCATATCAGATTGATGATGACACACATACACACACACACACATGTATATATCATATAATAATCGATATATATATATGAATTATATTATATTACATCGAAACTTATTTGAGATGATCTCCCATCATTACACTGACCCGACACAACGTAAATAGAATACACAATTGAAGAAAATGGACGCTGCAAGGATCCAACCTGCCACCGATGGGGGTAGAAACTTCAACGTAGTGATGCTCTTACCATCGAGTCAAAAAGCCGCCGGTAATGCGAAGGCCAAACAACTGCTTTCACACCAAATTCTCATCTTGTTTATTCTTGGTCAATTCGTCTCTATCAACACCAACCTTTTGACAAAATACCCAAAGGCATTAAAATATCATATAACCTCCAATAAGTGTGGCTTTTCCTTACTTTTTACGTTTCTCTTGCATTCATCAGACCCTTCCAATGGAAAACTATATATATATATATATATATATATATATATATATATATATATATATATATATATATATATATATGTATATATGTATATATGTATAGTCTAGAAAGCTTTATAGCTCTATAAACTAGACATAAAAACTTCAATTTTTTGAGATACTTCAGTCACTCATTTCCCAATATCTATCAATGCAATTTGTTATTTACTTCTGAGTTTTCTCCCCTGTTTTACAAAAACTTCGTCATTATGGTACAATGTGTAAATTTTCTCTCATTGGGATCATCAGTCGTTTACTATGTAACGGTTCTGAGGATTTTAAAAACAAAACAGTTACTTTAACATGGCACCCCAGCAGTGTTGATCAAACGCCACCTCCCTTTCAGCTATATAGGGTAAAATAATAATGTAATATATATGGGTGTTATTTTATACAACACAACATATAATTTTTTTGAAACAAGGCTTATTTACGTAGGTTACCCAAAAAATGTATTTAACGACGAGGGATCAATATCTCTCTCTCTCTCTCTCTCTCTCTATATATATATATATATATATATATATATATATATACACACACATATACACACACACACACACACACATATATATATATATATATATATATATATATATATATATATATATATATATATATATCCAAATAATCTAAAGAAAATATAAATATTAGATGCACAGTACTTTTTTATTTTAATTGACCATTTATGATAAAACTTATTAATAGTTCATATTACGTACATGCCCTGTAGGCCTGTTCACAGCCCCATAACTGTAAACCAAAACTGTCAACATAAGTTTCTTCAGTTTTCAAGTAGGTCCTTAATATTCCCAGAAAAGAATCTCTTCTTCAAGAGGGTTCAGTTTGCAATGCAAATTTATCCTAAATTGATCTCTTAGTTTGTATTTGTTTCTTTTTAGCAAAATTCAGACTTTTTTTTCAATGATCTTTGCCCAGCAAAAACCGGGAAAATTAATTATCACTCCGTTTTCCAATTTTTCTAATTGATTACCCCGACATGTTGACAAGACGTTGGTGGTTCCTATCGAGAGACTAACAAGACCTGTTACAGTAACTTGTTGTTCCATTACAGTGTCAATATGTATAGTACGTAATTTTTGACGTTGTTAAGCTAGGTTAGGTAGAAAATATAGGTTGGCTGCTGACCCACATGCAGTAATTATCCGTCAATAACTGGCATCAACGTATACACAAGGCAGATACTAAATAAATAATTTCGTGATCATAGATCAAGTGTCAATCTGTACACCATAATTGCTTTTGTCGGATTATATATCCAATTCACAATGATATAATTGTCCGAGTTTAACAAATAGAGCAGATATAGACAGTGAATGAACAAAATAAGAATTTAGAGTAAAAGCAGTTATTAGGGCCTTCACATTACCGGTGGCTGTTTAGCTCAATGGTGAGAGCAACGCTATGTTGGAGTGTCTACCCTATCGGTAGCAGGTTCGATTTTCTTCTATTGTTTATTCTATCTACGCTGATAATGACAAATAATACATTCACCGAGTAATAAGAGGAGATTTCAAATAGAGTTTCAGAATAATATAACGCAATTTATCATTACTTCTGTCTGATTATATGTCCATTCCACGATAATGAATATATATATATATACATATATATATATATATATATATGTATATACACACACACACACACACACACACACATATATATATATATATATATATATATATATATATATATATATATATATATATATATATATATATGTTTCTGCCCTCTTAGGGCCTCGCCTGATGAGGCCCTAAGAGGGCAGAAACATGAGCTAGTTTCATTTATTTTCCTGGAGCATCATTAAAAAAAACCCTAAATCGAAAACAAATCCCAGTATCCATTCCAAAATTTAAACCCTTATTCTGTAGATCATGGCTCACCCTTCCGCTCAATTTGATTGAAATTCATTGAGAACTTTCGGAGATAACGTATGGACAGATGAGCTGACACGAGTTAAAACATATACCTTTCCAAATTTGTTGGCAGAGCTTGAAACGCAACAAAATATCGGGAGAAAATGGATGAAAAAATGAAAGAGGAATATTTAGCACAGACAACGAAAATCTATGAGTCACCATTTCGTTTTTACTTATTGTGATGGTGGTAATAGTGGGGTGGGGATGGTCGCATGAGTGATGGTGGTGCTGGTAGTGGTTGTGTTGTTGTTGGTGGTGGTGATGATGGTGGTGGTGGTGGTGGTGGTGGTAACGACCGAGGATGCTCAGAAAAAATTCATGCTCTAGATGTACGTCGCTTCGCTAGAGAAAAAATGGCATCCGAGTTCTCGTGTTTGATGTCGGGAAGTTAACTCGTTTTTCATCGACTCGATTCGACAATTCTGCTTGCTTTAAATTAATTAGTACGACTCAACGAAAAAAAGAAAGAAAGAAAGAAAGAAAGGAAGGAAGGAGGGAAGGAAGAAAGAGAGAGACGAACGAAGAAAGAGAGAGAGAGAGAGAGGGGGACGGGGAGAGAAGGGGAAAGAGAAAGGAGGGATAGGAAGAAAGAAAGAAAGAAAGGAAGTACAGGGGAAATAGTGGAGGAACGAAAGGAGAATACAAGAACTGAGAAAGGAAGAAAAGAAAGAAAGAAAGAAAGAAAGAAAGAAAGAAAGAAAGGAAGGAAGGAAGGAAGAAGGAAGGAAGGAAGGAAGAGAGAGACGAACGGAGAGAGAGAGAGAGGGAGAGAGAGACGGGGAGAGAGAAAGAAGGGATAGGAAGAAAGAAAGAAAGGAAGTATAGGGGAAATGGTGGAGGAACGAAAGGAGAATACAAGAACTGAGAAAGGAAGAAAAGGAAGAAGGAAAGAAAAAGAGAGAAAAAAAGAGTGAAAAGATGAAAGTGGAGAGGGAAAGAAAATGCTAGAACTGAGAAAGAAAGAGAGAAAAAGGAGACAGAGGAAGAGATAATACAAGGACTCCGAAAGACAGGAAGACAGAAGAAAGAAAGAGAGAAAGAAGAGACGGAGGGAGAGATAATGTAAAGACCCAGAAAGACAAAAAGAAAGAAGAAAGAATGGACGTAAAAGAGGAAGGAAGAATTAAAAGAAACGAAAATACATCTGTGATGGAAAAAAGAAAAGGAAGAAAGAAAAGGAAGAAGAGAGAAAAGGCAAAAGAATTGAAGACACCCGGGAACAGGAAAATAAAGCCAGAATTACCAAGTATGGTTTGTTAATTATAGCTAAAACTGTCTTCAAAATGGCTAAAATTGGGTACATTTTTCATTTCCAGTTAACCACACACACATGCACACACACACACATATATATATATAACTCACTTATCAAATAAAATAACTACATACTAAGAAAATGAAGAACATTTTTAGTGCTTTTTACGGAGACTTCAGATAATATTCCTGGGTCATCATCATCATCATCATCATCATCATCATCATCAGTAGTCTTTTAACGTCCGTCGTTGGACATAGACTTTCCCAAGGATTCGCCACACTTCTCTATCGTCGGCGTCGCGGAGCCAGTACTCTCTGAATTAATCTAGCTCGTCTCTTCATCTAGGTTGCGCATGTGATCTCTGGGGATCCATGTCATATTCCTAAGTTACAACAGCTGAATACGAATATATTCGTTTTTCTATCAATATCTTACTTACTTTACTTCCCTGGCGTAACTCAATGTAAAGGTACAATAAATATTGCCGTATCTATGAAACCAAAAAGCAGCAATGGTACAATGACTTGATATTTGATCCCAAATAAACCCTGTCTTTTTATATGGTTAGTTGAAGATGATATCCAATCATCAGATTAAATCTGATAAGTTTGAGGAAAATACATGTTCAGTTAGAAACAGTCAATCAATACTGTCACAGAACTTTCAACACATGTTTCTTCAGTTTTCAAGCTGGTCCGGTTGGCTGGCTGGCGAGCTATTAATGTATCACGCAAACAAGCTGGAGCTAGAAGACTGACATGTTCAACATAGACCCCCTTTTCATCCGGAAGAAACTTTTTTTTTCTCAAATATCCGAACGAATTTTCAAAGCGTTTCAATTTGCTATTTAAATTTATGCTAAATTCATCCTCCTGTTCGTATCCAGTGGCATTCAATTTTTGTTCTTTTTTTGAAGATTCAGACTTTTTTAGTGATCACTGCCCAACAAAAAAAAAATCAGCTAACTACATGCCTCGTATCGGTCCCATTTTTATCAATAATTTCTTCAGGGGTCGGCACTGGAATAAGTATATAGAAAAAGTAGCATATGCAACACCGTCCAAAATTTCAGGGGCCCTCACTAAATGCTTTCAAACTATCAGTTCCGATTCTATGGCCTTAATAACATACAGCTCTCAACTTTTCTGGACTTTTCGTGTTTAAGGTTTTAACCTATTCTCACCTTTAATTGAGATTATTATTTCGAATAATGATTAATGGCAATTTGTCCATACTACTACTACTACTACTACTACTACTACTACTAATAATAATAATAATAATAGTAACCAGGATCGTACCAATCGTTATTGGAACATTATGATCAGTGATTACAAATCTTAAATCCTAAAGTTTTAACAAATCTCAAATCTTAAAGTTTTAACCTGTTCTCACCTTTACTTGAGGTTTTTATCCAACATAATGATTAATGGGAATTTGACATGAAAGTAATAATAATAATAATAATAATAATAATAATAATGATAATAATGATAACAACAACCAGAATCGTACCAATCGTTGTTGGAACATTGTGATCAGTGATTACAAATCTTAGAAAATATCTCCAGAAGCTGAACATAAAGGACATTAGTACCAACCATTTGCTGAAGACAGTACTCCTAAATCAACAAATATAATCAGGAGACATTCTGAAGTCCTAAGATCTAGTTGATCTCTTGTTTGAGATGAAAGACAGGACAACTGAAGCAACGATGCCCTGGAATAATAACAACAATAATAGTAATAATAGTGATGGCCTCTTGTACCAGGTTCAAACATACGTAAATCGCTTTGTATCTTGTTCGACAAGCAGATAAATAGTCATAGCCACCGTACAAAGATGAAAACAAACACGAAGTATTACTATGACTGAAATGTCAAACGTATTTGTGGTATTATCTTGCAGCAAGAAAATTAAAAATTCAAATACTTTATTATGTGAGTGAAAAAAATGCGTTTTAAATATTCAAGGGTTTTTTTTTTTTTTTTTAGATTTAAGGGCATTTTATTAAATACGCCCCAGGCTACACGCAAGCTCAATCGAGCCCTGTGTGTGTGTGTGTGTGTGTGTGTGTGTGTGCGTGTGTGTGTGTGTGTGTGTGTGTGTGTGTGTGTGTGTGAGTGTGTGTGTGTGTGTGTGTTTGTGTTTTTCTGTGTAATATTTAGCTATGAAGTTGGTTGAAAATCGGAAAATCTAGCCTACTTTAGCCATTTTTTAAAAGATAGTTTTAGCTATAAATAAGAAACCGTATTTATCAGCACTGGTGTGAGAGAGAAAAAGAAATGCAGAGAGAGAGAGAGAGAGAGAGAGAGAGAGAGAGAGAGAGAGAGAGAGAGAGAGAGAGAGAGAGAGAGAAGGGGGAACAAATACATGATGAGTACGGGAGAGCAAAACGTATTACCATAATTCTCAAGTTTTAAGAATTTTCCTAATTTGTTCCATTTTCTTGGCTTGAGAAAAAATTCATTTTACGTGTTTTTGCAAACAATTACTTTTATATTTTTGCCTCTCGGCATTCTGTTAGTTCCACAGCCACACCTGACTTTTCAATAAAATAATGATCAATGTTTTCTTCGAGTCAAAGGAAACTATCATTTTTTTTTCAAAACCAGCAGGTGATTAGTTCCCAAACGTGAGATCAGGTGCCTCCTTTTTATCATTATCATTATAATCATACTATTAATACAGATGTCACATTTACGTTCGTTACGCTGTGATTGGTCGAAACAGAGGAGGAAGAACGCGGAAATAGTGAAGAAATGTATAAAACCGTCTCAGGTTATTTTTTCCGAAGATGCGAATTGCTAACTTTGACCAAGTACTTTTCCGCAACATGAATATATGTACTGATAAAATTTGCTTAAAACAAGATCGCGGAGTTAGCTAATTTGCATACATTCAATTCCTAGCTACTACAATAAATTTAGAAGGAATATTTTCTCCGTAAATTCCAATAATATATCTATGATATATGAAGTTTTATTTCTATACTTTTGCATCTAGGCCTCCAGTCGGTTCTTTAACCTACCTGACTTTGCCGTGAAATTGTGATCAATGTTTCTGAGTCAAAGAAAAATATCTTTTTTCAACACCAGCAGGTGATTAGTTCCCACGTGTGAAATTAAGTGTCTTCTTCTTCTTCTTCTTTTTCTTCTTCTTCTTCTTCTTCTTGCCGTATATATGTCAACCTTGCGTATACGTACACCCTTGATTTATGGTCTAAATCATCAATTTATGGAATGCTTCGTGTATAAGTCGACCCCGGCTTTTCAGGAATAATCACCTCAT
>OY735243.1:20083724-20103724 GCA_963457665.1 Thysanoteuthis rhombus | reverse complement strand
GATATAAACTAAATCAACAGTCGACCAAAATCAATCGGATTAATTTCAATAACTATTTACCTTCATAAAGCACATCTAGTCGTCTGCTATTCAAATATCAAGATGCCTGTCGTTGAAGAATTGACAGACATACAAAACCTTAAGTTTAAACTCAATCTCAAATGTTATTCTTTCTAAAAAAGGGGCTTCATTTTCTTGGAGAAGCAGTTGTGAACAACACCGAAAATGATAATAATAAGATTTTTACATAAATTTCGTCATCTTTTTCAATTTATCTGCAGTAAATAAAACCTGAAGTTGAAAAAAAAGCGACAGCTTTATTTAAAGTAACTGCAAATAACCACCCTGGCGTGGTTATCGCCAGCAAAACGGAGTCTACGGTCAATAAACTCAAGGTTTTACGACCGTAGGCTACCGTGTAACTCTGAAATGAAGACTAAAATATACATATACATAATATACGTATCATACACTGTTGAAGAGCCAATTTTGTTGAACTCGCCAAAGCTCTTCATCGATACGCTGCTGTCTATTTTTTCAAGAGTTTTTTTTTTAATCAATTACGATGTTTTCGCATCACTGAACTAGATTCACTGGAGCCGTAACTAGTGTTAAATAAGAGCAAATGGTATTAATAATATCAGGAAAACAAGCAGGAATCGCCTGTCTGTGTTTATAAAGTGCATTAACAGGGGAACTGACCTAGTGCAACCAAAACAATACAGGGAAGTTGGTGCCGTACCCCAGGGGATTTGAAAATTTCAGTTGCTCGGGAAACTTGAAATCAGTGTCGAATTATTGAAGGTACCGGATTACAGAGTGCCAGATTAGTGAAGGTCTACTAGAGTTCATCTCTGTGAGCCTATTTAACGGCTCATCTGATTCAGAACCCGTCAATCGATTTATCTAGCAGTTGATTCCCGTTTACATACATACCCTGAACTCATTCGATATCGATCGCTGTATACCTACGGTATGTACTCGTGTATAAGTCGATTTCGTGTATAGGTCGACACGATTTACGGTCACGAAGCCATCAATTTATGACATGCTTTGTGTAAAGGTTGACCACCAGTTTTCAGAGATAATTACCACTGGTTTTCAGAGATAATTATCACGTGCGGGTCAGCATCCAGCCCATACTTTCCACCCAAACTAGCTTAACCCGACATTAACGACAGTGTGATGAAAGAAAGAAAGAAAGAAAGAAACAGAAAGAAACACAGATAGAGTGTTGCCAAGCATACTTTATTTTTAGCTAAACCTGGCTAAAATCGGCATCATTTTCATTTCCAGCTAACATTATTGCTGATATATATATATGTATATATATATATATATATATATATATATATATATATATATATATATATATATATATATATATATATATATATATATGTGTGTGTGTGTGTGTGTGTGTGTGTGTGTGTGTGTGATAATGTTCAATCTACAAGTTATGTAGGTATTGAGCACTTGAAATAAGTCATATCAATTCATCTATATTCCCTTTAGAGTTTATGTTTTACTTTAAACTTCCAAAAAGTTCTAGCTAGAAGAGAGAAGCATTTGTGCCAAAAGCTTGTAAGGACCTGTCTGCTATTTCATAGATGATATAGAATTTATTGTGCCTTCTGAATCCAAATCTCACTGCTAATAGTGCTTTTAGCATTTCTATTTTAATTCTATTTCTCAATTTTGATTAAATCATCTTCATCTTACTGAATATCCTTTCAATTTCAACTTCTGAAGGAAGCAATATCAAGCAGTTTTCATAGATTTCTATCGGCCAAATCAGCTAGATCCTGCAGAAAAAAAAGACCAAGTTGGCAAACCTGATAACGAAGTTGAAAAACTCACTCACTTGAGGCGACGAATGGGAACAAATCCTTCAGCATTCCGTAAGTGTATCAAAAGCTTAGAACAAAATATATCAAATCATACGTGAAATGAAGATTTTAAATAATTCGACATAGATACCATATTTTCAGAGCATAGTGCAAAACGTACCAAATAGTAGTGAAATTACCAATTTGGTCCAAACGTAAAAAAAGTAACTGCCTTGGGTCCCATCTAAAATCAAATCTTTTTAAAAGTTGACTGAGAGTACCCAATTTTTTTGCTAAGTATAAAACATACAAATTTGATACGAACGTATTCTAAGTGCACGCCCAGGTAGCTTGCATACTTTAAGTGATATCAGAAGGTTCATTGTATCTGTTGCAATGTATAAGCCGAAAACCCGGCCATATACCGTTTTTTGCCATTCTCTGAGGAAGACCTATCTTTTTGACCACGTAGAATCTCATGATAACTTTCTGCTTGTTCCTACCTGATTCAGGAGATCATAGGTATGAAATATATATTTATTGAATCATACGACATTTGAAGAATCGTCACCGTCATGAACTTATGGATCACATCTAATTTCGATATCTGGTGGGGGGATAAAAATTAAAAAAAATTTTTTCCAAGAATCAAAATTCCTATAACTTTTATAACTAACCTCAAGTCCGTTGAATATGCATGAAAAATCTTCTTGGGCAGTTCCCAAGTTTAGGTGGTTTCCATAGATCAACGGACAAACACTTCTGATTCAGATATATTGAATAGGTGTGTTCGTGTGGGAGTGCCTGTTCGTGATTGTGCGTATGTGCATGTGCGTTTTGGCGCAGGCATGTGTGTGGATATATATATATATATATATATATATATATATATATATATATATATATATAGCTTTCCAAAACTTATGTTTCGGCGGTTTCTACAGCGTGAAGAAGAAGCATTTCTCACTTATATATGAAGATGGATGTAGTTCACTCACCTTGTGCGACATCTGAAAGTAAATCCTTCAGTGTTTCCTGCTTTCCGGACACCTCGACAGCAGAGACGCGTACAGAGAATCGGGCACCTGTCGCATCACGGTGTTCATTGATCAGACGGAATAACCATGAAATCGCACATGGAATAAGTCCAAGAGTTTGGGCCGACTGATCCTTTCCAAACATGGTGTGTGATTTACCTGAAAAAGTCAAGCAATTCTATTAATCATGGACGGAATAATAGCAAAGCATAAGCAAAAAGAAATACAGACCTCACCCGATACAGCGCTATATAAGGTGTGTTGGATGGTAGAGCCCAACATTATTGACTGTATTATTGCCTATTCGTCCGGAAAGCCGTGCATTAAAAAGAACCCCACCAAAAGACTTGCATAACACTTTCAATGCAACTTGTTTTCACAGTTACACTCTCTATCATGTCACCTGTTCTTTTGAGATTACCGAGAGAAGCTGATTCGTATAGTTAACGTATTTTACGGCATATAAGACGGACGGCCATATAAGATGCAACTCAATTTCTGTAGGCATACTCTAGAAAAAATAAACCACCTCTTAGTGCCTGATCTTCATTTCAGATTGTTTTATTTTGCTCTTATCTATTCGAATCTATGTTTACTTCTACAGTGACGGATTGTTCATCTTATTTGTACAGCGCAATACAGTTAGTAAATAACTAATCGAGCGTTAGCATCTCGAGACAGAACTAAGGGAAAAAAGTACGTCTTACACGCCTTAAAATACGGACACAGTTACATTTACGAAGAACAGTCTTCCACTAATTACTCATCCCGCTATTACTGCACTTCCGGTTGATTTTCTTGGACTCCAATATCCGCTTTATAACGTGGAGGATCTGGAGTGTTTCATAATTTTTTTCATCCAAACCCCGTCACAGCTTGCCTCAAAATGATCCCCCGAAATTCAATCTTAAGACTCGTAGTATCCATTGTTAGACATAGACCTATCCCAGGATTTGCCAAACCTCTCTACATTGAGCAACGCATAACCAATACTTTCTGAACGTGTCTAGTTCGACACCACATCTTATTTTTTGTCGGTCGCAGTTTCACATGTGATCTCTGGGGATTTACGTTGTCAATTATGATGTCCAGCAGTTGTCGTGCAACATGACTAGCCCGTGGCCATTTGGGTTTTCTAATGGATTTTCATGATATCTCTGATTACTGTTTCATCTGAATAGATAATGAATACCTTAATAACACCAGATTTGGTGTCGACGTCGTTTTCTTTGCTGATAACCTCCATGAACTCCAATATAATGTGGAACAAGCTGATTGAAGTAAGCATGAATTTCAGTAAAACCTATGTCGTGTGCAACTGGTTCGTTAAGGAAAACACTACGATAAGAATCGAAAAGGCAGAGCTTAAGAAAGAAGATCATTACCTCAACCTGAGGCAATACATCTCCATGAAATACATCTTGCTCGTTTATCGACTCGTTTATAACCGTGACCGCTCGTACCGATATATATATATATATATAATGATATATAACGCACATCATTGGGCTAGGGACAAAGCTTATGCTAATCTAGGCCTGCTTATGCACCAACACCAGCTGTTTACAATTTGTGAATCTTCTTTCTGCATTTCAACAGAAAATTCTACTGTTAGTATACTTTTGATATGAAATAAAGAATTATTGTATTTGCAAATGTACAACTGTATAAATATGCATAGGTAGGCGTAGCGTGGGGTAGCCTATATTGCCCAAAATTGTTTACATTTGTTAATGATTGTAAGGTACTATAAATTTCCGTACGCACGTAACATCTAAATAACATACGTCTTGTAATACTTTCATCTATTGAAGATACACAGTGAAAGTTCATATTATGAAAAGAAGCAAGTGTTTACCCTAACCCTAAAAATGATGACCAAAAAGTTGATAGAATGATTCACGAGGCAAAAAAGCATGTAAGAAAGGAATAGTAAGTGGTTTATCGATACACAATTCTTACAAATGTATTAAGTAATTAAAGTAACTTAATAGTGAAAAAAATAACCAGTAAAAAACAAAAATACCATAAAATGAAATAGGCAAAATTGTATAGAAAGTCATCAAATTAGAAACATATAACCAACAATTGCCAATTGTCCATATTTTCTTGGCATAACAATGCCCATGCGGGGGCACAAAATTAATCTCAATTTGGGCAGTAAACTTTTATGGAAAATATCATATCTTTTCAGTTATTTGTCAAACTTTTCTTTTCATCCAGCACATAAATTCTTTTCACCACATTTCTTTTTAGCATTTTATATTTTAAGACTCATTTCGTTAACACTTTCGTAAACAAATTACCCCCCCTCCAAACTCCCACACATGATCAGGACCATCTACATCTATAGGAATTCCCACATTTCCCCCCACAGGAAGACTTGTCAGATCTAATAACCGGTATTGAGTCATCATTGGAAAAAATGATAACATTGCCTTCAACGCCTGAATGAGCTGGCTGAGTCTCTTCTCAGGGAGGGGTTTTTCTTTTAAGATATAAGTCCAATATTGTTCGTTGTTGTTGTTGTTGTTGTTGTTGTTGTTGTTGTTGTTGTTCTTCTTCTTCTTCTTCTTCTTCTTCTTCTTCTTCTTCTTCTTCTATTATTATTATTATTATTATTTGGAATCTCACACCAGTTGCCTATTATTATTATTATTATTATTATTTGGAATCTCACACCAGTTGCCTGGTGGTAACCGCTGGAGTTTGAGTGACAGCAAGTCTCCTCAAGTCTCCAGCCCTCCTCTCCTAGTACTAGCAGGTCGCAGTAATTCTGCGATTTACAGTTTCACACCGGTTGCCCAGTGGTTATCGCTGAGGGCTGAGTGACAATAAGTCTCCTCAGGTCTTCAGCTAACGTCTCCTCCCTCTTTCGCATATCATGACAGAGCTACAATTTATTATTATTATTATTATTATTATTATTATTATTAGCAATCTCACATCAGTTGCCTGGTGCTTACTGCTGGAGGTTGAGTGACAACAAGTCTCCTCAAGTTTCCAGCCATTTTCTCCTCATTCTCATAGACCACAGTAATACTGAAGTTCACCGTTTCACACCAGTTGTCCTGTGGTCATTGCTGAAGGCTCAGTGACAATAAGTCTCCTCAGGTTTTCAGCCAAGATCCCTTCTCTCCCTCGCCTATCATATCTCCGCTTTCATTTTCCTTCTTCTGTTAGGCCACTGCTAACATTTAATGCTGAGTCCTTATATTTCTATCACTTTCCTCAGTATCCGTGCAGTTCCAAGCAGTGCTGTGGTCTGTACAGTCTCAATCCTTCCTTTTATCCCGATCTCCTCCAGTCTCACCTTCAGTGTCTTCGGGACAGATCCCAGTGCGCCTACCATGACTGGCTTTACCCTGACTTTCATGTTCCACATCTTCTTCAGTTCTCTTGCTAGATCTTGGTATTTACCCCGTTTTTCACTCTCCTTCCTCTTTAGTCTATGGTCTGCAGGCACAGCCACGTCTATTACGGCAGGTTTTCCTCTTCTTGTCTACGATTACCAAGTCTGGTGTTCTTGCCTGGACAAGGTGGTCGATTTGGGTGTCGAAGTCCCAGAGTAATATGTGGTTTCCATTCTCCAGGGCTGCTTCTGGTTTGTGCTGGTTCTACTTTTCCGAATGGTTGAATCCCATTCGTTTTCTCAGTTCCAAGTGTATCACCGTTGCTACTCTATCGTGTCAGATTATAATAAGAAGAAGTAATGTAACACACTTTTTTTCCGTTAAATTAGACTAGTTTTTACCTTCACCTCAATATAAAAACAACTAAAAAACAAATTGTTTGCCTGGTTAGTTTTTTTTTCCCTTCGTAAATTCGCTCATCCACAGCCAACTCATTATATCTTTTTAACAAGAACAAAGAAAAAAATCAAGAACATATTCCAAAATATTTTAATCGCGTTTCGAAATATATTTCACAAGTTGTGCAATTACCTTATACTATTGCATACAACACGAAATTGCCGTAGACTTGTTATTAGTAAGAAAAGAGAATTTACTTAGGAATGAAGATGAAAATACAGTAGATTGAATTATAAGCCAGTAACATACATGTTTAACACTGCTGCAGAGTATTATATACAGTACTAGAATATATACGTCAGAAATGATGGGGTTATTTATGTATGGATCGGCACTTAGTAGCCTAGATCAATTCTATTTGGTCATTTATTTTTGATAATTCAATATACCAATATTATGTTTTTTTTAAAGTCTGAAGCTGTTTTAATGTGTGATGATCAGACATGAAGTCTTAAAAGTTTCCATGACGTAAAGTCATAATCATCCCAATTTGAGCGCAAACAAACAAACAAACAAACAAATGAACAAACCAAGAGGAAAAAATTGCATATAAACTCATTATATGGTTAGATGCCTCGTAGATAATAACTGTGCCATAATACGTCTGGCTGCACAATCGCTTTGTTTATGTTTTAAAAGCTATTACGCCTGTTTACGTCTCTTACGTCCCGTTTGACGATCAGAGTTTTTCAATTCTATCAAAATCTTACGGGGCCTCAGTGAAACTGAAGGACGTCTAGCAAGGGATATATATATATATATATATATATATATATATATATATATATATATATATATATATATATATATATATATATATATAACATAATACATATGGTACTGATCAGGCTATATGAAGTCACGTCTGATGTGTGATGGATTTATTTCATAGAGTACTCGATACATTCAACTTTATACTTCGAAAGTCAAGTTGTTTTAGAGTAGAGCTGGAAATAGATAATAGGATGTGGATTTGCTACACAAACAAGTCGCCTGATGTACATATATGTATTTATGTATATATATATATAAATATATATCTGTGTGTGAGTGTATATATATATATATATATATATATATATATATATATATATATATATATATATATATATATATATATATATATATATATATATATATATATATATAGGTATAAGTGTATGTATGGATTCAGTGTATACATAAATCGTAAAATAATGCTATTACCTTCTATCGTAGACTCATCCGCAAAAATAGTATGAAACCTCTGAGGTCGGCGAGTAGAAGCGAGTTGAGCTCTGCTGTGTTTACTCGTGTATAGGTAGAGATTTGGAAGCCAATTATTTGTGCCAAAAATTAATAAAGATATTTAATGATTATCACCAGCAAATAATGAATTATGTAATACATACCAATTTATAATGGAAAGGGTTCATGTTTCTTTTCATCAGCGGTGGGCACGGCTTATGAAAACGCCGAACAAATAAGCGGCTAAAATTTAGTGGAAGATAAATGAGGGAGATAACCCCTAGCTGCTAACTTACATTATATGGATTTAGTTTGGATACGGTTTTTGTGCTCTAAAACCCTTAAAACAGATCAAGAGAGCTGAAATGTTAATACATCTTAGCTTAGAGATGGAGCTTTCCAAAGACGGCAATAATGGTGATCAACAAATAAATTTTGACATCTGCTGATATTCAACAAACAGTTTATTTAAAGTATTGTGTCTAAGCTACACCATATTAAAATTTCATCTCTCTATTCCAAGGGTTTTAGAGCAAAAAAAACAACAGAAGCTTAATTCATGTAATAAAACTTAGCGGTCAGCGGTTATCATAGCTTCCGCTAAATCTTTAGCAGTTTATCATTTAACATTTACGTTAGCTATGCCCACCTCTACTTTTCACGTCATAAATAGGAAGTAATGCTAATCCTTGGTCTTACGGGTGTAATATATAGTAGTTGGACGCATTTCTTATACAAAGGCTCTAAAAAGTATATCTATACAACGTCAGATATTGACGCCATCCTTAGTCTTACGGGTGTAATATTTAGTAGTTGGACGCATTTGTTATACACAGGCTCTAAAAAGTATATCTATACAACGTCAGATATTGACGCCATTATGAAGTTTAAAGCAATCAATTTATAAGTATCACCATTACTTTCAATTTACGATGTGAAAGGTAACATGAACAATTGAAAAAACGTGTAACACCTTCGAAAAATAAGCTCATGAACTTGAAATTTAATCGTTCTGAAGTCAATAGAGATTTTATTAACGCAGGATAGTTTATCATGTATACAAAATACCATTATGCCTTTGTATGAAGAAAAATAATAGAACTCTCTGGATATTTCTACAGTTGAAAATATTGGTTGGGTACTGACCTACATGTGAAGTGACAATTATCCCTGATAAACCAAGGTCAACCTATACACAATTATAAATGAATGATTTCGTGACCATGTATCAAAGGTCGGTCTATATGCAAGATCGACTTATAATACTAATTCCACCATAGTCCTACGTACAAAAATTGTATAAAACCCACGCCGTCGGCGGGTAGACGGTTGTCTGGCTCTTGTAGTCTTACAATATCGTCGATTAGTTGTCTAGAACAAAACCAGAGACAAAAAAGTGGAAAGCCCAGTGTTGGGGGCGGGGGGCAACAACAGTAAGTAAGTGAATACTACATGAATAGTGTAAGACCCCACAATCCACGGAATCGACAACAGCAGTTTCACTTATCCTTGGCAGGCAGAAATCAAATGTTTCCGTCGAGTCTAGATGTCAGGAATTACTCTCAAATCAATGTAGCTCCACAAAGGGCCCGGCCAACCAGCCAAGTAGACTACAGATTTTTATCGCCTTATTCGTCTTCGTCTCTATGTGTATATGAGTCTCCAGGACTTCTGGTCACATTTTGGGGGCTACAACCTTGAAAATTTGCATTACTCCATTACACACTATCTAAAAACGTTTTTTGGTCTTTTCAAAATGTTTTGGGTACCTCTACGGTTATTTTGGATCAACAATACCCAGATCTTGTGTTGGTATTTTTGAATAAAAAAAAACGTTATCATTTTAGATAATTTTAGGTAATTAGTTATACTACACAGGTGGGCTACGGTGATTCATTTATGTGAGGTACGAATATCTAGAAGCTTTTTGATGAAATAATATTTTCATTCAGTTTATAGTGATATAATAAGTAAAATTTTCGATAAAACCAGTAATATTTTGACAAATCAAATTATTAGACCATAAAAGTCTCATTTATTTATATGTACAATCCAAAATTGCCAAATTACCATTTTCCAACAAGATATCGCTGACTTTCTTCTAATTTTGCCGATGAAAATCAACAATTGCCGATTAAATCTAGTAAGTTTGAGAGAAGCAAATGTTCAATTTTTCCGATGAGTTGGTGTATAGTGATTTCATCTGAAAAGTGTGTTTGAAATGAATATATATAAATATATATGACATTTTCAGTTATAAAGGTGGGAGAAAAATATGGGTGATTTTAGCCATTTTTGAAGGCTATTCTAGCTATAAATAACAGAGCATACTTGGCAACGCTAGGGGAAAACAAAAGTGAATAAGTATATATATATATATATATATATATATATATATATATATATATATATATATATATAGTGTGTGAGTGTGTGTATAACGAAATTCGTGATAACAAAAACCTCGCTGACAGATTGTCATGTTGTTTTGATATATTTTTCTTACTATTAGTTTATTACCAATAGTAAATCACACTATATGTCAGTGAATACTGTCACAAAAAAATGATGAAGCAGTGTTGCCATTTTCTGGCTAGATCTAGCTAATCTTTTTTCAATGTAGCCGATGAAAATCTACGAAAATGGCTAGACATTATCTCATTTAAATGAAATAGTATTCAGTAAAACGAACATAATTGAATCAAAATAGTCTAAAATACAAATGTCTGAATAAATCAAGCCATTCACCTGTCATTCCATCCTCTAGCTTTATTGACCCCCTAAATAATTCCATTCACCTTCGGGTGTGTCAGCCACTAGTTTAAGAAGCACTGTTCTAGAGAAGTGAGTTCCATCCTGATTCGATACATCATATTTTGTGACATAATGCTAGACTAAACTTAACCCATGGGGATGGATAGGGCCCCCGGGAAGAATTATATAAGGCAGTTTATTTGAAGCTGTTTTCGCCCCCCCTGCACATACATCTTCATCCTTTAGCCATCCTGTTTTTATCTGCAACGTTGCCATATTGCATTCACCCACCACTAAATGATAGAGACAACCTATCTTATTTATGGACACATAACGATAGACAGCTCCTACACTAGACACTCGCAGACCCTCCCCTTGTACTTCCGGGCCCCGGTGCGATGTACCGGCTGCACCCCTCTTTCAGAAGCCCAGGATGCTGGGTGTAGACAATTGGGTGGGGCCAGAGTTGGTGTGAAGAGAAATCCTTTACTGAACACGTGGTTGGAAAGCATGTAATGTCTCGGAAGTTCGGAAATTATTGAGAAAGGCATTCATGGATATCATCATTATCAGCAGCAGCAGCAGAGTTAGAATTTAAGCATCATCATCATCACCATCATCTGTGTGAGAAATTCACTATCATCACCATCAACAACAACAACAACAGCAGCAGCCTCTTTCTCCTTCGATTCATCATTACTAATATTATTATTGTTGTTGTTGTTGTTGTTGTTTACTCACTGACTCAATGATACCCATCACTGCGCATGCGTGAAAACAGGTTTTCCAAAAGAAAGCTAATTTGTGACTGTCTATCATCAGACCATCTAGCGTAGAAATAGGATCCCTAGTCCCCGGGGATTGTGAGCAACCTGTGGCAACTCTAATGAATATCACCAAATCCGCAGATTACGTACTCTGCTACAGATGGTGGAATGCACAGTTGCTAAATTAGCCATTTTCAACGGGCTACACTGGGCCGATTTTATTCCCAATTCAGCCGATAAAATTGCACGGAAATGTCTATTTACTGCCTTACTCAGATTCCGAAGTTGAAAGAATATTCAGTAAGATGAAGATAATTAAATCGAAATTGGGAAATAAAATGGAAGTGAAAATGCTGAAAGAACTATTGACAGTTAAATTTGGATTCAGAAGGCACAATAAATGCTGAAGTATTTATGAAATAGCAGAAAAGTCGCCACTACCTAAAGGCACAATGGCTCCACAGTTGAACAAAAATGACCTCTGTTCCTCTACAATGGTAATTTGAAGATGATAACCAGTCTTCAGATGATTAAATCTTGTAAGTTTAGAGAAAGTAAAAGTAGAAATCGATAATCTGTTTCAGAGTTTTAATATATAAACTAAAACTAAACGCTTTTAGCTATATATAGTTGGCTGGAAATGGAAAAAATCTAGCCGACAGTTGTAGCTATAAATAATGAAAAGTGGCGTACTTTGAAAAAAAAAACAAGGAGACTACCAGTATTTGAATTCTGTTCGATGATTTTTTCAGAAAAGAAACAAAAAAACTCATTTTTTATCTATAGAGATGGCTAGGAATGGAAAAATCGATTTCAGCCATTTTTGAAGACAGAATTAGCTATAAATAACCATATTTGGCAACACCAAATTTATTGCAGACAGTAAATCACACTCTATGTCAGTGAATAATATAACTATAATAAATACCCTCAAAAAAGTGGTCATGTAGTGACTCATTTGTTAACTCTCTGTCAGAGGCATTTTTAATGTTAAGGCTTTCAAGAAGTATTTGCAGACAATTGTACAAGAGCCCCATGATATAGCGCGGTTCACTATTGCGTGCTTCACTATAGCACGGTCGGCGATATCAGACAGGTGGGTAGTTTAGTCAATATTATCAGCGTCCAGAAAACCGCGAATAAAAACAGAATTACTTAGTATGACTATTATACTAAATTTCTTCCATTAGCAGTCCATTTACATAGTTTCTTTGGTTTTGTGATGAAAACATCACCTTCCTTGTTTGGCACCAGTAGTCGGCTTTTGATTATCGGTGGTTCAGTTATAACGCCGTTGTCTATCTTGGACCCTAACATATACGTTGTAATAGGGGAGCAACTGCATTTATCAGAATAGATTCAAGTATTCATTTACTTTATAATCAAAAGAAAAAAGTAGCAGAAATAGAACACAAAGTAACCTAAAATAATTGAACAACCGTAGCCTTCAAAGATGGCAAAGTGTTCTATAATTAAAAAAAAATTATGTGCATGTGTTTGCTCGTTTGTTCCAGTGCTCCTAGTCACACCGTTTTGTCTTCAAACTTGATATTGGCATCAGTACTCCACTAAACCCCTTCTAAAAATGTTTTCTTGTCTTTATTTTTGGGGAAAAGATTTTCTGACCTTTGAGAGCCTTATTTTGACGGGATTATTAATGTTTGTTTGTTCCAGTACTCCTAGTCTCACCGTTTTGTCTACAGCCTTGAAAATTGGCATCAGTACTCCAGTAAAACCTATATAAAATGATATTTTTTTTTAAGGAAGCTTTTTTCACCTTGTCCAGGCCTTATTCTAACGGGTATTTTAATGACACCTTGATTCTCCAGAATCTAGATGTTTCTAGACGTTTTTTTCCCACTATTTTAGATGTTTCCCAGCGGAAAGCGTCACTGATGTCATAAATAGAATTTATTCTGGCCATTTCTATTCTGCGATGGAATTTTTTTTTACAAGACTTGGAATTTCGACGCAATGGTTGTTCAATAGTAGACTGTGAGAGCGAGTGTATTTAATTTTAAATTGTACTTCCGTAATATTCATTCTTTGTATTACAAGTATATTAAGTAAAAAGAATCATAAAGATATACAAATATATCTATTTATCAAAATGAAATGAGGCCTTGGGTACGTCTAATATAAATGTTTGTTGACTTATTATTTCAGCTAAGTCCGTAAGAACAGAATCAGTTAGTTGTTTCAAACGACGGAAGGAGAATGTTAATCTTAACAATTGGTTTGGTATCATAAGACGGGACAAACAGTGAAGAGTTTAATCTCCTAAATTCGGTGAGGATTGTTCTTGTTCTTGATATGGCAGAAAAACAAAGTCAAATCCAGACTTTGATTGGAGTTTGACCAAAAAGGCCTATAAATTGAAAAAGATCTAAATTAGGAGCCATGAGCAAGATGCAGGCATATAGTTGTTAATCGCAACAATAGGAGTTAGATCTAGCTCCAAAAGAGCTAAATCGGCGACCTTGGCTAATATTCATTAATTATTTCATCAATAAAAAAAATATGTTGCAAAAGGATCGATAAATTGAAAATGATCTAAATTAGGAGCTAAGAACTAAATGCAAACAGATAAGAGTTAGATACAGCCAAAAGAGCTAGATCTAACCCCCCAATAGCTAAACTAGCAACCCCGCTGGCTGTCAGAGGCATCTTTAATGTTAAGACTTCCGGGAAAAGTATTTACAGACAGCGCTATACAATTCTGACATTTCGACGCAACCATTACTTTCTTTCCCGTTTTTTTTTTTCTACCAAAATCTCTGTCAACAAAGTCTGTCCGTCCATCTGCCAGTCTGTTTGTCTGTCTTTCTGTCTCCACACGATATCTCCAAAACATCACAATGATTTCCAATGAAAATTTGTGGGAGGTAGGACAAGGAGAATTAATGAAATGAGAGTTACGGTTGGGGACACTTCCTCAGGCGCAAAGCCAGTTATGTTTAGGATACCTCAGAGTCTTGTTTTTGAACCTTATTTATTCTTGATGTATATAAATGATAATACAGAGGGGTTGACATGAAGAAATGTTTTCAGACAACGTAAGATTATTGGTTGGATCAACTGAACGTAAAATAGCCCAGTGAGCCTTGAAAAAGTTGGATCCGTGGGAGATGTGATTTAAAATTTGGTGTGGATAATTGTAAAGTGAAGTACCTTGGCACAGGAAATATAGTTACACATTAGGAGATCAACCATTACAAACAAAGTGTGTGTGTGTATGTGTGTGTGCATGCGCGCGCGTGTATGTGTTAGAGAGAAAAAAGAGGGCTGTTGTTGAATTTAATGAAGAATTCAATTTTAAAAGGCATATCTCTTCAGCCGTAGCAAAACAAACCCACAAAATCGGTTGGATTGGCAGAAATATTCTATCAAGAGATCCATATGTTATACTAAAGGTTCATACAGGAATGTAACGCCCAAATTTGAAGTATTATGTACAGGCTTGGGCCCCTCGCAGTAAGCGTGTTCACTGAAATCTAATTTTGAAATTTGAGACTGTACAAAGAAAATTTGCCAGAACGATACGTGGATAGATTAGAAAAAATATTAAAAGATTATTTTGTTTGAGGAGAGCAAATGGAGATTTAATCGAAGCTTTCAATATATTAAAATGGTTTTACAAATTATGGAAGTCTAATATCTAATGAGTGAAAGAAAACGGAAAATTTACTAGTTGTTTCTATTGCAAAAAAGTCTCAAAAACAAATTTAGTTTTTTCTCTCAGATAATTTTGAAATAGTGGAATAATTTACCAACTCATGGAATAAATAGTACAAGTATAAATAATCTCAAGAATAACTTAGATGTATTTAGATCATCTGGAAAAGAAAATCAATTGACGAGGCAATTTTGGAAATTTATCAGATGAAATACAGAAAAGAATTTAGAGGAAATGTTTCTCTCCACCTATAAGCTTGTAATTTTTTTATCAAGTTTCTCCCACATTTTTACCATTTGACTAAAGGAGTATTCTGAAGTAAGGTAGGTATTTCAAATGTAATTTGTACAATGTAAAGCCCACAGAAGCATTTTTATTAAATAAATATATCATAAATAAATGGGCTACAGAAAAAAATGATTAAATTTTGGGGCGAATTTTTCATCTCCTGTATCGAAGCTATATGTCCACACCACAAAATATTTCCAGAAATTGTCAATCAATTTCAATGAGATTTTTTTTTTGGACGGATAGGTCATAGGGTAAGGAAGAATTGGTTGCATTTTATAGAAGATCCAAGATTTCTTACGATTATCTCTCCAGCACAGCAACTATTTATGAACTGATTTTCATTCAGTTTAGGTGACAATGGCGTTAGTTAATGTATGCACTCTCCCGAGTGTTTTCAAGTTTTCATCAAGTTTTTTTTAGTTAGCTCCCTTTCAATACCCCTTCTTTCTATCTTTACTTTCTTTCTTTCTTTTTTTGCTTCCCCCTCTCTCTCTCCCCTCACTCTCTCTCTCTATATATATCCTTCTTATCTCTCTCATTCTCTTTTGTTTTTTCATCTATCTATCTATCTATCTATCTATCTATCTATCTATCTATCTATCTATCTTACTTTTTCTATCATACTTCAATTCTTTCCTCTCTTTTTCCTTTCATTTCTTTCTTTCTTTTGCATACCTTGAATGCGTGTAAGTGTGCGTGTACGTGTGTTTAGATGAGTGTTCGTGCGTGTATAGTATACGCATATACAGGTCATTATTAGAATTTGCAAAATCTTCTTCTTCTTCTTCTTCTTCTTCTTCTTCTTCTTCTTCTTCTTCTTCTTCTTCTTCTTCTTCTTCTTCTGTCCACATCTTATTATCAACGTCTTTCATCGCACAATTCCTTCCCCTTTTTTTTCGTATGTCATCCGATACGATCCTTTCATTAGGGTTCAATTTGGGACCCTTTTCAAGGGTTTTGGAATCAGTCTCTATGTCTACACTGTTCATTCGGTTATCGACCCATTTGAAGTCTCTCGGTTATGGAAGCAAGAGAAATGTCAAAGAACCGATATATATATATATATATATATATATATATATATATATATATATATATATATGTGTGTGTGTGTGTGTGTGTGTGTGTGTGTGTGTGTGTGTGTGTGCGCGCGCGTGTGTGTGTGTGTATATATATATATATTGCAGATGCAGTGGCTTCTAATTGCATACGCTCTCTCCTACGCATAGATAGACTTATATACATATATACGTACATACTGTTTAGATACATACATCTATTCATACATGAATACATACTTATATACATCCCCACATACGTATGCATACATACATAATTGCATACATACATAAATACTTATGCATACACACACGCACACAAATATATATTGCAGATGTAGTGGATTCTAATTGTATCTTTACGCACTCGCTCTCTCTTACGCATAGATAGACGTACATACATATATGCATACATATATACTAACATACTGCATACTTACATACACACATGTATACATGCATGAATACATAAATCCTTACATACATCCTCGCATACTTATATATACATAATTGCATACATACATAAATACTTATGCACATACACATGCACACATGCGTGCACACACGCACATATATATAACTATATCTTCATGCATACACTCTCTCTCATGCATAGATAGACATACATACATGCATGTATACGTACATACTGCGTACTTACATACGCACGTATATACATACATGAATGCATAGATACTTACATACATCCTCACATACCTATATATACATACATACATAAATACTTATGCACATACATATTCACATATATGCATACAGTAAGTAAAGAAGTTCTTATGATAGAAATATAGGATAACAGTAGATCTATGACCCCCAAAGCCTTTATTGACTACTGTTCTCTTCTTTGGCATATGTTTCATAAGCAACCTCCAACCCGTAAAGTTGGTCAAAAATAATGCTGCGAAAATTAAATTTTAATTATTTTCTTTCAATTCAAACTTTCATTTCGATAACTCCTGTGCATTAAGTGACGTTTCCGAAAAGCCGATCAAACTTCAAACAATATGGCTGTCTGAAGTTCAATTGTAAGTTTTTCGTTTCACAATGAATTTATGTTGATTTAGTCACGATTAGATTATTTGAATAAGTCAATTGAATTCATTAAATCAGAAAAACGGGAATCGTCTGAATTTCAAACAGCGCTACTGTAAAATCAGCATTTCAGACGTACGACTTTGTGCGCAGAAGATATCGATTCGTATTGTCTGTCTCTTGTTCTCCTCGCTGCCCTTTGTCTTCCAACGCCCCCCCCCAGGTGGGTGGTTGAGCACAGTTTAGGTGTCACTGCTTTAGATTACTTCAGGAAATGAAAAACCCACAAGGAAACAATGGAAAGAAAATATCCACTAAAATAAAAATTGAATCGGTCGCGGGGATAGCAGATAAAAATATTTATTAAATATGGAAGCAAGGGACAGACAAACGGACGCAGTGGAGTAGCTAGAGAGAGCCAGAGATTTGGGGGCCACGGTGAGGGGATCAGCTCCTTGAGGAGTTCACTCAAACATATCGTGAGATTTGATGAGAGAGGAAAATTTGACGAGGGAAAATGCAGTCGGTGAACTATCTGTATATATAACGACTGGTGTAACAGCGTTTGTCTGTCACGCTAAAGAGACTCCTTACACATGGGTGCAGCCTTACGAAATTTGGCATGCACACTGAATAGACCCAGTGGAAGATCTTTAACGAATTATTTTTCGAACTCCACTCCCCAAAATATGTTTTTAGGGAGTGTTTGATTTTCAAAGAAATTTAATACTAAATGGAGAGACTTTCTTGAATGACCGAATGTGACATTAAAAAGATTATTCCTAGTTTTAAAAATCAATTCACGGAATAGATTAAAAGAATCTTTTAACAGTATTAAATCATTCATTTTTTCATCAACTGCTGTCGTGCTTTTTCTTTTAAGCAGGGCAACTACTATATTTCGGATTTACAATCATAAACTTGACAAATCCATCATCAAAATATGTATGTACAATGTAAAAGACACAGTTGCTCTGGGAACTCTCACAATTTTTTTAAAGCTGCCCCCATTCCCCTTCTCTATCTTGCCCCCGCCCCCATATCAAAAGTGTTTCATTTCTCAATTTTACATTTCATTCGTTTCACCTCGATATAAGATGCTTTTTGGATGATTGATTGTATCTTTTGCAGCATTTACAGGGTGATTAATGGGCTTGAGGACGAAGTAATTACATTTTGACCTCTCACCCGGCGAAAATTATATAGAGAAATAAGAATAACTGATTTGAAGCGAGAGTAGGCGAAGACTCGGCCAGACTTGCATTTTTCGTATGAATATTCCCTGAAACCGAACATTCGTTCCATAAAATCGCCCATTTGATTTAACACTGATCCTCCATCGAACTTCCTTTTTTCGTATGAATAAATCATAAAACCACACGTTCAAAGAACAAAACAATATGTTTGAATTCACATTGACGCTCGTTCGATCCGTTCGAATGACTGATTTGAAGGGGAATCAGGCGAACATTTGGTCAGACATGCCTTTTTTCGTATGAATATGCCATAAAACCGAGTATTCGCACTACAAAAATACCTGTTTGGAATTACAATGACAGCTAGTCGGACTTGCTTTTTTCCGTATGAATATGATGTAAAATAGAATACTTATGCTACAGACTTGCATTTGTAAACAAAAAGAATCGCCCAGTCATGAGAGAAATAGCTGGGCAGATTGGTAAGGCTAGCTAAAATTTTGTAGAATGATATGAGGTGGTGACCTTTCTCTTCTTTCAAAAACCAGGAAACTCAATAAAAAACGCAGAAACTTCAAGCTGCCGACAACAACAAGGGAAAAAAATTGAGGAGATCGTACTGAACTAAACAATCAAAAAGAAACTAAGAGAAGACAGAAGAAGGTAGACGAATGCAATCATCAAAACAACTCTCAAAAAATGTCGGAGCTTCAAAATTATAAACAAAGCTCTCATTATTAGACAGAAACAAATAACTAGCATTCTCGAAGAAAACGGATACCTAACAACACTCAGAGACAGGATTGTCAAACGCACCCAAGAATTCCATCAGAAACTTAAATCTTCAAGACATTGACTACATAACACCGAGAAGGATACGCAAGACGCGAGCAATCAGTTTGAGTACTTCCCAGAAGTTACACCATTGGAGATAAAACAAGATTAAAAAAAAAAAGGAAAAAAAGAAAAAGCCCTACTGGTAAGATTGTCACTAAAGAAAAAAAAACTAGCTATTTTATTCAATTTATGTCTAAAACAAAGTGAAGTCCTGAAAGACTGGAACACGGCAATCATAATGCTTTTACATAAAAAAAGGAAACCCGAAAGATCTCATCAACTATAGACATATTAGCTTATTCAACTGCATCTACTAACTTTTCACAAAACCATCACCAACTGGATCAGTGAAACACTAGATGAAAACCAACAGCGGGAACAAGCTGGTTTTTGAAGTAACTACTCCACTATGGACCATTTCCATTCAATGAATCAGCTGAAAGAAAAAGCAGCAGAATACAAAATA
>OY735243.1:20063724-20078724 GCA_963457665.1 Thysanoteuthis rhombus | reverse complement strand
TAAACATACATACGTGTACGCATGAGTGCATGTGGTATGTGCGTGTATGTGCGTGCATGAATGTATGTGGCATGAGTGTATCAGAGTGTGAATGTGCATAAGTGGCTTGTGTGTGCACGTGTGGATGTGATCTAGTGGTATGTATATATGTGTATATGTAGTACGTGTGTACATACGTGGCATGTATGTGTGTACTGTGTGTGTGTATGCTTGTACGTGCATGTGTGAGTATTTTGCATTTTTGATGACTCGTCAATCGATGGAAAGTCGTGGTACCATATATATAAATATATATATATATATATATATAAATATGAATAATTGTTATACTAATCGTTACCACGATAAATTTGTTTCAAGAACTTCGATATACGTATATACATGATGAGTATGTGGATATGATATATCTAACATAATCTTTAAAGTTGACAATAAGGAAAAATAGTTGCATCTAAATTAAATTTATTCTACCAGCATGTTTTGCCTTCCGGCTTGATCAAAATCGTTATGCTATCGCGAGGCGTCGTTACTTGAAATAAACGAACTTTTCAATAATATTTCATTTGAAATTGCCACTTTGATAAGCCGAGAGGCGAAACATGTTAGTAGAATAAATTTAATTTAAACACAACTATTCTTCCTTATTGTCAACTTAATACATATGTATATATATGTATATATGTGAATGTTTTAGCGTGTACCAAGAACGTCTATTGACTCAGGAACACTACTCAAGATCAAACACATGAGTATCACACAACATAAAAACAAAACAAGATTTTCAAAACTATGAGATATATTTGTGATAAATAACAAAATCAAAAGAGTTATATATGAATGAATGGCTCGAATGGCCTGGCTTCACGAACGAATAACGTTTAGTGGGATTTCCACAGCACTAGGACCATAGATGGTGGAGGGATGTGAGCGTAATAACCCTTCTGCCAGAGCAATTGAGTTTCAACGTGAAGCCAGGTAACCCATGGCCGATCAAACCCTTTAAACTAAGGATAGGAACAGGACTTCGAGGTTGGAAATTTAACAAGAGTGTCCTTCTAGCCAATGCGAGGTACCTATGTGGGTCTGTTGCTCCTTTGCAGGAGTATTCCAACAGTAAAGCTGTCATAGAACGTGAGCAATCTACAGTTGGTGGATGCCGAGCTGGCTACTGAGTTCTACCGTCCCTCTGAAGTAGACTCGGGGCGGTAGGACTAAATGCAACTTTCAGCACAGAACCCCAGGATAGGATGGCTCACTGCAATTTTTGAGCGCATATGTTCCGGATAGTATGGCTCCATGTAACTCTGAGCTAAGATCCCAAACGCTTCAACAAAGCGGATGTGTACTAAGTTTAGAGGTCTGCTAAAAGTAATAAATCTAGAATGAATCAACCAGGAGCTGGGTTCGAATCATAACATTGGAAAAAAGGGTACAACGTACAAAGTTTCAGCTTGGTATGTTCAGACTTACTCTTTCTGAAAGAAAAAAAGATCCTTATCAATTCTTTTACAAGGCACAGTAATATTCATCCGGGGTGGAGGCTTAGCTCTTTTTGATTTGTTGTATATTTCTGTTTATTGGGGGGGGGGGGTGTTCAAAGAATTACTCTGAACTTCCTTTAGAAGTGTGTAAAAATGGAAAGCCATATTTTTTCTTTTCGTAATTCAAAGCATAGTAAATACACATGTAGTCATGAACATGAATTGTTTGGGGAAAATTAGCAAAAATACTGCCAATAAAAAAGTATCTGATGATGAAAGGCATAGCTTCTTCAGTTATATATATATATATATATATATATATATATATATATATATATATATATATATATATTCGTTCTTTGATATTTCCCTTTCTTCCATAAGTTAGAGACTTCAAATGGGTCGATAAGCACGTAAATAATGTAGACATAGAGACTGATTCCAAAACCCTTGAACAGGGGCCCAAATTGAACCCTAATGAAAGGATCATATCAAGAATAAAAGGCATGGCTTCCTTAATTATATATATATATATATATATATATATATATATATATATATATATATATATATATATATATATATATATATATATATATATATATAATAATACGTATACATATATATCAATATCAATTTCATCCCGGCGCAGAAGATAGTGAAGATATGAAGTACTAAATATTCGCCAGTAATTTACCTTCAAATTAATTGAATAATTGATATATATATATACATATATATATATGTATATGATATCAATATCCAATGTGCTATTCTCGTAACCAAAAATCTTCATCCATCTCGTAATTTTTTTGCTTTCACATTTTCTACACTGTACAGTGCTTTAAACTTGGACAAAAAAATCCACAAATCTTGTCCTGTCTGTCGTTTTCGTATTGAGAATTGAACACACACACACACACACACACACACACATATATATATATATATATATATATATATATATATATATATATATATATATTACAGATTTGAAGTTTGCTTTTGTTTCCCACGAAAAAACTCATCTAGTATCAAAGTAAACCCTTGATGGTCATATAAAATCATCAATCTATGGTATGTTTTGTGCACAGGTCGACGTATGTTTTCTTTCTGGATAATCACCGTGTGTGATGATTTGGTTTCGCGAACGAAGACATGGGAGGGTTTTCCTAATCTTACAGAACCCGAGCCGTTGGGGACATGTGCATGGATAGCCTAAAGGCCTGCGCAATGTAGTTTCAAGGGGAGACATCACATGTGCACAGACGACCCTATGCTTTAAAGCTAGGGTTTACATGTTATGGCCCCAAGGTTTAACGATGGGAGGAACATCGAAGGTCGTAGGTTTTGTTAGAGTTTTCCTTCTCGTGATAGATGTCTCGTACTAGACTCTAATTATATCATATATAAAAACTAGACAATGTTAAGTTTAAAAGTTAATTTATTGAAGGCGTTAGTCTTCCAAATTCAACACAAGTACGAATATACGCTGCTTTTATTTCATAAATATAAATTGAAGATTCGCTATTGTTTACTGTATATACTTGTGTACGAGTCGAGTTTTGAAGAGCTGGTGTATTTTGTATTTATCTTCTCTAAAGATCCTTCAATAGTTTTCCGTGAAAAATTATGATTATTCAGTAAGGAGGAAGATGATCAAAACGAAATTGAGAGAAAGATATAAAGTTGGCTGGTAATGGAAAATCCAGCTGATGTTAGCCATTTTAGGTTAAAGTTTTAGCTATAGATAACCAACTATAATTGGCAATACTTCTTCAACCATCTGTGACACACCACGTAATCTTTGGATTTGGATTTGGTGATATTGTACAGGTCGTGTATAAATCGAGTCTTGAAAATCATATTTTTAAGTCAAGAAATAGGGTGCCAACCTGTATAAATGAGGAATTATGTATACAAAGCATATGATAAATTTGTGATTTTGTGGTAATAAATCAAAGGTCGACCCGTACACGAGATCGACTTGTACACAAGTATATAAGGTACTTATGAATCTGATTTTCTATTAGGTTTCAATGGCTGACTTCCGCCATCTATAAAACACGACTTGTATTGCCTAGTTTGTTTCCCAATTTATAGCTAAAAATGATTCTAAAATGGCTAATTTCGGCTAGATTTTTAAATACCAGCAAGCTTCATATCTGTCTCTCAATTTCAATTTAATTGCGTTCATTTTACTGAATATTCTTTCAACTTTGGAATCTGAGTAAGGCAGTAAATAGACATTTCCGTGCAATTTTATCGGCTAAATTGGGAATAAAATCGGCCCAGTGTAGCCCGTTGAAAATGGCTAATTTAGCAACTGTGCATTCCACCATCTGTAGCAGAGTACGTAATCTGCGGATTTGGTGATATTCATTAGAGTTGCCACAGGTTGCTCACAATCCCCGGGGACTAGGGATCCTATTTCTACGCTAGATGGTCTGATGATAGACAGTCACAAATTAGCTTTCTTTTGGAAAACCTGTTTTCACGCATGCGCAGTGATGGGTATCATTGAGTCAGTGAGTAAACAACAACAACAACAACAACAACAATAATAATATTAGTAATGATGAATCGAAGGAGAAAGAGGCTGCTGCTGTTGTTGTTGTTGTTGTTGATGGTGATGATAGTGAATTTCTCACACAGATGATGGTGATGATGATGTCGATGCTTAAATTCTAACACTGCTGCTGCTGATGATGATGATGATATCCATGAATGCCTTTCTCAATATTTTCCAAACTTCCGAGACATTACATGCTTTTCAACCACGTGTTCAGTAAAGGATTTCTCTTCACTCCAACTCTGGCCCCACCCAATTGTCTACACCCAGCACCCAGGGTTTCTGGGAGAGGGGTGCAGCCAGTACATCACACCGGGGCCCGGAAGTACAAGGGGAGGGTCTGAGAGTGTCTAGTGTAGGAGCTGTCTATCGTTATGTGTCCATAAATAAGATAGGTTGACTCTATCATTTACCGGCGAACGGACTTAGACAAGCCGCACTAACTGAAAACTGAATGGAAATCTAACATCAAGGAACAGGGGGAGGACGCAATTTTCGTAATGTGTACAAACACTGAGTTACTTCTCTCGAAATTCAAATTTATTTAAATAGTCGTTTTTAACCTTTTTTTCATGCAGAATAGTGGAAACATCTCTCAGTCAAAAACAAATCCCTGGATCCACTACAAATTTTAATCTCTCCTTCTGTAGCCCATTGCCTATCCTTCCAGAAAATTCAACTGAAATTCACTGCGAACTTACTGAAGATATAGAAAGGGCACATCGACTCAGACTCCCCCAGATTGTCTCCATCCCTTCCCAGAGTTTCCGAGGGGGGTGCATTCGGTTCATCGAACCCGGACCCAGCGGGCCAAAGGGGATCTGACAGGTTTTCGGGTAGAGCCGTATGACAAAACTTACAAGTGGATACGATATGTCCATAAATAAAATAGGTTGTTTCTATCGTTTACCGGTGGGTGAATGTAGTGGGGTGCGCCAAGAGGGTTACAACAGATGGAAAAAGAATAGCTAAAGGATGAGGGAGCAGGGAAAGGGTGAAAGAAATTCTGAGTCGCCTCATAAAATTCCTCTCGGAAGTCTTGTCCGCTCTTATAAGTGCGTGTGTCCGTGTATACGAATATGTGTGGGCATATATGAGAGAGAGAGAGAGAGAGAGAGAGAGAGAGAGAGAGAGAGAGAGAGGAGAGGGGGTAGAGAGGAAGTGAGTGAGAGGAAGAGAGAGATAGCAAAAAATATTTTAACTTCTCGTTGTCGTAACGAATTGAATGAAGCGAAACATTACAGCAACGAGTTTGTGGATAAATACTGTACGGCTGGGTGACTGTGCTGGACAGATCTGTCAATCCTTGATTCTCTTTGGCATTTCCTACCACAACAACCCAACCCATAACCTTCAACTCCACTATAATAAACTTCACCCTCAACCTTTCATGAAACGTACGAGCCATTCCCTCTATCTCTTCTTTCTTTCTTTCTTTCTATCTTTCTTTCTTTCTTTCTTTCTCACTTTAGGTTCCATTAGGTTCGTTTTTTTCTTTCTTATTTTCTTTGTCTTATCCTTTCTTTAGTTCATTCTTTCTTTCTTTGGTTCATTCTTTCATTAATTTTTCATTTAATTTTGCCAATTAATTCATATTTCAGTTCTTTCCTCCCTCTTTTGTCTCTGATACTTTCATTCTTGCTCCCTTTTTCTTCTTTCTTTCTTTCTTTCTTTCATTCTCACTTTCTTTTTTTTTCAGTCCTCTTTTCCTTTCTCTCCCTTTTCTTTTTTAAAGTTTGATACTATCTGTTTCCCATTCTTTCTCCGTCTCTTTTTCATTATCCGTCTCTAACCCCCCCCCTTTTCATTCTTACATTCCTTCGTTTCACCTCTCTTTCATTCTTACATTCATTCATTTTCTTTTTTTTTCTCTCCATTTTCCTTTCTCCCTTTCTTTCTTTCTTTTTTTTTCTTTTTGGGTGTATTTTTCTTTCTTTCTTTTTTCCTTCTGTCTTTCTTTCTCACTTTCTGTCCTTCTTTCACTCTCACTCTCTTTCCCCCATTCTTCCTTCCTCCTTCTGTAATTTCTGGTTTCATTCTTCTTTGCACTCATTTTTTTTTTATTCCTGTACCTCTCCTTTCTTTCTTTTCTTTCATTCTTGCTTGCATTCTTACTCTTTTTCATTCTTTCTCTCTCTCTTTTTCTTTCTTCAATTCTTTTATTCTATCTTTTCCTCTTAAATTCTTCCTTCCTTTCATTGTTTCTTTGCTTTTATCTTCCTTTTTCCTTTTTTTTTGCATTCATTCATTCTTGCTTTCTTTCTTTCTTTATTTCTTTTCATCTCCGTCTTCCTCTCATTCTTTCTTCATTTCATTTATTCTTGCTTTCTCTTCACCTTCTTTCCTTCTTTCTTTCTTTTTTCTCTCTTTCTATCCATCCATCTATTTCTCTTTCTTAAATTATTCTTTTGATTGATTCTTTCTTTTTCATCATTCTTGCCCCCCTTTCTTTCTTTCTTTCTTTCTTTCTTTCTCTCTTTCTTTCTTTCTTTCTTCATTTCTTTCTCCCTTGCTATATCTCTATCATTTTTTTTCCATTATTGCCCCCTTTCTATATTCTTTCATTTCTTCCTCTCTTTCTATCTCACATTCGTCCTTTCTTCATTTTTCCATATTTGGTACCTTTCTTTCTTTTTCCACTTCTTTCTCTCTTTCTGTCTCTCATTCTTTCTTTCTCTCATATTTGTCAGCCATCGTGCACCTGTTTTTTTTTTCTTCCTTCGTTTATTTCTGTCTTTCTTTGTTTTTTTCTTCCTTTCATCCTTTCATTCTCTCTTTCTTTTTCTGATCCGATAGTAGGGTTGGGGTGCGGCTCTGATACCGTAAGATTTTGGATGACTCATTCGGTTGAAATGAAAAAAAGGGTGGGGCAAGGGGAGCAGGGTCACAGGGGGTGATACATGTGGCAGGGGCCTGTTTTCCAGCCACCTGCTAACCTGCTCAAACTGGGGTTGCCAAATTAGCTATTCTCTGGCTAGTTCAGGCTATTTCTGACTGGGGTTTCAGTATTTCAGTAAGATTCCTTATTTTCGTGTTGCTTGCAACATTAGCTCGTCTTATTAATAGTAATATAGAGATCAGTTTTAGCATAGGAGTCACCCATCTAGGTACTGACCTGGCCGTTCGTTGCTCAACTTCAGTGATCGTATGGAAATCGGTGTATTCGTCGCGATTCAATCGAAATGCCTCACTTAAATGTGAAGCTGAATCTATTCAGCAATTTTGTTCAATAATGTGAATGGATTTGAGGGGATAGTTTAAAATTAAAAGTTTTGGGGGTTTCAGAGTTGGGTTTGATGTAAATGTGATTATAATGGTAAACTGAACCGTTCCTCCCGTTCAACATACGAAATGATACTCTTATTTTTATTGAACTCAACAGATAAAATCATCTGAAGATTGGATTGCATCTTCAAATGTCCATTGTAGAGAAACAGTGGTCATTTTCGTTCAAATAAAAAAACATTGTGCCTAAAGGTTGTAAGGACTTTTTTGCCATTTCACTAGAACACTAGAACATTCATTGTGCCTTCTGAATTCACATCTAACCGTCAATAGGGCTTTTAGCATTTCTACTCCAATTCTATTCCTCAATTTCGATTTAATAATCTTCATCTAAACGAATATTCTATCAACTTCAGCATTTGCGTAAGGCAATATCTAGCCACTTACGAAGATTTTTATCAGTTATATTGGTGAAAAAAATCAGCCAGATCCAGCCAGAAAATAGCTTATTTGGCAACACTGACTCAGACTTATTGACTGTATAACTGCAAGGCTCTCACCAATCTCCCATGCAAACATAGAGCCCAATCACAAGGTTATAGCTGATTTATTTCTGTATAGATGGGAAGGAGTTCTTGGCCCCTAATTTTCCCTTTTATACGTGGGTAGGGACCAGCTGTTGAGATAGATTTCACATTGAAGTACGGGAATACCCCCACCCATTAACATCGTTTCATTCAACCTTTTCGCTCGCAACTGGGAGTGCAGGAGGTGGGCCCTCGGCTTGCATTATTGAGCGTAGTATACAGATCCCCTTAGTTACCTAATTTTATTGCCAAAAATGACAAAATTGTCCTATCTGAAAAAGCATTTGGCTGTGAAATTTTTGGTTTGGTCATATTTCAATTTTTGGTGATTTTTCGGTTAGTCATTTATTTACATATTTATTTTCAAAGAAGAAAGATTCTCGCGAGTAATTTTTTGCGCATTCCATACATAAGACTTTGGTTTCTTCAGGAAATTTCGAAAAAAAAAGTCAATTTCTCAAGGTTTTGCAGGGATGGGTTCTATTTACAATGTAATTGAAATCCAAAACTGATCCTTTCTACCTGTCATTAGCACTTAACGAAAACGTCGACTTCATAACAGTAATATTTGGAATAAAAGATTTCTTTCCCAGTTCATACGGCAGTATTGCAATGTTTTATAAACTGTTTTGGCATTTGGTCATGTTTACGTGTTTTTGACCAGAAAGATATCCAACAATCTGACAACTCAGCTAAAGTTGAGTATTTTCTAACTTGAGGCGCCGTGAAATATCCTTCTTCACTAAGGGCGCTGTGATCGAAAAAAATCGGAAACAACAGCACTAGTCTCGTAGGTTACCGAAAACCACAAATACCAAAAATACGGAAGCAGAATATATTTGATATTTACTAAGTTCAACTTGGTTTGACACAAGGCCACATCAGAACTCCTTGCCATTTATACAGAAATAAATCAGCTCTTATCTTGTGATTGAGTTCTATATTTCCATGGAAGATTGGTGAGAGCCTTGCAGTTATACAGTCAATAAATCTAAGTCAGTGTTGCCAGATAAGCTATTTTCTGGCTAGATCCGGCTGATTTTTCTCTAACGGTGCGAAAAATCTAAATAATGTAATACAAAGAGTGTATTGTTGCCTAATTGGTTTGTAATACTTTCAGCCGGACCCTGCTGAACAAATCCTCTTTCATCAGCGCGGTACCCCCTCTAACGACCCAAGGTACAAGTTCGAGAAAGATCACCTGTTCAGGTTCTCGGCGTGAACAGCGAAAATATTTCCAGTGAATGATATTTTGGCAAATGGTCGAGTGCGAATTTTTTTCTCTTTGACGTAAGCAAAACATCGGGATTTCGAAATAATCCCGACCAACTAGATACAAATCGTGCGCCTTGATGTGGAATCTGGTAATGAAATCCCTCGGAATTTTGAGGATTCCTTGAAGATTTAAGTAAATTAATCAAATCCTCAGTTTCATAATCAGAATAGTAATGGTTAATAAGCTTGTGATGCTGATCATTGCCACTGCAATGAGTTTGATTCTCATTGGATTCCCGACTTATATCAAACCATTGGATTAGATTCCCCACTAATGTCAAACCAGCTTAGTAAAATCTAAGTATAAACTGCTTCCGTATTTATTGTGAATAAACAGCTTAGTTTGACACAATGCCATGGTAGTGAGGCATTCACTGAGGATCAAGCTCATAACAGTAATAAAGGTCAAAATTACAGGCTTGATTGATAGCTATTACTGAACTGATTGTCGAACTAGAAATTTCACGAAATTACTGAAATGTTCAGGGATTTTACAAAATTCAAATAGATTCTACAAGATTTCTAGTTCCACTACATTACCGTAATATATCCGCACTCGTTTGGCTTCCTTGCATGTCCTCCTTTTCCTTATACTATAAACCTAATTTCGTTCAAGACTGTCAATTAAAAATGATACGCTGTGGTATCTTTCTGAAACAGTGCCTGGTAACCTACTGGGAAGAGCCAAGCTCACCCATCTAATTAAAAATGTAACATTTAATTAAATCAAATTACCAACAAATACTACAAGTCCATTGTCTGTTCTATGGTGTCTAGTGTTATCAATTTACAGCGTTTCTTGATTTGGTAGTGCAAGAAAACGCTATTTAAGCCTGCTTGAACATTTTAACCATTTTTTGCAGGTGGAGTGTTTTGACCACTTGAGGCATCTTTCAGGTATGTTCTAGTCATTTGGGGGCAATTTAAAAATAGATATAGCGCTTTTTAGCAATGAACTTTGCGCTAAAATATTTTTTGAGTTGGCAACACTGATGGTATCTATACCTTTTACAATATATTCTATACACAGAGTACAAAGGGGTACGCAGGAATAAAAAGTTTGAGAGCCCTTTCTTTAGGGCGACAGTTATTGTCACCATCTGAAATTAACCTTAAATCTATAGGCCTGCGACGACTTACCATATTTACTCGAGTACAATGCAGCCTCAAATATAACACGACCCCCACTTGTAGCTAAAAATCAGTAATATATTTTATCCTCTAATATAATGCACTCCACTCCCCGATTATAGCCATAGTCATTTAGACATTTTCTAGAAACCAACGTAATATAGTTATTCGTTGTGGCTTAAGGTCGTTACACATACATTGTTTCATAGCTACTGGCAACGAAGTGAATACATTGATTGTTAGATGGTTCGGAACTACCGCCTTCGATAACTTCGTTTCTACAAGATTGTTGTGTTCATTTCTGTTGGATAGACAACGAACGGTCTTAGACCAAATTGGTGCGTGGAACATTGCTTTTGCACGTCTATTCAAAATCTGTTCTCATATTCAAAATAGTTTTATCAAATTTTGGTTTGAATTAAAAGTTAAAACCGAAATCAATAAAGATTAACTTACAGGTAAAGTTGAAATTGGTTACTTAATTTTCTATACAATAAATACAAAAATTCTGTATGTTTGCTGTTAGGTTACCATAACACAGCCAATACGTTATGACTTTTTTTTTTACACCTGAGTAAAATGTTACGCCGAAATTTTGACCCTGATGTCTAACATCAAGATTCTTGCGTTGTACATGAATTATAGTATTTTCCTTCTGAGAAACACGCATTATAGTATAGACTGAATAATAGGATGGTAAGTACTCACTTGCGCGGGAATATCCAAAGGAAAAAACGCATCCATCAGCTCCGTTAACGACACCTTGTATAATATCCGTGAGGCTACTCGAACATATTTCCGCCTGCAATAATAAAATAATCAATTAATTAACAAGTAAAACATACTTATAAAAAAAATATTACAAGCTGGGCAGTGTGGCCTATTTAGCACTTTTCGTGCGAAATCCAGCGCGTTTCGTGTTTTGGCAATGCTGAAAGACGCGAAAATAGCGCGGGTGTGCTTTGACATTTTGTCCATTTAGGGCCTTTTTTTACCATTAAACATCTTTTGGGTGTTTTAAGACCATTCTTTTGTGTCTTGTGGCTATCTGTTTAGATTTAGCCTTTTTTTTTGGCAGTCAAACTAGCTCGAAGATATTTTCAAGTAGGCAACACTGCATATATAGGGTCCATCAATTATCTTTTGAACTTTGAAAATCCATTAACGATTCAAATATTAACATAGTTCTACGAAGGTTGCTAAAAAATAAAAACAAAGTAAATTTCTTCACGAACATTAGTACACTTCTACTATAAGTTGCACGTAGCAGAGACTATATTCAATTTTTGATGAAAATGTTCCCTAACCGGTGGATCAGAAAGGACTGATTCCTTGTCTGACAAAATTTGGGGGTCTATCTATACATGAGTAATTATTTCGTAAGGTTGAAATTCAAACATAACGGGAAAGATTAGGAGCAACTATTGGCTTGAAAATTAGAAGATATTTGATGGTTACTGCCAGAAAATAATGAACGTTGAGATTAGACTTATACACGTGAATTCACTGAATGTTCATCTTACTTAATATTCTTTCAACTTCAACAATCGTGTAGAGCAATATCTAGCCATTTCTGTAAATTTCTATCGGCTTAGTTGGAAGAAATCAGTGGGATCTAGCCGATAGATGGCTGATTTGGCAACCCTGAACCAGAGAGTGACACTTTCCTATTGAATACATAACAACATCGTTACCTACGGTTGATAAGTTCCAAGACCCGCGTTGATGGGGAAATTCGCGAATAATATTGAACCATGATATACGAGCAGTGTTGACAAATTCATTGTCAAGTTTATATCTGAAATTCAGTCAAAAAAGATCTAGAAACATCTGCATACTCCATATATATAATTATAAAATCTACGGAATATATTACATATTAATAAATCGTTAACATTCACTTAATAAATATTACTGATTTTATCTTTAAAAAATACTCATTTCATAACTATAAATCAAATAAAACTATTATTTACTTTATTAAAAATCATCAAAATAGCAATTCCTGACACAGCAAAAGAGATCTAAATCGGACCAATCGTGGATAAGTGAAATCGCGATTTCAAGTATGGTGAGGGCCTACTGTACATATACCAGACAGCAATCGGAAGTATCTGTAAGGAAAATGATAAAAATATGCTTGCCTTCCCAAGGTAGCCAGACAGACAGGCTCCTGTGCCTTCTCGAAATAGAAAACAAAAACTGCAATTTTGATCACATTTTGTGGGTAAAACGGTTATTTAAAAATGTTCTTTATATTGGGCATGAACAACCTTTTTGATCTAGGGGGCCACAAAAGACATTTCTCATCTTCATTTGGCCCACACATTCACTTCAAAAAAGTTGATCGTATTACAGAAAACGAACTTAATATCTATTTTAGAAAAACATAAATCAAATTTATTATACTAGTGATTTGTGAAGCCAAAATAATAGTAATTATACAATATAAATTATAAAAAGTGAGTTTCTGAGAAACATTATGTAAGATTTCAAATAAATGGGCTGATTGAATTTTTGATATTCAAAATTGAGGCGAAAAATTCGAGAATATCAAGTTATTCCAGAAGATTAAGTAAAATATTATCCAAAGTTTAGGCAAAAAATATCCAAAGAGACAAAGATATCCCCCCAAAATTATCTAAAAATGTCTTTTATTAATTTACTGCATGCTCTATCGAAATATTAAAAAAAGACGTCAGGAACTGCATCAAATAATTATATTAAGCCCCCAACCCCCGTAAGTGAAATATCGAGATTTTGAATAAAATATCTAAAAAAAAATCAAGATTTTGCCGCCCAAAATCTAAAAATCTCACCTGCCTTTCATTCAATGTTTCTATTTCTTTATTATCTAATTTGTACAGATTTATATGATATTTTAATAATATGATGAGGTGGTTAGCTATTGTTCAGAGGAAATCCTTTTCACTGATCCGGTTCCAATTGTGCCGGATAATTGAAGGTCTACTGTACCGAGATTTATAAGTTATTTCAGCAGCATTTTACGTAATAAAACAAACAAGCATAAAAATCAAACCATGCGCTCGTTGGAACTTATGAATTCCTTTGAAGCCCCTCCCTCTAAAAGCTCCTTCCTTGGAAAACCCATTCCTTTCAAAGCTTCAAAGGCCGCTTTTATAAAAAAAAGCACCTTCATTTAACAGCCCCTTCCTTTAAAAGCTTTTTTGTTTAAAATATTGTGTCGGTATGTCTGACTGGTTTATGTCAGTGACTGATGGGAGCTAGAGGTACCAAAAAGGAGCTAGATCTAGCTCCAAAAGACGAGTTTATACGGTATTTTCACCAAGTGATTACGTAGGCTCGTGAAATCCGATGTTATCACAAAACATTGTCCGAGATACTTGTAATAATGATTTAGTTCTAAAAACCGAAGATTAGTATTCACTGGTTTTGGGATCAAATGTAGAATCCGGACCTCTTAATTGAATCGAAGTTAAAAGGACACATTTCCAGACAACACCGTATATGTAAAATGTCATATGTTACGTCAAGGGGTCAATAATAATGAACTAGCATATATCTTTAAAAAAATGACGTATTGATTGTATAGATCGATACCAAGGAGCATAAATCTATTTTGCTAAGTAAAAAAATAATTCAAATGTTCTAATTTTAATTCTTTTCAAGTCTAAACTCGATTCATGTTCTTTTATAAAACGATCAGACATAAAATCTCAAGGCAAAATGTTAGGTAAGAAAATTATCTCTGATGTCGAGCAGAATGAGAAAAAATCACAGGAAGAAACTTATTCTATTGAAAATTTACCTTATTTTAAAACAAAATGAACTCTCACACCTTTTTTTCTTTTCTTTAGACTTGTAAAGGTGAACGTTTCTGTGTCGTATTCTTTATCGTTAACAACTTATCTCATCTTAAAATCCTTGCTTTTTTTTGGCTCTGTTAATTTATTTCACACAGACCAATCCATCATGACTCTTAATTCATAAAAAGACTCGGACACCATAGACAACTGAACGAATAAGAATACTTATTAGCATACGCGGCATTTATATGGACAGAATGTTCCAACCGAGTTTTTTTCCCTTTTCATTATTTCGTATATTTTATGAGTTTTTATTATTTTCTGAGAGTAACCACTAAATAACTTTCTTTGTTGAAGCGAACCGTCGCTCCAAGTCCTTCGATTCATGTTTTAATTTCAACCTTACAGATTCATCTGTCATTTACAGGGCGACTTCCAATATTTTGCCCCAAAATTTGGACTTTTAAACTCGACCTATCCACGAATATAAACGACAGTCCTACTGTCTTCAAGAATTCCAGGTTTCTTATAATGATGATTTAGTCTTGAGAGCATGAACCGTATATACTCATGTAAAGGTCTATCTCTGAATTGCAATGATAATTTAGACTTAAACGCAAGTACAAGCCAAAGGATCAGGACTGGATTAATCTAGAATGCGGCCTGTAGCATATGTTATAAATAATAATTATAAATAAATTTCAAAATCACGTTCAGCGTATGTTTTGTAGTAAGCTGTAACAGGCAAGGCAGGTATTATTTTCCATATTGTCATAAATAACTAATCTTATCGGATTCTGTATCCAATTGCTTTTCATCTTGTCGACATGGAAAACGAAAAGACGAATGTATAGATGAAACGAAACTATTTCGAAAAAGGATTTGTACAGGACATTGTAGACGCCACGATAAAAACCAAAGATGATGGAACCTATGTAAAT
>OY735243.1:20023724-20058724 GCA_963457665.1 Thysanoteuthis rhombus | reverse complement strand
CTGAAATGTAATGGATTTATTTCATAGAGTGCTCGATACATACAACTTTTTACTCGTGGAGTTAGGTTGTTTTAGAGTAGAGCTGGAAATAAATAGTAGAGGGCAGAAACATGAGCTAGTTTGTGTAGCGAATCCACATTCTACTATATATATATATATATATATATATATATATATACACATATATATATATATATATATATATATATATATATATATATATATATATATATATATATATCGTATGAATATACAGGAAAATCAATAAATATTCGGGGGTCAATGTAGAGAAGGTGGCCCCAATTATTAATATTCACACCCTCGCACAATCGATGTTACAAATGGTGCACAAATAGGAAGAAATTCGAGAATCCATGTAAGAACAACAAAAGTGAATACATGAATTATTTTGTCATTGTTTTGGATAAATGAAATAATCACATTGCCTTCATTTGTGCACCCTATTCAACATCGAGAGTGCGAGGGTGTGAAAATTTACAATCGTAACCAACTTCCCTAAATTGTACCATATTTGGTATCCAGTACTTATTATTTCGATTGGCTGTTTGTACAAACTTATTTATAGTACTTATGCAGTAATTATCCCTGAAACCCCGAGGTCGACCTATACACAAGGCATACGATAAATTGATGATCTCATGACTATAAATCAATGGTCGATCTATACACGAAAACGTCTTATACACGGGTATATACGGTAGGCGCATATGAAATGTATTATTTATCGTAACATCCATTTCATTATATCACATATTACCATGGTGGTGTATACTGATATTATTCATTATTCGAAAGCGGCAGGAACTTGAAGAAATCTGGTTTGTAGCCAAATCGGTGGATAGTGAACTGTAGACTGTGGAGACTTTCTTCTTGATTAAACTATTCTTAGCCGAGCATTTCAGTTGACCCGGGTCAAAGTTGATCAAAGTTGCAGGCGCATAGGATAATTGGATCAAATGTAGAATCCGGACCCAAAAATTGATTCGAATCAAAGGCGTAAATTTTCAGATAAAACCGTACTTGATGACGTCACTTCTCGCATGTTATTTTGGGGTGTTAGAATTGATTGATTGTTTATACGGACCATTATTTTTTTTTGTACACAAAATAAATAAATACGTAGTTTTAATCTGATGAAAACAAGGGACTTCAGCGTCCGAGCATTGATTCAATAAATACTTTTTTTTGGCGTTTCAAATGTCGTTCAATTGTTCGTGTGTGTACTTCTCCCGTATTTCTGTCAACAAAAAAAATCGAATGGTTGATTTTCAAGTTTTCACACACGTGCACCCTCACAGTTAATGTTAGAAATGATAAATAAATGATAAGAAAATACCAGAACACATAAAAAAAAATTCTGTGAAGATTCCGGTAAAAACACTGAAGGACAGTGAAAACAAAAAAAAACAAAAACAAAAATGAAAGAAAAAGTCCGTAGAAGTTGACAGCTTGACGTGATAAGTGACATCAAAAAAGTTTGCACCTTTGATTCGAATAAATTTTCGGGTTCGGATTCTGTATTCGGATAATTATCTATTATTTCTCCAAGATATCCGGATACAACGCCACAGGAATCCCTCAATGTAGCGCAGTTCGCAATATAAGGCGGTTGCGTCGTTGAAACCAACATTTTGCCTATACTAATGTCCTGTCATCCAAAAATCTTTGAATGAAAACATAACTTGATCAATATGCAGTCCATCAACATATAATTATACGGTGTTTTACACCTAATTTTTTTGATTTTACGATGTAAGCAACATTGGTGAATTTATTTGTCACGTGTTATCGACTTATGATTATCTGCAATCCAGTTATAACGCGGTTGGCTATTTGGTTCCCAACATCTGCGTTATAAAGTATTAGTTTCAACAGGAAGATTTGTCAATTCAGAATTTTGGATTCATGAACTGTGTTGCCCATTCAAAAAAACAAAACAAAAACAAAAAAACCAAAAAAAAAAAACGGTTTCGTATTAGTTTGATTGTAAAAAGCGCTAAAGAGTCCTGGATTGAAAAAAATATAGCCAAACACCGAAAACGGTCCAAAACACAAAAAAAGATGCTAAAAATAGTCAAAAAACGCCCCAAATGGCCAAAATGTTTAAAGATGCCAGCACCGATTTAGCGCTTTTCCGTACTGTTGAAATGAGAAACTCGCTAAATTGGCAGCACCGTTGATGATCCCTAACTCTTGACTTCTTCCTCTAAAACCGGGTGAATGATCCTTGTCATCTTTCATCCGATTAAAAATTTAAAAAAAGATGACTTCTTTTAGTCAATTGCAGTGGTTTTTCAACCATTTTTTGGGCTCCATGTCGAAACTCGATTGTTAAAAAAAAATGCGATCTCTTACTAAAGGAAAAAAAGTAATTTGATTATATAACATATAGTAAAAAGAACCACCATCTCATATATCTCTGAATACTGACGTACTTTTTTCAACACTTCTCATCTCAAGTAGATAAATATCTGCACAGAAACATGGTTGTTGTTTTTTTTCAAGAAAAGAAAAGGAAAATGGGGTTTAAAGGTAAGATTCAAGGTGGTACGAAAAATGAAGTGGACTGTGAGTATGAAAAGAACATAAAAAATTGGAAGGTCATCATAAATAGATTTGGATAGGAGATGATAGCCAGGTGTTTACAACATCGAAGTGGTGAAGTTGACGGACGTGAAAAAATAAAATCAGTACAACAAGGAGAAGCAGCCTCACCTGTCATATTCTGGCGTGTATAAGTCAAATTCATGTAAAGGTTGGCCCTTGATTTATAATCATGAAATCATTGGGGGGGTTAGGCAACGAACCACCATACTACAAGACAGAGGAGCTTTTCAAGTTACATAAGGTTCACTAACAATTGAGGTATATATTCTTACTATATAGGGTTAAAATAGAATGAAATTTTGTAACAAATCTTCCGATACATTATATTGGCCTCATTGATACCTAGTAAGAGCTTCGAATTTTGTGAAAAAATAAGCAGACGACAGAAATTAATCATCTTTGTTCCTTTCTTTGTTACTTAATGGAATAACATGTTAGTAGAAAATTTGGGTGAAGATTCGGTTTTGCAAACTAAAGTAAAAAATGTAGTACTTTTTTTTAAAAACAATAAATCAAGTAAATAAAAATCTTACTCAATTCATTAAGAATATAATCTTATTACTACCAAAGAGAGGCGTCAAAATATATAGATTTTAAACGTTGGATGTGAAGCCACGTACTGAAACGGTGGTGGATGAAGGTGAAGCTTTTTATTGTGTATTATGTAAGGGAACTACTCAAGTCCAAGATCATGAGCTTATTTATTGTACGCACTGCACGTTTTTTTTTCATTGCTTAATACACTGCGTGCAAAAAGTATCCAGTACATTTCAAAAGGTTTATTTGAAAATACTTATACACCTCCAAAATTGACTGGTAAAAAAACACTAACTTCGTAAAGAAAGTGTTGTCAGAACAACAGAAAAAAAAATGTTCGATCGGAATAAAAAAGATCTCTGATGATGTCATGAAAATTCCGAATTCCAGTAAAAATTCATATTGCATAAACTCAGTGTCCGGTTTCACATTGAAATTGTATTATAAGTTCAACCCCCAAATAAGATATACTGTGACAGATGAAGATCATCCGAATTTAGTTTATTCTCTAAGCGATAGCATCCTGAAGATGAGGGGCTAAAACAATTCTGCCTCCCACATGTCGTTTTTGTTGGATTACGGTAACATACATACATGAAAACTATCATTATCGTATAGGTTTGTACATTACTACATTGGCGCTATTAATCATAAGAAGCATATCTAGACGATATTCAATTTCTATCCGGGTACGTCGGAGCATATCTATAATGGCGGGTATTGCTTGGCAGGTTCTTTTCTCTGACTCTAATGAAACCCCAACGGTCAGGGAACGTTTTATTGAAGAATTCACGTACTTGGCGGGGAATTGAATATTTATTACTTTGTCTTTATTCAGCAACAAACACAGTATAGAAGATGGAAAATTACACATTTTAAAACTGACTAAGTTCCTGCTTTTTCTCATATGCGGTCAAGGAGTAGTCAAATATTTTAGGAGGATAAAATTTCGGAGCTGAACAAATTCACTCGGGAATTTTCTTCCAATGACAACTCCTAACTTCTTCTATCGCTTTTTCATGTTTTCGAAAATTATTTTCAATGTTCATTTTCTGAATTTTGCAATTTTGTTCTTATGTTAACAATTGTATTGCATATAGATTATACGTTTTAAAATGGAAAAAAAGGTTACGTTCATATTTGTATTTCTAAAAGATTTTCCAAGTTGTAAAGATACGCTGTTTATCTCTGATGCGAATAAAGATATGAAAACAACAATACTAAAAGATATGAACCTGTGGGCCGTATCAATACTGAGTTACTCGGGACACTTCTTACGCTGGGCAAAAGAAGAATTTGAATTTATAGATGAAGATAAAAAAAAGAGCTTACCAAAGAATCATCTTGCGGGAAGACAGCATCAAACGCAAATGTCTTGGGGGCGACAATCCCAGTCCGCCTAGTTGCGGAAACGTATCCACTAGCCGATGGATCGTGAAGAGTGACTTGTTTCTTGCGGGCGTCGACTGACAATATCAGGGATCCATGTTCCGCATGGCCCGCCGCATTGGGGGGAGAAAAAATTCGCATCATGACTTTCACCTGTAATTGAAACAAATGAATAATGAACACATATAAATAAATGATTAATTGCATTGTAATAATCACTGTATGTAAATATTTCTGTGGATGACTCTATCATTATTATTATTATTATTATTATTATTTGGAATCTCACACCAGTTGCCTGGTGGCACTCGCTGGAGTTTGAGTGACAACAAGTCTCCTCAAGTCTCCAGCCCTCCTCTCCTTGTACTCATAGGTCACAGTAATTCTGCGATTTACAGTTCCACACCCGTTGCCCAGTGGTTATCGCTGAAGGCTGAGTGACAATAAGTATCCTCAGATCTTCAGCTAACGTGTCCTCTTTCTTTCACTTACCATGTCAGGGCTACAATTCGTTGCCGTCCTTATATATCAAGCACCTTCCTCAGTATTATTATTATTATTATTTGGAATCTCACACCAGTTGCCTGGTGGTATGCTCCCTTCTTCGGGGTGGAGCACTCTTTAAGTAGGGAAACTTATTCATTACAAGCAATGCTCTTCCAACTCTGGAAGGGAGCATTGTGTTGGATGGAGGATAGTACATAAGTGAATATATCGCTTAGATTCGGGCCTACTGACAGTTCAGTTCTGCATAGGAGAGGGGTAAAATGCCAGCTCCTGAGTCTGGAGCAGAATTTTCTATCCTACCTCGTGGTACTGGATGGGATATTGGATAGTCTACAGCCACCCTGAAGAGTAGTAAAACAACGAAATAGTTGTCTGCGGATGACTCGATTATATATATATATATATATATATATATATATATATATATATATCAATGTGTCATCCACAGACAGCTGTTTCGATGTATTACATCTCTTCAGTGTGGCTATAGACTTTATACCATCCAGTACTGCGAAGCAGAATTGAAACCCTCATCCATCCGATTTTCGAATAGCTTAACGTTAAAATTCAAATAGTGACAGATCAAGTTCAGTACCAATCTGAATGAATTCTTATCGCGAAACATTTAAATTTGTCACTGGATAGATTCACTTGTTTAATATTTGATTCAATTCCAGAGATACCGTCCCCTTTTTATTTTAGCTTGATGGATAGATAGATAGCTAGATAGATTGGACTACGACCAACTACATGAAAAATGACGCCGCCTCTTTTACTTGGAATACAATAATGCCAATTTAGAAAAAGGATGTGAATAATGGCTTGCTTACGGAATAAAACCATTGTCATAACTGTCGGTCCGATATTTAGCATTGCTTTAGCTTCAATAGAGATCGTTCCATCTAGAAAATAAAATATGCCAGCAGAATTCTGGAGATGGCATTATCGACTAGGAAGTTTATGCTATTTTCAGATAATACAAATAAGAACATTTCTTATTCGGGATGGTTTGGAACCAGGCAGCCATATTCTTGTATCATCAAAGCATGACGACTTCTAACCTCTAACATATCTGTATTATGAAAATAATACACATAGTTCGCGCCTGGCTTTCCTCTTGAAGAGAAAACTTATTATTGCCTCTGACAATGAAGTTGGTAGACGTATGTGTATTCAACCGTGTCTGTCTGTTATTCCTTCGGTGCGTCCACCCGTCCGTCTATCCACACGATATTCCAAAAAGTTCACAATGAATTTCAATGGAATTTCGTAGAAGGCAGGGTCATAGGCTAAGGAGGAAGTGATCAAATTTTGGGATGGGTCAATGCGCAGCTGCCCCCCATACAGCGTAGCTCTGTCCACACTATATATTATCTCCAAAAGTGCCCAATGAATTTCTATGAGATTTTGCGAAAAGCTGTACGGAATTGGATGAATTTTGAAGCGAATCCATAAAAAATTTTCGCTGTTACCTTCCCTGCATCATAGTAATATGCTCACAACACAATATCTTCAAACGTTTTAAATTAAAAAAAAAAACAATGCGATCAAATTTTGTAAAAAGGTTGAGAATTAGGCTAAGGGAGAACTGATTGAAATTCTGAGCGGTTTCAAGGTTTGTTTTTTTTTACTGTTACTTCCCCTGCATCGTAACTATTCATGAACTGGTTGTTATTCAGTTAAGGGCGTCAACTCACGTGGACAGAGCTATGCGTATCTCATGTTTCTAAGAGGCTTTCTAGTTTTCTCGTTCGTGCTCTAACCATCTACCTTTATATTCTTCACAGGTCGCTTGACTATTAATGATCACTGCTTGAACAGTTAATGGTGACTGCATAATTTTATCCTTATTTTATTTTATTTTTACACAACTACAGCCACCCAACCTCGGTCCCATTTATTTATCATGTTTGGCGTTCGTGTTTCTCCTATCCAAATGACAACAGAATATATTGTCTTGGCAAAGAGGAAAAGTACATCGTACGAATGACTTCTAGATTCTGCTAATACTATCTATCGGGTGGGTTTGTTGCTAGTTCCTGCAGAAGACTTAAATGATATCCAATCCGGATATAAGAAATTATTTATTTAAACAGTTGAATTTATTTCTTGTTTTGAGTGTTTGGAATTGGTTTCCTTTGTCGCGTACAGCGACTCCTTGCATCTCATTTGGGGCAGATTACTTATGTTCTCTGATATCAGGGAGAAAATAGGAGTCTGAGACATCATAGAATCTATTAAAAACTTGAATGGCAATGGGCAGGCCATGTTGCAAGAATAGCAGACAATCGATGGACATCACAACTTACAACATGGATCCCCCGAGATCACATGCGAAACCGAGGTCGACAGAATACAACAAGATGGAGAAATGAAATAAGCAAATTCAGAAAATACTGGCTATGCAACGCCCATGATAGAGAAATGTGGCAGATCCTAGGAAAGGTCTATGTCCAACGATGGACGATAAAAGCATGATGATGATGATGATGATGATGATGATGATGTTTCCAGATATTAAAGGGTATCAGGGTGTTCGTGTACTTTTGTTTCTCTACTACTGATATTACCACTTGATGCTACGACCGTTTCATTAACCAAGTGATATGCAACATAAAAACGCTCAAAACTTTAATAAAAACTTTGTGCTATTTGCAATAAGAATGATGGGAGAAGACCCTGATATAAAAATTATTCGTTCTTATCTGTAGAAGCGGATGTTGGATAGTTTCTAGTCGGTGATAAAGAGAAAATACAACTTTTTTTATGCTTCCTTTTACGCTTCCATACTTTACAATTAAAGGTTTTAATTTTTGGCCAGACCAGACAATCACCTTTTTTCTTGCCTTTATATATACTTCTTGTGTATGTATGATATATTCTTTGGACTAACAGGCAGTGAAAGGCCTTTCATCTGGCTTCCATAAAAGAATTACTCGGATAAAGACTGTGGGAACAATCGTATTGTGCAAACGGTAACAAGCTGTTTGTAACTGTATATTTGGAACAATTGTATGTATGTACGTATTCCCTGTCCTTCTCTTAGAACCTCTTCGAGGACGCCTCGGCATTAGGTAACCCCAGGAGACTGCCAGGCCTGTCGAAGCTTTATTCTACAAATGGCATCTGGTGTTTTACAATGGGCACTGATCAGGCTCAACGTTGCTCAACTTCAGTGATCCTACAAGAATCGGTTTATTCTATGTGGTTTGGTTGTGACCCCATGATTTTGGGTAGAGAATCCTAATCCTTATACTGAGTACTTCGCAGAGAGACATTTAGTAGCATTTTCAAATCTTTGATATGACTCGGCGGTGGATTGAACCACAACCTACTGAACTGAAGGCGAGCTGATCGGTGATGGCATCATTAGTAACATAATATAAAAATAAGGGCGTAGTCTACAATCTGGTATAACTGTGATGAATTTGGTTGGACCAGTGATTCAAAAAAGTGGGTGCTTCTGCCTCTATTGGGGCGCCGGAAGACTTGAACGGGTGATGGAAGACAAGGGGTCGGTTAGAAGTCTAGAGAGCGATACAGAGCAATGGAAGTTGAGGGTGTTGTAGAGGGCGTTTGAAGTTGAGGGGCGGTGGGGTTGGGTATTGATTGCCAAGGGGATGTAGATTGCGCAGGAAGTCAAAGTGGGAGACACTGATGGTGGGGAGGCAAGAAGCAGAGAATACAAATTTTATTTCCAACGTATCGTTTTTAACCGAAATTATTCGGGGCGTCGATGGAATATATGCTAAAAAAGGGGACAATGATGAAACATATACCCTCTTTTTGAAGCCAAAGGTTGCGCATGGTCCTTTCCATTGTGTTAGAATTTCAACCTTACTAAATTATTACACATATATTTTTTGCTCAAGAACTTGGTGTTCAAAACTCTACATATACGCAAATATACACGGTGTACACCATGCCTGGTGTGCTTTAAGAATTTCATGAGATGAGACAAACATCTGATGAGGATCTGCTTAGGGTACACCGGTGATTGGGTGCAGAAATTCCAACCATCCCAACTCTAATTGTATACACTCCACCAGCACGGCAACTCCCATCCCTAAATTCACACGGCAGAAATGAGATGGGGAGTGTCTTCAGAGAGATGATTGTTCGATAGGTAGAACTATTCATGTTGATGTTTACTTCAGTTAAAAATCTTGATAAAGATTGGCAAACTTGTTACCTTTAAGTATGAAGATCTATGGGAATGGTAAGAAAACCAAGAAAACCACAGCGTCCATTAAATAAGTAGACCAAACATTTTGCAAAATTAGAGCATTTCAAATTCAGAAGCAATTAACAAAAACTGAGTTACTTCTCATTTAATACAATCAGATATACAATAACCATTTGCAGTAGTTATCCCTGAAAAACTGCAATCGACTTATACACAAATCGTAGCGTAAATTTATAAGTACATCACCATGAATCAAGGGTCGACCTATATACGATCGACCTATCCACGAGTATATACGTTATATCCTACATTTTTCGAAATCAGTGCGTTTAAAATTCAGAAGCTATTAACGAAAAGAAAAAAAGAAGATATACTCTCACTACGCATAATCAATTTTTCATGCTTCGTTCTAGTGTCCAACATATTGACAATGTCGCCCATCAAATATTGGTCTCAATTAGCTACGGGATATTACATTACCGCAATTGAGTTTGAAGACAATTAAAGGAATTAATGATGCAAGGATTGATGTCATCCATTATGTTAGACAAGAGCTGTATTTCGAAGCGGCAGTCCGGAAAAAATATCCAACAGCAAAAAACAATTAATATGAAGCTAAGAAGAGAATAAATGATAGAAGACTAGGAAGCACTCAGAGAACGCATTTATCTCCCAACGTCGTTTCATTTGAAGGTTTTAGAGATATCGTGATATCGTGTGGTGTGGACATAGCTATGATGCAGGGAAGGTATTTGTGCATGGATCCACCCGAAAATTCATTCAGTAATTTCATGGCCCATTGGCTACCCACCCATAAAATGTCATTGAAATTCTTTGAGAACCCTTAGAGATACCGTGTGGACGTACGAATAAAAGGGAAGAGAGATGCAGGTGGGTATACATACCTTTACAAGCTTCGTTGGCAGAGGTAAAATAATATATCTTGATACGAAAACAGGGATTGAAGATGGATTCGGTTCTTTCTTTCTTTCTTTCTCCCTCTTTCATACGTTTCTAATTCCTCTCTTATTTCTTACATTTAGTTCTTCATTTCTCTGTTTATTCTTCTTTCTTTTTATTTCTCTATATTTCTTTGTGTCTAAATACTTTGTCTTTCTTTCTTTCTTTCTTTCTTTCTTCTTTCCTTCCATTCTTTTTCTTCCTTTCTTTTTTATTTACAGTTGAGTTTCTTTCTTTCTTTTTAATTTCTTTTGTTGTCTTTTTGTTCATTCATCTTTCTCTTAATCTCTTTTTCGTTCTTTATTTTCTCCTTTCTTCTCTCCTTTCTAGCTTTTTTCTCCATTCTTTTCTTTTTTCCTCTCTGTCTTTCTTTCATCTCACTTTTCCCTCTTTCTTTGTTTCCTGTCCTCCTTTCTTTCGTTTAATATTTCTTTCTTTCTTCCTTTGTTACTCGTTCGTTTTTTCGTCACACTTAATTTCTTTTTTATTTGTTTTCTTTCTTTCTTTCTTTCTTTCTTTCTTTCTTTCTTTCTTTTTTTCTTTCAATTAGCTGTTCTTTTCAGTTTCTCGCCCTCTTTCATTTTCTTTCTTTCCTTCTTTCTTTTTACTTTTCCAATTCAATTTTCGTTCATTTTCTCGCTTTCTTTCTTTCTATCAACTTTTTTAAAATTCAGTACTTTTCTTTCTATTTTTTTCCTTCCTTCCTTTCTTTCTCTCGGCTGTCAGGCAAGATATGAATCGTGTAACCTCGTGGATTGGTCGACCCTTGATATATGGTCACGTATGCTTTGTGTATGGGTCGACCCCAGCTTTTCAGAGATAATTACCACATGCATATCATATCATATCATATTATGATTGATAGATAAGGAAGGAAAAAGAAAGGGGATAAAGAAGAAGATAGAAAAAGGATGAGAAAGAAAGAGAGGGAGAAAAAAGAAAGAACGGAAGAGAGAGAGAGAGAGAGAGAGAGAGAGAGAGAGAGAGGGAGAGGGGGGAGTGGTGAGTAGAAACTTTAGAATCTATGCGAAAAAATACCAAATTGATATCGGTACATTTAAACATAAATAGTTAATAATCTAAGAATTTCTCTCTCTATCTAACTCTAGCCCTGTATATATATATATATATATATATATATATATATATATATATATATATATATATATATATATATATAAACTAACATGTATAAATAAAAGATTGAATATGATGTCTATTATAATGAAAGATAAAAAGTCTTTCAATAGACAAGGTATCTGTATAAGAAATTTAAAAAAAAAGGAATTGATAACGTTTGGATTCCAACCTTACAAGAGTGATACTCATGAACAGGTCGATCCCCGAATTTCGAAACTCGACTTGTATACGAATACATACGGTACATTGGGAGAAAAAAAAAGACCACGTGCTGAACTACTGTTTTTCCTGGCAATATCACGCGCCATTTATCCTTGTAAAACCGGAGTCGACCTATACAGAAAGCGCAGCATTAATTAATGATTTCGTGACCATAAATCAAGGGTCGACCAATACACGAGATCGATTTATAAACGTGTATGTATGATACAATTGAAATAAGACCGTAAACCGAAGTGCTTTTCCTTACAATTACCAGGTCGAAAAAAAAAGGCATGGATTGTAAACAAACAGATAAAAAGAGCCTTGAATGAATCATTTATTGATTCGAGGTTAACCCCTTAATGGATTATCCTAACCAAATGCTTTTTATATTTTATTCTTTTCAGATCATCACGAGTTTATAAGACAGTATGTTGTATTGGGGGCGACCAATTAATAGGAAGGGAAAAGGGGGTGATCAATGAATAAGTTACTTTTCTCGCCTTTTGTAGGATCTCTAAAAAAGTCCGAATTTTCTTTAAAAAAACAACAAAAAACAAGCTGGACTAAATTAGCATTAATTCATTTTTTGTTGTTGTTGATGGTGAAGCTTTTTTTAAAGATAAAACACTTTTTCAAGACATCATCATCATCATCGGCATCATCATCGGCATCATCATCATCATCATCATCGTCATCGTCGGCATCATCATCATCATCATCGTCGTCATCATCGTCGTCGTCGTTGTCGTCGTTGGCATCATCATCGTCATCAACATGATTTATTGCTGGTGCTGCAATGCTTCTCTTTCCGAAACATTAGTCGTACTAGAAACTGTCAAACCAAAACTGTCAACCGAATCTAGAGGGCTGAAATTTCCAACATTTACTCTTTATTACGTCTAAAAAAAGTTTCTCATCTGAAAATTCCCCACAATAGTTTTTTTTATTTGGGGGAGGGGGGTAAATTTACGATGTAAGTTCATTCAAAACTGATCCTTAGTTTGTGTCCGGCAGCATTCCTGTTTATCATTTGAGAATTCGGAGTTTTATAGTGGCCACTGTCCAACAAAAGTAACTTACTCATTGATCACCATCTTTAAAATATTTCTAATTGATCACCCCCAACACTACTGCCAGCCGCAAAGGAGATAAGCAACGTGGCGGTTTCCATTGATAGACTAACTAAGCCTGATTATGTATTTATTTACATGTTTTCAGGTAGCTCAATTCTAACTTTGGGACTGAAATCTGGCAAATTATGAATGTTTTCCCTGTATTTAGAGATTTGTATAGACTCTGTAATGTTCAAATGTTGAAAGCCAGGAAATCTAGTGGAAGAAAAAAATATTTTCATAATTCCAATAGCATTTTCTATCAATTTATTAAACTTTTATGAAAATAAAATATGCACCTAAATGAAACGTTGAGTAGAAATTATAGGAGTAGGGTCGACCCTAAGTTAATGATTTCGTAGCCATAAATCAAGGGTCGGCCTCAATTCGAAATCGACTCATACACGAGTATATACGGTAACATGCTAGATGATTTTGTTATTGCGCTCTGAGAGGAATTCTACAGAAAAAGAAAAGGGGCCAAAAAAAAAAAAAGGGAGCTCGAATTGTAAACAAACAGATAAAAAATGCTTTAAATGAATCATTTATTGATTCGAAGTTCAACATTTCTGCTCCCTGCAAAATAAATGCAAAAAAACGGGCTTCCCGAAGTCAGCGCTGCGACACCCCGGGGCACCGCAGTATATTCTAAAATTTTCATTATGAGACATAATAAGGAATAAAGGTCGAAATTTTCGGTCCTCCAGCTCCGTGACACAAACATACATAGCCAGCCAGGCAGAATCACCTACAAACTGATGAAACCTATGTTGGTAGTTCTGATTTATGGTATTTAGATGCTAAGCAGTAATGAAATCCGTCAAACAGGTGGGAAAGGATGAAAATAGAAGAGTGTGTATAGGTCAGAGTTGCCAAATAGACCAATTTTCGGCTGATTTATTTCCAGTTCGGCCGATTCAAATCTACGATAGACGGCGGTATAACTGGTAAATATAATAGAAATAAATGTTCAGTTTTTATCAATAACTTGTTCTGAAGAAACTCACTAACACCTAAATCATATTGGGGTAATTGACACACTTGATACACTCGTTCAGTCGATGTTAAAAAACGCGCACAAAAGTTGTGCACTGTTTTTTACATCCAGTGAACGAGTGTTTCAAACCTTTACAATTTACAATCCGAGAATCCATTTTATAGCCAACCGAAATTTGGCAACATATAAGTAAGGACTACCAAAACGGGTATTACAACATATTTCAAGATCAATATCAGGTATTATTGCTCCAGCCTCCAGCGAGAGAGTTCGATTTACTCCCATTTCCCGACGTTCCCGTTCAGAGACTTGCATATCTTTGAAATAAACATGGGGCCGCCCTTGTTCTCTCTTGCCAGGGGCTAGTTCCCCATAAAGCAAGTCCGTCAGGATCCTCCATGTCTAACATCAGGTGTACGTAGCCAAGTCAGCGGAGATGGCGTTATCGAAGGCTGGGTAACCGGGTGCAGACAGGAACTCGCTGTTCAGTCAGGCCGGAGCGCACGTAGGTGGGCTTTAAATTTTGTGGCTATTTGAAATATACGGCAGTAATTTTGAATGCATAATAAGGTCACATGACTTATTATATCTGCCATAAATAATAATACATGACTTCCAAAGGCTTCTTAGAAAATGAGAAAACTTACCTCTATCTATTACACCCTACCTAGCTATGGAATCGTTATAAAACCAAGGTCTGAATGAGTTATTCATATACTACTGGCTTTCAGAATTATTCCTCCGTCTTTACTGTAAAATACAGTAATACCCTGCTTAACGCAGCCTCTTTAAACGCTGACTAACAAAGACGCTCTATTCAAATTTCTTCATAATAAGTGCCACGTTTATAAGAATAAACACATATTCATGGACATACGAATAAACAATAATTCATTATCTATCGATATATATCAGGATTTAGTATGATTTTACCAGTCCTAGATAGTAAATATCAGATGATATAAACAGCACTAATCCAATCTTATTTAACAACTTAACTTAACTTGTACTTAAAAAAACGATTGCTGGTACAATCTCTGTTAATACTACGCTGTATTGAGTCTTTTTTTTTCGTTTAACCCTGCAATTTAGTGACAAATGTTGAACGCTAATCGAGCTGTTGCCTATCAAATCATTATACGTGAGATGTCGTTTACTTACAAGCGGAGATTGTTAATTTTTAATGTTGTCTCTGGAAAATATCGTAACTTTTCAGGTGCGCCCTTGAACCATGTACGTGGTTTTATTTCAAGTAAGTAAAACACACCTGGGAAATTTAATCGATTCTTCCTAAGCCTATGGCCTATTTTTTTTTTCACAAAATGTTTCACTTCATGCTGCTGGACAAGAACAAATTTGGCTGCACAGTAATTATTAATGCCCTGCGCGATATAAGATTAAATAACAATGAATGAATACTGTTGTAAAACCAATACATTGAACCGTGGTTTTTCAAAGACGGGGAAAAAAAATAACGATTATCTCAAAATAAAATATTTTCTGCACACTTTCTAGTTGCTCACAGGCTTTTTGGTCCCGCGAAGACAATGAAAAATGATTGGGAACATTTGTCGTAGAATGTAATGATCAACAAGAAAGATTTACAGATGCTGTCGCATTTTTGCAGATTTAATGCAAACAGAGATATAATTTATGATATCATTCAGCATGTTCCTACATGCGTTCGAATGTTATGCTTTCATTAATAGCATAAGGAGAAGGTTAGATAGTTTGTATTAAGTGGGTAGGAAGGAAGAAGGAAAAGAAAGTTAGGTAGTTTAATAAGAACGTGAGAGGAGAGTGTGGGAAAAGAAATGTAGGAAGTTTACTGAGAGATTATGAAGATTTTCGCATAGGGAACTAATCTCATGTTTGTATAATATTTAGATAACATTGATTGGTTACGAAGATTGGATGAGATAAGGGAAAGACAGAGGAGATATAAGCTAAGAACGAGAGATTTAATAATGTGGTAATCTTAGTTGTCATCACCCGTGGAATTTCCATGAGTTCAGCAAGTAATTTATTATCAGCTTTCACTTATGATTTATTATTCCTAGCTGAGATCTTTCCCTAGAGGCGGGTTTTCAAGAAGATTACTGCGGAAGGCTTAAATGGGACTTTTGACCCAAGGAATCTAAGAAGAAATAAAAAGAAAAGTTTTTTGGGGGGTTGGGGGCTAGATGTATACGTCTGACTACAAAGCACCATTTTGGCCACTTGGAGATCGCATTCAGATGAAGGAGTAGAACCTTTTGCATTAGATAGATAGATAGATAGATAGATAGATAGATAGATAGATAGACGGACGTACGGACGGACAGATAGATAGATAGATAGATAGATAGATAGATAGATAGATAGATAGATAGATAGATAGATGGACAGACGGATAGATAGATAGATAGATAGATAGATAGATAGATAGACGGACGTACGGACGGACAGATAGATAGATAGATAGATAGATAGATAGATAGATAGATACATACATACATACATACATACATACATACATACATACATAGATGAACGGATGGACAGACAGATAGATAGATAGATAGATAGATAGATAGATAGACGGACGTACGGACGGACAGATAGATCGATCGATAGATAGATAGATAGATCGATAGATAGATAGATAGATAGATAGATAGATAGATAGACGGACGTACGGATGGACAGATAGATAGATCGATCGATAGATAGATAGATCGATAGATAGATAGATAGATAGATAGATAGATAGATAGATATCATCGGGGAGAAAGCGAACTCAGATCCTACATTATCATTTTATATTAGCGTCGTTTATGGCATTAGATGGACGACTAAAAATGACAGAAGAGTTATGTTTTCTCAGTCCGTACGACCTGTCATCACAATTAACCAGCAAAAATATTCAAGAATTTTTTGTTCTCTTAGTTGAGAAAGACTAATCTACGTCTTCTCACTTTCATACGTGACTGCAATCGTACGAATACTAAAGCTAATGGAGGGGCTTATCCATTCATTGCGCCCCGGTCCCACACATTTCAAAAGCATAACATCTGTAAGTGATTTCAAAAATGAATATAATTGTATTCAAAATCTCCGGAACATTAGATTCAGTTGAACTTCACATTTCTCGATTATCAGAACGTTTCTATTTAATAACGACATTTCAGAAGTAAGGAGGAGAAAAAGAACGCTTTGAACGTCTATATAAACTTACCCATGAATTAAGTTTCTGATAAAAAAAATCTTTGAAAAATTGATTTTATGGCGAATGTATTTTTCGCGACTAAAAAGTCTACAAAATGTTTCAATGAAAAAGCAAATAAACCTTTCCGAACAAAAGAATATTTTAGGTTTATTGCAGTTTTTTTTTCTTTTCGTTTTCCAATTAATAACATATTTTTCTTGAGAATGGGACGAAGGTTTTCCACAATAAAATTATTATACAAGTTTTGGGCGTTCTTTTTTCGCCACTTATCCCTTTTTCGTAAGAAGTGCGCGAAGGTACCTCCCATTACTTCAACTACATTTTAATAATTTTTCAGAATAAATTAAAATCAGTGCATAGAACCGTTTCGTTGTTATGCGTTTACTTTTAAAATAATGCAGTACATCAAACGAAAAAATATTCCTAATTACTGAACTAATTGGATGTCAAGCAAAAAATGGGACAGCGCAGACGTAAAATGAACAAAAAGTATTTATCAAATTTTAGTACTCAAGACTTAGTACATTTGCTCAGCTTTTGCAATAAAAATTTCAAAACTTCATAAAGCTTATATCAGTACAGGTTAAGCAGTGCTCTTGTTACTAAGCACTTTTAGAGTTACCTCATTTTCGCATCTTACATTCCAACAGTGGCGACATTTCTATTGCTTAACGACGTTGAGGTAAGAGGTAAGATTTAAGGAAGACCCAGGTAATTCGAGATCATAGTCGCTGGATTATGAGATGAGAAAATGAAGCAGTACCATAATTTCTATCGGAAGAACTACACTTCTTTTTGGGGACCGCACAAAACTTGGACCCTTACGTTATTTTCCACGCTGAAACTTATTTTAGCTCTGACCTACATTATCATCAATTTGAGGACACAGTTGAACTCCGAACATGAATTTACATACAAGTACAATTTGTTGCTCAGTAGCCGGGGCAGTCCTTACGACAATGCAAACAGAGCAGTCGCACAGAGGCCTCCAGATTTTAGGGCCCCAAAAATGTGTCTTTAAAATATTACAATATGGTTAATTTTCTACGGATAAAAAAATTAAAATGTCTCGACTAAATTTGTTTGAAGATTCTTACACAGAGATAGATTATCGATTATACAGGAAATTGAAAATGATAATTCAATTTTCGTTGCGATTCGTTTGAAAATAATTGCTGAATTGCAAAAATAGAAAGTTCTCCCTTGTTACACTTTGGCCCTTATCAATGGGAAACTCGTCCCTGTCAGTAGCACAGATGTATTGAATCTACACGGGCTCATGAGATTATATTGCAGTGGTTTTCAAACTAAGAAATAAATTTAACTTATGTGGCACACTAACAATGAAAAAGAAATGAATAACACAAAATCATTCTGGAAGTCAATGAACAAAACAGTTTACCGATATACGAACTCATTATCCTTCTCCCCTTCATCCGTTGTTAAAAGGATAGAATCACTAGATTGGCAGCAGAGGTGGCGGTGGGACAGACACAATACGTACACTGGAGACATCAAGGCTGGAAATACTTATTTGGGAGATAGTTGCTATACACTATTGCGTTGCAGTACACAGTTTGAGGACCACAGGACTTCTGACTAGGTACCAGGCGGTACCGGCCAACCAACTGACAGGCCCACCTGGATTTTTCCCGATTGCCCAACGGCCTAATCCATATATATATATATATATATATATATATATATATATATATATATATATATATATATATATATATAATTAAACAATTAACTCATCCACAGACAGCTGTGGCTATAGACTATCCATTATCCCATCCAGTACCACGTGGTAGGATCGAAACCTTCGCTTCAGAGGCTGGCATTTTACTTCCGCCCTCAGTCCTCGGCAGAACTGGACGGTCAGTAAGTTTCAATCTAAGCGATTTATTTACTCACGCATATATTCCCCATCCACCAGAGTGCTCAATTCCAAAGTTGGAAGAGTATTGCATAAGCTTACAATGAACAAGTTACCAAACTTAAAGAGTGCTCAACCTTGAATAAGCGAGTGTTAATTATACACGACGCACAGTATGTAACTGTGTAAGTTTTGATTTTCTATGTTCAGGACTATTGTCTTGATCAATAAAAACATTCCCCAATTGAAAATATTCCTGGATCCATCTCTAAATTTGATTAATTCTATTTAGCCCATGGCCCATCACTCTGTCAAATGTCATTGGAATACAATGCGAATTAACTTAATCAATTCTGAAACACTATCACCTATTCTTCCAGAAGGAGATCTTCCGTTGAATATGGTTACGAAGCAGAGAAGGAAACTGAAAAAAAATCATGGATCAATCCCTTTTCTTCGTCAGCCCATTGTCTATCATCCCCTGGATTTCATTCAAATCCATTGAAAACCTATGGGGATATTGTGTGACGTGGGCATATAGCAACGATGGAGAAGAAATGATTCCTGATCCACTCCAAAATATTATCGCGTCTACTGTAGTGCATTACCTGTCCATCTACAAGATGTCATTGAAATTCATATCGTGTAGGGATACCGCGTGGAGAGACAGAGGGACGACAGAAGGACAGACGGAAGGACAGACGGAAAAATAGACCGACAGACAGACGAACGGACAGACGAACGGACGTGGGTGAATAGATACACTTTTCCCAACTTTGATGTCAGAGGTAAAATGTTCAATGAAGCATCAAGGTAACTCGCTGACACTGAACCACCTGATTATCGAGTGTGAAGTAAATTGTATCAACATGGGGCGTGCCGAATGGAGGTACACTGTGTGTGTGTGTGGGGGGTATCCCCTCTCAGACTGTCCCCCTTTCTGTCGGTGAATTTCTACCAGGGATGCCAAATTAGCCATTTATCAACTTAAACCGGTTGATTTTTTTTCCCAATTCAGCCGACTTTTTCCAATTCTGCCAATTAAATCTAGTTGGTTTGCACACACACACACACACACACACACAATCAAACACACAGACACACACATACATACATATATATGTATATATATATATATATATATATATATATATATATATATATATATATATATATATATAAACAGGGAATCCCGGTGTTGCCCGGGGAATGAATAGCTTACATTTGACTGTGAAGAAATGAAATATTCTTAGATATATGTCTTTTAACAAAGCACAACCAGTGGAGATTTAAGGTTGTATTGATTGAACTAACTGGCAGGTTTTACGATCGTGTGGGTGTAGCGCACCGTCGGGCAGGTTCGTGCACACTCCCGGGCAGACCTGCGCAAGCCCGAACGTAGTCAGTGCAGCTTTTTGTGTGACTGCTATTGAAATGTTTGAAAGCAGAATTTTTTTTTTATTTTTATGACGGGTGGAAAGTGACAGTCCGGTTTAAAACAGTTGTTATAATATTGATTCAACCCCACATTTGTGTGCCGTTTTCAACATTGAGTGAGTGAGTGAGTGAAGAATTCATGGTAGGAAAACATGTTAGCCGATTTTAGCGGCAGATTCAGCTATAAATAACAAGCCATAATTGGCAACATCCGCTAGGCTTCTTGGTCAGCAAATTGGAAGCCTGAACACCCAGTACATCCTCGTCGCCAATAAAAATCAGTACGTACGCCCCGGTGAATCAAGAATGCATTGGCTACAGCTAATAAAAACTTGATGAAACAATATAAACCATTACGTGACCAACGACTTTTGGCAACATGTCGTGTTATGGGTGATCAATTAAAAGATTGGAAAAGGGGTGACCAATGAATAAATTATTACACTTACTTATTGCAAGGCCATGATTGCTAAAAAGTCAGAATTTTCAAAAACAAGTTTACCCAGCCAACTTTCAATGTTTTCTCCAATACGAAAGACGATGTTAGCCATCTACCAGCTATCACTCAAACCTCAAGAATCTTCCATACCCACCGGCAGTTATCGCGGTTCAGTTATAACGCAGTTGGTTTTCCTAGACCCCAACACCGACGTTATAACAGTGGATACCTCTGATGAGAATTTTTTATTGAAATAGCCTACCTTGCCAACTCCAGGAGTCTGCAACCTTCCGGCGGTTCTGAGTAAATAGGGTGGTGCTGCAGGAGGATTGTTTCGAATGACTTCACTGTAGGACGTAGGAAATATCGGGAGTTCCGGTTCACTGTTTTGATATTTCTTCTTCTTTTTTGAAGATAGACTCAATTTCTGTGCGGCCCTGGGGAGAGAAATGAAAGGGAGATTCAAAATATACTCGTGTATTAGTCGACTTCGTATATAAGTCGATCCTTGATATGTCTTCTTTCTTTCAAGAAATGCTCAATTTCTGAACGGCCCTGTGAGAAACAATAAGAAATTGGTGATATTTAATGAAGTTTCAGCATGCTTATATATATATATACATACATATATATATATATATATATATATATGTGTGTGTGTGTGTGTGTGTGTGCGTGTATGTGCATGTGTGTGTGTGTGTGTGTGTAATATTCGGCTAAATCCATCACTCTTGATAAATGGATCAACCACGAAACATATGTCGGGTGTTTCATCTCCATAATCTTAATTTATATATATATAATTTGAACTATAGGAAGTGAGACGTACTCAGGAGTGAAAGTGTAAGGAAACTAGGTTTATTAATCCGTAAATATTTTCATTGATGGTCCAGATATGTTTCGAAGGGTATTCCCATCTTCAGTAGTGTGAGCTGTGTGCGTGTGCACCATTTAATGATTATAAGTTTACTGTGGAACATAAGTCCACCATCAGGAGCAGAAACATAAACGAGTAAGTGCCGCGAGTCCTTATTCCATTATTCACAAACACACACACACATATGTGCATGCGTGATCTAAACCTTCAAATTTTGCGTGCATAATAGGAAAATTTTATTAGACTTTCAGAGTCCCATGGTACCCACTATCGTTTGCTACGCAAGTCATCTTTTATCCGATGTTATTTCAACGTGTTATCTTATAAGTATTCAAAAACATTCAATTTTAGGATCATGGCGCAAGTAATTTAGTTATACTTTCATTTATATTCAATCTTATTCTTCATCATGTAGTTGCGTAACAGCAAAGCACATCTGGGAAAAGACAAGAGTTAGAGACATCATAGAATCCATAAAAAATCTCAAATGGCAGTGGGCTGGCCATGTTGCAAGAATGGCTGACAATCGATGGACATCACGACTCACAACATGGATTCCCCAAGACCACATGCGCAACCGAGGCTGGCAGAATGTTAGATGGAGGGACGAGCTAGACAGGTTCAGGAAGTACTGGCTCCGTGACGCCCATGATAGAGAAGTGTGGCAAATCCTGGGGAAGGTCTATGTCCAACGACGGACGCTAAAAGACTGATGATGATGATGATGAATGACTCATGTATTGGTATTTCATCATTTTTGTTTGGGGGCTGAAAGTGTGACCGTACATCGAAATATCGTAATTTGAATGCTTTGTATGTTTCCTTCCAGATTACCACGCTCATTTAGTTTTACTAATAAATACTCGTGAAGAAAAAATTATGAATTCGTTTCGGTTGGAGAGTCCATATTTCTTATATGGTGAGGTAGGAGGTATTTTTATCAGCAAAATTTCACCTCCACCAGCTAGAGGAAGAGTCAAGTGTTACGGAGCGCGCACCAAGAAAATCACACAATGGATTGAGAGTTTTGTCACGTGTTTTTTGTTTTTTGTTTTCTTTCAGAAGAAATGTACTGAATTCGTTTAAACAAGGGGGTGTGCACACTTCGAAACAATGGGTAGGGTATTTTTTTTAAAATTCAGACAGGCGCAAATGCAATGCTCTTCACATTTCTCAGCGTAGTCTAGACCAGTTAGTTCAGGGTTCAATCTGAGACCAAGTCAAGTGCTCTCATGTACTAGCAACAATAGTACCGAGAATTGAAGAGCATTTTTTAGGAAGTTCCTGCCCCACACGTTCTCGTGTGAGGTTCCCTGCGTTGAACCGACCTTGGGTTACATCCTGTTCTCAAGGGGTCGAGTAAATAAGAGCTTGCAGATAATCCAAATCTATATTTGGAAGATCATTTCTGACTCAACGGAAACAGAGGCGATGCCCTTCAAATCGCTCTGTGTGGTCTAGACCAATAGGACCAGGGTTCGCCCCGTGACCAAGTAGATCGGTTGTAATGTCTTTATCAGCAAAATTTTAATCCCCCAGTGGAAGAGTCGAGTGTTACAAACAGCGTAACACAAAAATCACACAGTTCATTAAATAGATCTGTACTGAGATTCTCGTTTCTTTCAAAAAAATAAAAATAAAAAAAGATAATAATACTGAATTGGTTATTGGGAAGAGTGCGTTTTCTGATAGAATGGGTAGGAAGTTTTTTTTACAGCCAAACTTTAAACCCCTCTTCCCGTGGGATCGTCGAGTGTTACAGACAGCGTACCAAGAAAATAACACTGCTCACTGTAAAGTAAAGTATCACTATCAACGGCCTGCAAGATTGGATTGCCGATCACTGCGATACGACCTGTCTTCTGCATAACATAAAACAATAAAAATATAATATATTTATGTATAAATTTAAGGTAATATAACAAAGTACTGTAACGTACAACATAGTTTCAATGTATATTTTCAAAGTGTACAGCACTTTTCTCAGCACTTTAGGCTATTTTAAGACAAATTTTGCCATTTTCAGCTATGGAATAGCTGTAAAATGGCTGATTGTTTTTAGAGTGTTTTGGCGTTTTTGACGCTTTTTCGAGTTGGCAACATTAATGATATACTCAACGTTAGGGCTTTGTTTACATATTGTTATCGTGTGTTTTGTCTGTTGAAATGCACTCAGTCTAGTGTATGGTATGTTTTGTGTATAGGTCGACCCCGGTTTCAGCAGGGATAATAACCTCATGTAGGTCAGTAACAAACCTGTAGCTTCAACCAAGCCTAGCTTAATCCACCATTAAGGTTCCTATGCTACGTATCAACACTTGAATAGAGAAACAAATGACTGCAATGAAGCATTATATTTTATGGGTCTGTGAACAGCTCTAAAAAAGCATCTACGTAATATTTTCAATTGATGAGTTTTATAATAAATATTCCACTGAGATGAAAAGCGCTGGACACCCAATATCAATTGATTTTTTCTGTAGATTTATTATTTGCGGGAGATAACTATTAAATGCCGTTCTTTTTTGAAGCCAAGTGTTTCTCATGGTCCTTTCAATCATGTTTGGATTTCAACCTAATAAAAATTATTGTTCATATCTAAGAGGAGAGGATTGTACGTATTAGTACTACAAATAGGTTTTATAATAAACAGTCAATTAAAGTAAAAAGAATGATGTACTTAATATCTATTGATTTTTCTGTTGATTCGTAGGGAATACAACTATGACTTCAATTGATGGGTTTATTTCACAAAATACCACACAATGTTCTTAATCTTTTGCTATATTTGGCCTACATAAGCTAAAGTAAGCTAGAGAATGTCTTTTCATTTATAATTGATATATATATATATATATATATATATATATATATATATATATATATATATATATATATATGTGTGTGTGTGTGTGTGTGTGTGTGTGTGTGTATGAGCAATAGTGAATGAGATAGACTCAGGAGTAAAAGTATATAGATACTTTATTTGTCAATTAATTGATTCATAAATGAATTAGATAATATGCTATACATGTTTTGGGAGGGGTTCCCATCTTCAGTAGCATGTGCATACCTTTCCAGTGGTTGAAAGGTTTCAGTAGACAACAAATTAGGCATCAAATGTTTTGCTTTGGAAGCAAAAATGGAAATCAAGAGAGAGGATTTCTTTTAGATCATTATGGTGAGTCTGGACTGTATTTTGTCTGTAGTGAAATCTGTGTTCGTATGCTTGGATATCCAGTTGGAAGTAGTAGCAGCGGTTGTGGGTATTTAATTGGTTGCGCTGATCGGGGGAGCATTGTTTGTCATGGATACTGGGGAGGTAGATAGTAATCTAGTATTAGACTGTGTGGGTGCTTGGTAAATTGGGGATGAGGCTATCTCTGAAATTAGTCCAGATAATGGGGTTAGGGTGTCCTTGTTGTGTATGATCGAATACCTTAAAGGAAATGTGTATTCTGTATCCTTAATGGTCATTGTAGATGTTCTGAAAAGTCTGATGGTTTTGAGTTGTACGAATGAAAAACCATAAGTAGGTTTCTATAGTTAGGGGTCTGTGTTACTAAGTGAATTTCCCAATGTTACATATAGATGAAGGGGTTAGGGTGTGGATGTGGGGTTGTTATAAGTAAGAGGATTATGATGTTAGAGATCGTTATGGTTAGGGTTGTCAAGTCTAGTGTTAAGTCCGTTAGGGGGGAGTTTTAAGTTTTTTAATCCATAGATCTTCATGTCGTTCTAGAATTTTTGTCGTGTCTGCAGGTGTATTTTTCTTATTTTTTCAATGATTGTAAATCTTGCGTCTGTGCCGAAATAATGTCCGGTAGTGCAGAAGTGTAGTTCAACTGAGAGTAGGTTCGGGTGACTAAGTGATTTAATTCTGTGCCAATAGTTATTATGACTAATGTTGAATTGCCACTCGGATTTACCTATGTATTGTAATTTACATCTATTACTCTCTAGGATGCATTTAGCGTTTTTGCTTCGACAGTTAGAATTACGGTATACGTAGAAAGTTTTGTTAATGGTAGAGCTAGAGATGGTGTTGGTGTGCTCAAGATGGTTGCATCATAGACTATTTCTTTTGTTGTAGTGTTGGGGAATTTAACGGTTTGGAGGATGTTGTGGTGTAAGACTTCATTGTTTATCATAGTGATACTGCTATTATATGATTTTTTGGAGTCTACTGTGGGCGATGGTACCTATGAATATTTCTTCGAGTTCTGTGTTGAATGTAAGTATATTCCATCTCTTATTGATTATATGTGACAGAGGTGGGAGTGTGTTTTGGGAGTTGGTTATGATTGGTATATATACACATATCACTCGAAGGATAAGTGTGTATGAATATGAGTGATGATGTGCTTTCATTTTTTCAGATGTGTTCGTGTGTAATCGTATTCTTCTGCCTTCATTTTGGTGTGTGCTGATGTATGAGTTTGATTGTTTAGTGATCATTCTCTCATAAATGGGTCAATGTGTTTACTTGTATTAGTTTATGCTTTTGGGCACTTCTCTCTTGGAGAGTCAGTGTAATCCGATACGTTATGTTTTTAGGTGGTTTTGTTTCAAAATTAGTACATTTAATGCCTGCTCTGTTTGAAAGTGTCCATGTCTTTTGATTATCGTTTTGCATTTGGATATAGGAGCGGCATCGACGCATCTGCGTGTTATGGAGTCATGCATGTTATTGATGAGGCGGGCTTTGTGTAACACACACAACCACAACCTCAACTTACACACATCCTGCCTCTTCAAAAACATGCACAACTTTACAACAAACGGATGTGTCGAAGCCGCACTTATAACCGAGTGCAAAACGATAACTTGAAGACATGGTCACTTTCAAATAGTAGTTGCATAAAATGCACTAATTTTGAAGTAAAACCACATTAAGACACAAGGTATCGGATATTTTACTGACCCTTCAAGAGAAAAGCCTACACAAACCCCAGGAGCATGAACTACCACAGGGATACACATTATCCCCTCCCTTTAGGGGAATACCTAGCAAAAAAACGATGCTGAAACAGTAAACAGTGATATAGGACTGGAGTCTAACTGCACTCGTCCGGTATGGACTACTATGTGGGTCGACCTATACATGAAGTCGACATACTTGAAATCGGGACATACATGAGGTCAACATACATGAGCTCGACTTGTACACGAGATCGAACTACACATGGTCGACTTTTACACAAGGTTTACTCATATTTGAGATCAACGTATACACGAGGTCAACATACACGTGGTCGACACATAGACGAAATCGGCTAATATTCTTGTATACGATACCTAAAAATCATTTCTCGTACAACATCCAATAGAATGACAGTGAACTTACTTTTAGATTATTTCTTTTATCAGGAGAATTTAGATGTTTTTTGGCTAAATTCTGGATATAAATCTGAAAATCATTTCTCCTTCAAATTCAAATAGATTGGAAGTGTAGATATCCTCGATTTTTTTTCGAATGCATATCGATTGAATTAAGATATTTTAAAATGACTTCGACTCAATTCTGGATTTAAATCCGAAGAGAAAATTGTCAAAAATAGGCAACTTCATTGGCACATGATAGTGCCGAATGCTGAGATTTGGATCTGGAGATGAACTACTACAACAATCGACTTATACACGAGATCGACTCAAAGACGAAAGCAAGTTCATGGATTGCTAAAAAAGTCGACTTAGAGATACATGAGTGTATACATATATGATATATGATACATAATCAAACGAAAAAAATGGTGATGGGCTGGACACTTACCTAGCAAAAAACGATGCTGCGGCCGAATGCTGTGACATAGGACTGGTGGCTACACTCACTGTACCCGTTCGGGATGGACTGCTACTATAGGAGGCAGAAGATGAGGGTGACGATACCCGGGGATGACCAGGCGTCCCACCCCGGGTATCGACGCTATTGACGGAAGGAATCATGGCTGGATCGGTATAACTGTGAAAACGATCTCCTCCTCCTGGTCCACACGGCCCGACCGGTAAAGGTCGGTTCATCTATAAAAAAAAATAAACGAATAATAATAATAATAATAATAATGATGATGATGATGATGATGATGATGATGACAATAATGATAATAATAAAACAGGACAAAACAATTATGTCATAATCCTCTAGGACATGACAATCCACACTAGGAAAATGAAAGTAAACAGAACTGACATCATTTACAAGAAAAGGAGTGAAATGAGATGCATGCTCATTGACAACGCAATTCAATACCGTCTGAAAGGGATATCTCCTTGAGAGTAACGGAGAAGCTGTCCAAATACAGAGACCGGAACATTAAAATCAACCGGATGTGGTAGAGTAAAGATCAAAATAACACCAGTACTATTTTGTGACTTCTGTTTGCTTGCCTCTTTCACGTTAGAAATACAAGGCCTATCGACCCAATATTCGGTATGAAGACTCATAGACAGTCAACTTGTAACATAGGCTATGTAAGGCTGGCCTCAGAGTTCATTCTAGTCCACCAGAAATCATTTCTATACGATCTCCGGTTGCGAACATTAGAAACAATAGTCATACCAATTTTTTCTGCTATCATTCTTCTCTCGAATGACTCAGATTTCTTACAATAAAATCAATCCCTAAACAGGCTGTTTTTTGTCACATATCCCTATTTTGTCAGTTTATAAAAGTAGTAGAAGTAACACAGGAGTGGGTATGTATGTGTTTCACCCACTACCCTCCTATATTCTCAATGACAAGATTTAGCCTGAATCAAACTATTGAGAGGGAAAGATGGTTCAGGGTGAGGCATAGATATACCGCAACACATGGATCTATGTATTATTACTACTGATATTGTATAATGAAATTGAAAGTAATTATTTCACTATTCATTTCTTATTACTGTAAACCAATATTATCAAAATTTTGCGTACTATATACCTTCATCTTTAATCATTCAACTGATTTTTTTAAATCACGACTTAACTAAATCCATCGATTCGACTGAACATTTTAAGAATTAACTCTCAGTGTGAATTATCTTTTCCATTTGTTGTGTAAGGAGAATTATATAAAAGGAAAAATTTTCACTATGTTCTCATGTTTGAAGATATGTTTTACCCGGGCAATGCCAGTTTCCCAGCTAATATATATATATATATATATATATATATATATATATATATATATATATATATATATATATAGAGAGAGAGAGAGAGAGAGAGAGAGGAAGAGAGAGAGAAAGGGGGGGAGATTATTTTGTTGGTTACTAAATAATTTCACATAGCCATTGCAATCGACAGAGAACAAAAAATTCTCTTCCATCAATCCCCCAACCCGGAACCTATTTATCACTGTCTTAACCAGACACAACCCTGCGGACCACCAGCACCTACACACAGGAACAGAGAATAATTTGAAAATTTTGAAAAAACTTAAAAAATGAGAGAAAAATATGAAGGAACAGCTCTCTAATTGTACATAAAGGCAGGATAAAAACAGAAAAAAGAGTCGTCTGTCAACAACCGCAATGGCTGCGTGACACTGATCAAAGGCAACAAAATTATAACAATCTCTCTAAGCTATATTTCAAAAGTGCTGACGCCATCATCAGGTTTCTGGTTCCACCAGTCTGATATAAAAAATGAATACTTGAATAACACATTTCTTTCTTCGTCGTTTTTTGCTTATTTCGATAACAATTTATCACATCCCATCAGTAGAGAACAGTCGGTTTAAACTCAATAAGACATTTTTGAGGAATCTTAGTCTTTTAACTGATTCTTCGCCTGATTTTCCATCGGGATTTTCGAGCAGACGACAAACATAAGTGAGACAGTTTTGATGCAATCTCTTGTCCCCGTTTGCAATCATTAATCTGAGTCAATATTGCAAACGTAACGTGTATTTATGCAGCAATCTTTCATTGATACATGTTTCATTGATAATGACTGACCAAGAATGGTTTATATATATATATATATATATATATATATATATATATATATATATATATATATATATATATATATATATATGGTAGAATGTGGATTCGCTACACAAACTAGCTCATGTTTCTGCCCTCTCTGGGCCTAATCAGGCGGAGGGGGCAGAAACATGAATTAGTTTGTGTAGCGAATCCACATTCTACTATTGATTTCCAGCTCTACTCGAAAATAACTTAACTTCAGGAGTAAAAAGTTGTATGTATCGAGCACTCTATGAAATAAATCCATTACATTTCAGAAGTGGCTTCATATTATTGATATATCATGATATTATGTTATACTGCTAGCCTGATTTGTACCACATATACTCTGTATATATATATATATATATATATATATATATATATATATATATAGTTATATAGTTATATAGTTATATAGTTATATAGTTATTGAATGGATAGATTACATTTGACGGAATGGTGGGAATCTTTTATGAGCAATGAAGAGAACACAGATTGGGTGAATAGGTATTCAATTACAGTCGTTTCGTACGGAGCAATCTTTACATCACCAGAGGAAGTAGAATATGCTGATGATGTAGGTTCACACACTACGAAACGTCTAAAACTCGAATATCTGCCTTACACCCTAATCGTATCTTGTTTATCCACTGATCATATCTGTTCCTTCCATGTTCCTCTAACGCTGACAACCATGTTATAATGAAATGGTTATTTAATACACGGTGAACATATTGAATAGCCTTGACAACGTAAATAGATGAACGATTCGAGAAATGGGATGCTGCAGGAATCGAACTGGTGTCCAGCAGGACAATTAAAGAAGAGTTCGTAATAAAAAGTTATTTACACACACACACACGCACACTCACATATATATATATATATATATATATATATATATATATATATATATATATATATATATATATATATATATATATATATTTCAATCCTGCCTCGTGGAACTTGATGGGATAACGGATAGTCTATTGCCACGCTGAAGAGTTGTAATACAATGAAACAGCAGTCTGTGGATGGCACAATAATATATATATATATATGTATATATATATATATATATATATATATATATATATATATATATATATATATATATATACATATATATATATGTATATATATATATATATATATATATATATACATATATATATATAAATATATATATATACATATATATATGTGTGTGTGTGTGTATATATATATATATGTATATATATATATATATATATATATATATATATATATGTATATATATATATATATATACATATATATATATATATACATATATATATGTGTGTGTGTGTGTGTGTGTGTGTGTTATCTGAAAATGAAAAATGTAACCAATTTTTGTACTTTTCAAAACCAGTCACACGCTGTAGTATTTTAGACCCGTCAGACCAATGCATACATTGACACACACACACACACACACACACAGAGACACACACACACACACACATATATATATATATATATATATATATATATATATATATATATATATATATATATCTTCCGATAAAAAAACTGCTATTCTCAAACAATGCAGCAACGAGCATTGAGTGGAAATTCCTTTGATGTGGTAGCAACTCAAAGTTTTTCTTTGGTAAAATGTTGCGAAAAGGCGTTTTTCACACTATAAGAAATAATCTCTATATATAAGTGAGGAGTGTTACACCTGTCTGTTTGTCTGTCTGTTTATCTGTGACGCTATAGAAACCATCTAAACGTGGGCGCAGCCCAATTACATATGACATACATACTCAATAAAACTCGGGGAAAGTTTTAAAGTGAAGGATTCTGTTGTAATTCTTTTCAGAATTTAGAGAAGCAGCGTAACCATAATACCAAGCAAGACTCTTACTTTCTGTTCCACACTCACACACACATACACACACACACACACATATACATATATATATATATACACACACACACATATATATATATATATATATATATATATATATATATATATATATGTGTGTGTATATATATATATATATATATATATATATATATATATATATATATATATATATGTATGTATATATATATATTCTTTGTGAAACGGAACTTCCCCGCTTCAATGGTTTAAAAGGGAATATTCTTCTTTCCCACCTGGAGGGGTCAGAAGTGAAAGGGGAATATTCTTACAAGTCTGAAAGCTTTATTTCTATTATTATTCTGACTATCCTAATCTTGGTTTTTTTTCATACGACGTTTCGGCCGTTGTACTCTACGGCCTTCATCAGGTATCATCTTGTAGGTGCAGATGGACATAGCGTAGGGGTTAAAGAATCAGACAGAATTACTGCAAGTAATCTAATGGCTCTAGGTTCAATCCCAGGGTGAGACAATAATAATTTGAAAATATTCCTAATGCTAATAGGGGAGTACGGTCAATATACCCGCGTCGGTTAAATAAAAGGGTTTGGTTTGTTACTTCCCCCACACCTACCAGATGATACCTGGTGAAGGCCGTAGAGTACAACGACCGAAACGTTGCATGAAAAACAACCAAGATGAGGATAGTCCGATTAATAATAGAAATAATAATAATAATACCTCATCTCTAAAATTCAGAGAAACTCTGAAAGCTTTAGTTCTTTCAAACTCTTTAAATATTCAAGTCGGCATAGCTGGGTACTTCAGCTCGTATGTATTTGAACATACATTGTTGAAAATAACAGACGGACCCAGACTATTTAATGCTTATTGTTATTTTTCTAGTTTACGTACGAAAACGTTTCAAAGTAGGTGATTGGAAATATTTCGGTCATCACTTGTCATTATCAAGAAAGTGCGATAGTTTGATTTAAAGAGTAATTAGTATCATTTTTTTCATAATGATTTTATATTCATATTTTAGCGTTGTCCTTTTGTATCTAGAGTAATCATGAATACATCTGCTTCACTGAAACTAACACAACGCGCAGACGATGTCTTCTACGTGCACAGAGCTAGACTGTTATTATCAACAATGTATGTTTAGATAAAGAGTTTCTGCATTGTTAAACTCTTTTTGTACGAGTATGTACATGGAAATGACAATTGGAAGGAGAAGAGATAAACCCAAGAGATAGCTGTTACATTTCAATTTAAAAAAAAAAAAATTATCCCGTGGGCGTACTTCGATGCATTTCGACAGGGGTCAACCATCTCTTTCTGAGAAAAATATTTACAGTGGTTCACAGAGAAAATCATGCTGTTTAGATGTTCGATGCTGAAGAGGAGGATATGAATATTTCTATGTCAATAGGCGCGGGTGAGGAGTTGTTATTATATGTGTATAAGGGGTGACATTTGGTTTGAAAAGAAATGAGTCTATGAAAGGCGAGGTCAGGGAGTGTATGTTTCCTTATATATATATATATATATATATATATATATATATATATATATATATATATATATATAATATATATGTGTGTATATATATATATTTCTTGGCTTACGAACAAAATGATTGATATCCTTGCTGTGAAATTCTGGCTTGCTCAAAGGATCATGTAATAATTCTTTTTAATTGATATGAGGGCTAAACTTCGCCATCTTTCCTGACGTAGATATTATTTGAGTTATTTAGATTCGTTTCAAAGCAAAGAAGCTGAACTTCACAGATAAAGTGGTTGCTGGGACCATTAATAAGTCTAGCACATTCACTGTAAGCTTTTCCCAAGTCATTTAGCTTAAAAATCTCACAATCTCTGTTATGGTTTTTTCTATGAATTCTCCTGTCAATTCAAGCTTGTGATTCATAGAAATTATCAAAGTTACAGTTCAGTGACTGAGAAGCAAGCTCAGGAAATTGTTTTCAAAAGTCATTGAATGATCGATAAAGTAAAAGCTCAGAGAATCTCACTGGGTCTTAATTTGCATATCTGATTTCAACTTGGTTAAGTATCCTGTCATGTATTTATACCTAAAGTCGTGAGAATGAAGTCTTCACATCTACGCTTCCTTTTTGTCTCTTAAATATGGGTTCATAACGATCTATGCGATGACTGATTTTTTTTGTAGTTCTCGGAATGTTCTCAAACTCAACTCTCATCTGTACCAAAGCCAGACAAAATCATTCAATTTTTGACATAATATCCTACATTATATTTGCCGGTAGTCTAGAGAATAGTTTATCCAGCAATGAAATAAATGGTGTAAAAAGATTCAAAAGAAACAAAAAACTAAAATCGTCTTCAGTGATAAACAAGATCATTAACACAGTTAAATGATTCTTCATCCCACTGAGATTCAGGATTGCCCATTTTTTAAATACAGCAATAAGGAGTTCTTCAAGCTCAAACACAGTTTCAACTAATCTTGATTTATAATTCCAGCTAATGGTTGATGCTATCGGAAGTTTTCCCATAGTCACTAGAAGAGAATGTTCTTTTTGTAGATTTACTGAAAAATCCATTCAAGGTCATGGGAATACTTTGCATTGGATTATTCCTTCCATTGCTTGGGATAGAACTAAATTTAGTCTGGGGGCAAAACAGAGTATAAATAAAGCAGATGGATACTTGCCCTTAACTCTAGGCTACAGGCCATTCAATTCCCTAGCCATGACAGCCGCACCATTGTTGGTCTGAATAACTTCTGCTTTCACATTCATATTTTGCACAATATTTGTAACAAATGCGTAAAACGTTTCTGATGTTCTATCCTGAGAGAGTTTTCTAAGCCCAAGAACTGTTCGCATACATTATTATCCGGTGGATAACGAAATACATATGACAACTGACATAAATAGGTAATATCGGTGGTTTCATCAAGCATTACTGAAATGAATTTTGCATGTTGGATCTCTTTCCCCATTTCATACAGCAAAACACATGACACAGATTCAATAAGTTCGTTTAGTATTAAATTGGACAGTTCACGGAAAGTTGTTGCATTGTCAAGGAAACCTTTTAACTGTCCATCATATTCGCCGAGCACATCAATAGAATCGGCATAGTTACTACTGTACTGAACTACTGGCCTAATTACGGCCTCTAAATGCTTGCTCTATTTTGGCTCGGTAAGATACTGTATCAATATAACGCTTCATGAATTTACTGTTCCTTTTGACAAGCAGATTATGTTGATTGTCACGAACTCACTTTTGATTACTTACACTCAATCCTTGCTTTACTGAAAGTTTTATTTCCAGATATAACAGCATGCGAGTGACTTCCGGATAGACTACGCTTTTATACTACTTCTGTGTATATTGGACAAATCATTATATCCCTAAGTGTTCCATACATTTTTATGACTCGAAAACGAAATATATATATATATATATATATATATATATATATATATATATATATATATATATATATATATATATATATATATCAATCTATCTACCTATCAATCTATCTACCTATCAATCTATCTATCAATCTATCTACCTATCAATCTATCTATCAATCTATCTATCTATCTATCTATCTATCTATATATCTATATATATATATATATATCAATCAATAAATCTATCTATATATATATATATATATGT
>OY735243.1:20016224-20021224 GCA_963457665.1 Thysanoteuthis rhombus | reverse complement strand
ATATTCCAACTAAAAAACAACTCAGATTCAATACAAGTCTTGAACAACATTTATAACGTGTCATGTGACAAACCCATGGATCAGTCTCATGACTTCAGTGGTAGAGGCCAGTACATTCCAAACATCCAAGAACAGACTTGACCTGCATTGGGCTAGCAGAAGTTTCTGCCCCCGCCAGTGTGTTACCAATACCACCCAAACCCACAAATTATATTAAAAGTTACAGACGGAGATATAGTCAAAAGACCAGATCAAAGGCCTTCAGCGTAATCGAATTTGACACTGCATTGTATTGTAATGTAAAGTTATGGATATGTGATATATTTAAAACATTTTATATATTATGGAGAATGTAAATATTTCTGAGTGTTTCAAGATGTTTTTCCACTAATTTTAGACGTAAAATTGTAAATAAAGTTGGCAGCACTGCTCTCACTAGATCTTCACACAAGAACAGTACTAACGTATCTATGATCTGGATTTCAGACGGGTCAGCTCTAGAGTTAGCTCGGAATTAAAAATTATAGCCGATTTTAGCCATTTTTGAAGACAGTTTTAGCTATAATTAACTGACCATCTTTCGAAACACTGCTTCATCCTTCATTTTGGTGAGCATCGTACGCCGTCGATGTGACCGAGTTTATTCATTTTATCAAACATGGTTTCCTAGTTTGTAAAGGTTGTTGGCCCTATGGCTACTCACAGAACATTGGGCAGTAAACGAATTAGGTTTTTCTAGGAGAGATACGAGGTATTGATTCTTTCTCTTCATTTCTTTCTTTCTTTTTCTCTTTCTTTTCCTTTCTTTCTTCAGTTGGTCATTGTTCTTTTCTTTTCTTGTTTCTTTCTTTACTTCCTTTTCTGTCTTTTTTTTCTCTCTTTCCTTTTCTTTCCTTCCCTATTTCTTCCTCTTCTATCTTCAGTTCGACATCATTCTCTCTTTCCTTCCTTCCTTAATTCTTTCCTTTTCTTTCTTTCTTTCTTTCTTTCTTTCTTTCATTTGGTCATCGTTGTTTTCTTTCTTTTTTGTTGCCTCAGTTTGTTATCTTTCTTTCTCTTTGCTTTCATTTCTTCCCTCCGTGTTTCACTGTTATTTTCTTTCCATCAGTATTTTTATCATTCTATTCTTTCTTTCTTTTTTTCTCTTTTCTCCCCTCAGTTGGCTATCTTCCTCTCTTCCTTTATCTCTTTCTATCTTTCTTTCCTTTTTTCTTTCTTTCTTTCTTTCCTTTTTTCTTTCTTTCTTTCTTTCTTTCTTTCTTTCTTTCTTTTTTTTCCTCCATTCCTTTCATTCTTTCTTAATTCTTCTCTTTCTTTCATCTGTTGCTCGGGGCAATTGAATTAGATTTTTCCATGATATGACAGAGGAAGGCTGCGTTGTATTGATCATGTATAGCCCGACCGATACATGTGTTTATTGCGATGCTAACCATTGCTCCACGACAAGGATAGTTACAGGATATATCCGTGTATTAGTCGATCTCGCGTATAGGTCGACCCTTGATTTATGATGCCGATTTATCAATTGAATACAAATCTTTAATTACCGTATATACTTGTGTATAAGTCGATCTAGTATAAGAGTTGACCATTGATTTATGGTCACAAAACTCTGGTTCAACTCATTTTAAGTATAAGTTCATTCCCAGTTTTAGTACAAACGGTTAATATTATAGTTGGTTCGTAGAAATTGACCATCCCCAGGATTTGCCACACCTTTCTATCGTGGGCGTTGCAGAGCCAATACTTTCTGAATTTGTCTGGTTCGTCTCTCCATCTAGTATACTGCTAGCCTCGGTTGCGCATGTGGGATCCATATCGTGAGTTGTGAAAAACGGTTACTATTAATTTAGATGGAAAATCTTTTGAAAGCCCCCAGACTAAAAAATGCTTAGAGTGGTATATCAGACTGTGGTGATGGAAGGTACAGGAGACTGGGGGTGCACTGCCCCTATGGGTGTTCTTGGTAAACCAAAAGTTGAACGTTTCAGTACTTTACGCTTTCTTGGAAGAGGCGAAAAATAGGCGGGAAGAGAACTTTAAAAAACATGGACTATATGTATTTGAATTCCATTACTTTTTTTTTTAGAAAAAAAAAACAAACTGAAAACATGGTTCAGAGGGAGGGTCCATTGTTTCAAATGGTGAATATTTTTTCAGCAAAATTGTTACCTTTAATAGAATAAGTACGTGGTTATGGTAAGGGAAGCGAGAAAATCACACTGTCCATTATATAAGAAGACTAGCTGAAACCCACCCTATCGGGTGGTTTTCTATGTATGTATCAGTGTATATTGGACAGAAAGTAAGGGTTCAATTTAGCATTACATTTACATTCCAAAGTGACCCCCTTGAAAGCCCTTTAAAATGTTTTCAAAACTTTTTTTATTCTAGAAGACTCCCCTAAGCCACGTGAGTACGTGTACCAAATTTTGTATGTTCGAGGGGTCCCATGAAATGATAGATAATGATAGATATAATATCATCATCAATATATATATATATATATGTGTGTGTGTGTGTGTGTGAGTGTGTGTGTGTGACATTTTCTGTCAGTTGTTACATTTAATAGAAAATGATTAGCCAAGTGAATTAGACTTTTCCAAGATATAACCCAGGAATGATATGAGGTAAAGTGGCCCCCTTTATAACGCGGGTATTGGGTCTCAAGAAAAACATTCGCTTTATAACCGAACCTCGGATAAATTGAAGTCAGTTCATCGATGAACAAAGGTATTGTTTTCATCACAGAATCAAATAAATTACGAGTGAAACACTATGTAATTATTTGTTAATTGTCTGTAAATTGAAAAAAAAATAATGTTTTAGTCGTATTGAGTAATGATTAAGATGTGTTTTTATTCAAAACTGACCGAACGAGTGGGTGATAGTACGTTTAGGTGTTGGGGCTCACCGATCAATCGCCTTACATCGCAAACAGCACTATATCGAGGGACTCCAGTATTGATTGTGCATAGCCCGAGAGACCCATGTGTTTATTTCAGTGCAATGTTGTAGGCTGTGTTTTATTACATGACACTGTTAGACAATCCTTTGTATGGAGCTCATGAACTAGGGGTTAGTTGGTGAGGATAAAGCCTAGGAAAGAAGGAAAGAAGGGGGAGAGAGAAAGGAGAAAGAAATAAAAGAAAAAGGAAGAAAAAAGAGAGAAAGAAAGAAAGGAAGAAAGGAAGAAAGAAAGAAAAGAAGCGAGGAAGGAAGGAAGAAAGAATGAATAGAGAGAGAAAGAGAGAAAGAAAGGGAGGAAGAAAGAGGAAAGCCAAGAGATCACTATGTTGAATTCAAACCACAAGCCAACTGTGTACGAAGAAGTTATAAATCACCATATTTAATTCAAATAACAAGCTAACTATTTACGTAGACGTTATAAATGACTCTTAAAAAAGAAAATAATCATATAATCTTAAAGTAATCACGACCAGTGAGAAGATTTTGTAACTGCACACTGTATAAGTATAATTGTAAAAAATTGAGAAAACTCTGACAGGAATATTTTAACAAAAAGTAGACGAAAAAATATTAATGCATTGGAAAAAATTAAACAATCTGGTTTTACAAAATTTAGTTAGATTTGGAGACACGCCAATAAAAATAGCTATTTTGTGTCGCTGCATCGGTATTTTTTCGTCTATTCTATGTTGAGATATTCTCGTTCAGGGTTTTTACAAGTTTTTACAATTATATCAACATGTTTTGCGGGTAAGCAATTTTTATAACTGGTATCAAGATTGCTAGTGTCAGGTTTTGAAACCCAGATTTTTAGATATCTGTGCGGGTTTCTCGGTTTTTTATTTTAAAATCTAATGGAATTTTTCCATACATTGCAGTTTCAGAAGGTTTTAAAAAAAAAATTCTTGAATCGGTAGAGTAGCAACCAGAAACGATTCTTCAACTCATGATATTTCACATTTTACAAAATTGGCACAAATTGTTGTACTATATATTTTAGAAGAGAAAATAAACACGGTATGTTCCGTCTCTTGAAAATAAGAACAAGAAAACCCCATTTGTCCCTCCCTACAAAAAAGGGTATACAGCCAATGCATCCTCCCGGTAGTCACCTATGGAGCAGAGACACGGGATCTAACCAAAAGATTGACTCATGAACTGAGAACCATGCAACGTGCACAGGAGAGAATCTCACACGCCATAACGCAGAAGGGTCACAAGACAGCACAGTAAAATGAAGAAAAAAACAAAACAAAACAAACTCAACAAGTTTTGGAAAGTACAGGCTCCACAACGCCCATGATGAAGAGTTCGGGCAAATCTTGGGAGAGGCACACCGACAGATGCTCGGATGATGATGATGATGATGATGATGAAAAATTGCGGGAATTGAAACAACAGCTACTGTCTTGGAGGCAGAATTTCTCCTGAAGATGCCAACGAGTCAATGCCGTTAAATCACAAAATGCAGACACTGGAGAATAGACGAAATACTTCAAAGCCGCAAACTCAAAACTGGATATTGCTCCGTTCCTAACAGAAAAGACACCATCGGTAAGTGAAAAAGTTTCAAAGGCTGAAACCTTGATTACTGGTTATTTTCCCAGAACACCATAAACATTTTTGAAGGATTGGATAATCTACTTGATGTTTGCAAAAGGGTTTTCCCAGATAGTAACATTACCAACAAATCAGATATTCAAAGATTAGAACTTTCATATATCTTACAGCGGCATTGGAGTGGTCTTAATTTATGACCATTTCTGTGAATAGTTTTAAAACCAAGAAACATTTAGCTATAACAAGTAGTCACTAACTAGTAACTGTTGATAGGTAGGGAAAAGTAATTAACACTGCTTTATTGAATCATATCTTTTTTTCAAAAACGTAGAACCTATGATTATTTGAGCACAGGATCTTGTTTGTTCTTAGGAAAAGCTGGCTAACCCGACTGGTATATATAAAGACTCAGAATAGTTAGTTCGAATAGAATTTGATATAAAAGAGAAATGGAAGTGTATTCTTCTCTG
>OY735243.1:19843724-20006224 GCA_963457665.1 Thysanoteuthis rhombus | reverse complement strand
TATATATATATATATATATATATATATATATAGTGTGTGTGTGTGTCCTATATTAGTTCTTAAATATCAATAATTCTTCTTCATAAGAAAAAAAATACCTCCAGTAATAAAATGAGTGTTGTTGAAATTTTGAAATTTAATATCTATTATATAAAGAGTGCTCAAAGTATTAGAAAATCAAAGGTAAATAATAGAATATTTGGGATTTGGGAGAAATACTCTACACGTGTTTCGAGGCTAATCCATTCAGATATGGATACTTATAATCGTGGTTAAGTTCCAACTAAGTACAAGTTCATGCAGCACTTCCTTATCATATCTTCGACTTCTTCCCCACTGACTCTCTCATTTCCATTTTGGCATTTCCAAAAAAAGAACCCATAAAAAACCGAAACATCAGAGCAATGTCCACATCATAAACAGACATTAGATTCGATATTTCGAATAAGCTATTGAACCAAAAAGTTAATGTTCAAATATATATATATATATATATATATATATATATATATATATATATATATATATATATATATTCGTGTGTGTATGTGTGTGTGAGCATATGTGTGAGTGTGTGTGCATGCGTATGTACGTGTTTGCTTGTGTGTAGATAGAGTTTCATTTGGATTAACTGGTCTACGATACGGTAGCATGAGACTGGGTTTTTTTCAAAATGGCTATAATCGGTTACATTTTTCATTTCCGGCTAACTTCAATAAATGCCAGGAGGGGTACCAGCGTTTCAAATTGGATAGAATACCCATCAAAGACGATGCCAAAATCTAGACGACCTTTTACGTCAACGGTCGACAACCTCATAGAAGAAGTGCGCAGTGTGATCCAAGGAAATCATCGCATGAAGTTTCTGAAGGGGTAGGTATCTGAAAAATCGTGCTACATGATCTTAAATAGAAAACTAGTAATGCTTTAGAATGCTACAAAAATTAGGCCACGTTCGTTGTCGAATTAACTAAATATTTGGCAACTCTCGCTTCCCAGACGACCTATTCTTCAAATTTGGCCACTGCTGACTCCTTTTTATTCTCAAAGCTGATATGCACCAAGAAAATTCCCCCATAGATGAGATTGAAGAAATTGCGCCACGAGATCTGTACACTATCCCACAAAACAACTTCCAGAACGAATTCTAGAAGTAGATTAAGATCTTGGTGCTTCCAGTCAATGAGATCTACCTTCTAGAATTTGGTCAGTTTTGAGAAAAATTGAATTTTTATGGTTTTTGTCAAGTTTTCTTTCATTTACATATAACTATAATGCTTAATAAGCACATAGAATAACTTTCTAAATTTTGTTAATAAATATTTTGTTTATATGATATTCGGTTCGGTATTATCCAATTCTCAACTGTAATTGATTTAATTTTGTTTTCTCTCTCTCTCTCTCTCTCTCTCTCTCTCGATATGTTTGAATTAGTCACTTCTAATTCTTTTTCTTTAAATTTTAAATTCAATAATTTTGCCTTGTTGAAAACATTTGGAAATTAAATCATAATGAAAGTTTTAAAAAAAAAATTAATCATTTATTCTTTGACCTAATACTGGTCTTGTTAGTCACTCAATAGAAGCTGACATGAGACCAACGTTTTTTGGCAGCAAGCCGTTTTGGGAGTGATCAGCGACAAAAAAAAAAAAAATAGGAAAAAAAAGGTGATCAATGAATTAGTTACTTCTCTCACCTTTAGTTGGACAGTGATATCAAAATAAGAATCAGTGAATTTTAAAAAAAACAAGCGTGAATTCTGGTGGACACAAAATAGAAATCGATTTAGTATGAACTTGCATTGCAAATCGAACCTCGCCACTTAAAACCTATTTAGAAGGTAATTTTAAACAAAAGAAATCCTTTTTGCTGGACATAATAAGGAGTTCAAATCTTCAGACATCTAGCTCTGTTAGAGCAGCCTGTATATGTGATACATACATACATTCACATACATACACACATAGCCAATACTGGAGAAATATGTTGACAGTTTTGTTCGAAGGGTTTCAAGGTGTTTGATACCTCCTATGCATAAATTTGCATGCCTGAAAGGCAAATGTTACAGTAGAGCTGTGTTTGAATTTCAATTTTTCAAAAAATTTCCTAATGAATTTACATTGTCTTAGTTGATTTCAAGTTAATAGGATTCTTTGAATTGGTTGAAAAGAAAACATTTCTACTTCAGTGAGCTTTAATCTAAAATCAGCTTTCATGACTCCATGCATTGGAGGTATCGTTTTGTATTCTTTGTCCTTCGCCCCTCTTGTCTTGCAGTGCCCTACAGGGTGGCAACACATACTTTGGGTACCACAGATCAAAAAGGATCCTACCTGAAAAAACAACATTCTCTAACAGCGAAGGTTCACAAGCATGGGCAATCGTAGATAGTTTCCAAATTGGTGCAGAAGTATATACTTCCAGGATTGGGGCAAAATGATATGTTTCTGGGGTTGAGGGGGGGGTGTCAAAAGGATATATATTTAATATATCTTGAAAGAAATCCTGTTATCAATGAAGAATAATACCATCTTTTTCTACAGATATACCAAGTTGTGGTAACATTTGTACAATTGTACACCACCATCATCTTTTATTACCTATAAGATTTCAAATTTTGAACCCCTCTCACCATATGAGAGAAAGCTTGATCCAGAGTGGGTGAATATCTCGTTAGCACCCCTATCGGGTGCCCATCTTTGTTTGTAATAATAAAAATAATTCACCAATTCTGGAATTTTTATTCTTCAAGGAAGTCTTATTGATCAGATTGCTTATATATTTTTTCTATTGTAAATGAGTCAAGTGAATGGGTTGGGGTACTTTTTCAGGGGGTGGGGGCAAAAGCCCCCTTTGCATCCCCTGACAGACACCCATGTTCATAAGCATTAAATTTCATCAAGCCATTCACCTTTACAAGAACCTTATACACCAGTTCATAACATAACCATTGACCAGTATTTCTCAAACTAATGAATGATTCACCCTAAGGTGAGTGGAATTATTTTGGGGTTGAATGAAACTGGAGCAGTGGATGAAAGGTGAATGAATTATGAAGGGTAGATGGCTTGGTGAACTCAGATATTTATTTTTTTCTATACTTAAAAAAGTAATTTTTGTGGTAAACATATACAAAAAGAAAACATTTCTGAAAATCTAATGCCAAGTTCTAAGATTGTTATTTGCTTAATTTATGTAAACTAGAAAAAACTGGTAATTTTTTGCAATAATTTTGTCATCCAAAACGCATCAATAAAATAAACACACAAGAAATAAGTTTTGGTTTCTTGGGAGAGAAGATAACAAAATGATATAATTCAGTATTTAAAGGAGGTAAGTCTATAATTTAATAATCATTTTTGAAATAAACACTTAAGAAATAAGTTTTGGTTTAAAGAAAGTGAAGATTGCAAAATTAAATAATTTAGAATTAAAAAGAGATAAGTCAATGAATTAGTACTGATTTTTATAATAAAAACTCAAGAAATGAGTTTTAGTTTGTTGAAAGTGAAGATTACAAAAAATGAAATAATTCAGTATTCAAAGGGGGTAAGTCTATGAATTAATACTGATTTTTAACTCAATTGTTATTGTTTTATAATCATTAGGTTCATTTTAATGAATATTCACTAAATTTTAGTGCCTAGAAAAACTGCATTTGAAATCTTGGCAATTACCTCTGTAATGATTGTCTAATCATTTAATAAACCATTGATATAACTTATGAATCATATGATAAATGATAACTGGATCTGTATAATCAAATATCTAAAACTGGTCTGGTTAGTCACATCATAGGAACCGTCACATGATCCATGTCTTTTGGCAGCATGCCATGTTGGGGGTGATCAATTGAAAAATTGAAAGAAAAGTCAATGACCAATGAATGATCCTTCTCTCACCTCTTGTTGGGTAGTGATCACTGAGAAGTTTGAATTTTCAAAAAAAAAAAAAAGCATGATTGCTGCTGGACACAAACTAAGGCATGAACTCACATTGCAAATTGAAACCCCACAAAAAAAAACATACTTGGGGGCTGGTGGGGAGATTTGGACAAAAAAAAGAAGCATTATTCCTGGACACAAATTTTCAACACTCTAGCTCCATTGATGTAGCCTGTAATACTGACAATGTTTTGGTTGATGATTTCTAAATGATTCTGGACATTCGGCACAAAGGGACATTTTAAATATATCAGTGGGGGGAGGGGGAAATTCAGGACTAAGGCGTAGAGGAACTTTTTCATTAAGGCGGTTGAGGGCTTGATTTGTCCAAATTTTTTACATGGTTTTGCCCGATTTACTCTGATTTGCCCGAAATTCTACACTCTCTTACCTGAACAGGGGACGGGGGAGTGTTGCATTGCTCCCCCTTGCCCCCCTTGCTAGTACACCTACAGATTTTGAATAGGAGCTCAAAGAACAAAAAGCATCCTGTGGATCAAAACTGAGTCCTGTCAAGGCTTAACTGATCAATTCAATATTAATAATTACTAATCAATACTAATTACTAATTTCACAATAACTCATCAGCTTTTTGAGGTGTAAAACTGATGAGATAATTGCATTGTTATTACTAAAATTCATACAATGTAGAAATTGCAAAAATTTTAGTAAGTGTCCTAATATTGATTCATCAGAAATTGTTTTCTTTTTACAAAAACTTTGTTCCTTTACAGGTACTTTACTTGATTTGATATTCATTTTGGTAAATTCCTTAATCTATTATATAATGATATCTCTTCAACACCAAATTAGTTTCATCACAGTGAGGGAGACCTTCTCCAAGGTTTACCAGACAGCCACATTGTGGGCATTGAGGAGCCAATACTTTCTCAACTTCTGTAGTTTTTTTCATGATCAGTTTCACACATGATCTCTGGGGATCTAAATTGTGAGTTGTGATGTCCAGCAGGTGTCTGATATTCTTGCAACACGACCAGCCCATTGCTATTTGATTTTTTTTTCAATAGTTTCTATATTTTACCAAATCTAATCAACACAATTATAACAAAAGCAGCAACAAGTATAGGTACATATCTGGTTAGTCACTCATTGCAGATCTTTACAAGACCAATGTCTTTTGTTAGTATAATGCGTTGGGGGTGATCAACTAAAAAATTGGAAAAAAAAGGAGTGATCAATAGATGAATTACTTCTTTCATTTTTTGTTGGGTAGTGATCACCAAAAAGGTCTGAATAATAAAGAACAAAACAAGCATGATCACTACCAGACACAAAAAGAGGGATCAATTTAGCATAAACTTACATTGAAAATTGAACCCAACCACTAAAAACCTATTTAGGGTGGAATTTTCAAAAACACAAAAAAAAAATTCCTTTTTGACTTAATAAGAAGTAAATGTTAAAATTTTTAGCCCTCTAACTTGGTTGGTGTGGCCTGTATTACATACATACATACATACATACATACATACATACATAGTCAGCCAGACCAACTAAAAAACTAATGAAACCTATGTTGATAGTTCTGGTGACAGTTCTGGTTGATAGTTTCTAACAGTGGTATGGCTTTAGTGTAATAGGTAGAGATTTGGGGGCTCAGGGTTTTTGTGTCCTTAAGGACCCCTTTGGACATCTACTGAGACTTGATGGAAAAGTAATATTTCCAATGAATAGACATGCATTACCATTTGATAAGTGAGAAACAAGCCAAAAAACTGAAATATTATTCACGCAATTCATGTATGTACAGTTATATCCTTTTTGTTTAATGTCAGTAGAGATGCTATAGGTGAACTACTATTTCTAAAGTATTTTGGGGGCCCCACTGTTGGGAGTCATGGGTTGGGGTTCAAATGGCCCCCTCCCTTTCTCAGCTATGCCTTTACAATCACTGTTATTAAGTTGGTTATAATAATCAGTTTATAAGATGAAAAAAAAATGGTATTACAAGGAACAGAGAGAGGTATGTGTTTGTCCTTCCTAGAATCAAAGTGTTTCCTCCGGGTAGCTCTGCAAAAGGATCAAAGTGCAGTATCTGTGCAATCATTGAAATTTTTTCACATAGTATATATATATATATATATATATATATATATATATATATATATATAGTAGAATGTGGATTCACTCTAAAACAACTTGACTTCCATAGTATAAAGTTGAATGTATCAAACACTCTATGAAATAAATCCATCACATATCAGACGTTGCTTTATATTATTATATTAGGATATATTGCTAACCTGATCTGCATCATATGCATTATGTATACATACATATATATAAATACATACATATATATATATATATATATATATATATATATATATATATATATATATATATATATATATATATATAATGCATATATATGTATATATATATATGCATATATATATATAAATGTACATGTATATGTATATGTGTATATATATATATATGTATATACCATTAGTGTTAATGATGATGTTCTTGTCCTGTTTTAATTTTGGTAGGTGCCCAGGAGGCTAGAAAGTCCAATTCATGAGCCAGACACTCTCGCACAAATGGGACATCTTAAAGCTATTGGTGGAACAACACTGCAGCCTTCCTCTTTTTTTCCGCCAAGTTCTTAGTTGGCTCCGACGGTTTTCTTCAAAGTGTTGTGTATCAAGCTTCGCCGGCCTATCCTCTCCGAGACTCTTACTTCCTGTTCCTCTGGGGGTATCTTTGCCGAAGATGGTCTTTGATGCAGTCTTTAAACCTCCTCTCGGGGCCTGCTACTTTTCTCTCGCTTTGTGTCAAGACCCCATAGAAGAGTTATCAATCGGACAGTAAATTCTGCATACATACACACAAGCTCTCAACTGAATGTTGATAATATCCACTCACTGTTGAAATTGATGGGCTACAAATATCACCATCAACTTCTGTATCTTATAACAGTATAACAACCACTATTACTACTGCTTTGATCATCATTACCACAACTACTAATGCTTCTGCTATGATAGTGGTGAGCTTTAGTGGGCACATTGGTAATAATGTTTTTTAGCCAGTAGCAAGATGCCTATCATGGCAGTGGCATAGCTGGAGGGGGAGCAAGGGAACAGGCACTGCCCTCAAGGTAATTCTTCAAGAATGGTGCCTTCTAAACAATTTCTCAACTCTTCAGTTCCTTTGTGCAAGTTGAATCCAATTATTTTTTTTATTAGTATGTTTTTCACTTCATTGGATGGCCTTGGAAGTATTCTGGTTGCATTACTTCAACTCAGTTAACATCAACTTCCCAGTGTCTTGAACTTTTTCTTTTCATCATACTTCATTTTGCTTTCATTTCCCATTCAAAAGGTAAAATAATTAAATAAGGCACATATTATAGAGAGCTTTGATCTTAAATACAAAATAACAATGTCATACTTCCTTTAAAACTGGATCTTCCTCGTGCTTTGATATTGAATGCAAAATAACAATTATGTACTCCATTTAAAACTCTATCTTCCTTGTGTTTTGATCTCATGTACAATATAACAATTCAATACTCCTTTTATAACTTCTAGTAATCACTTATTGATACAACTAACAGAACACCAATTAGTTCTTCAGTGAAGTCATGAACACTAACTCTGCCATCCAAAACAAGATTACCGAAGCTGTAAGTCTTACAAACTACTAATTCTTTATTTTTGTTTATTTTATTTGATGAAGTGCGGTAAATGATTATTATTAATTTATCTACTCATTGCTGAAGGGTACCCTGTCTGAGTTCAGTTGTAATAAAAAAACAACAATTAAGATGAACATAAATAGTAGCAATAAAGATAATTGTTATAATTTACTATAAGTACAAATGCATTATAGCTCTATTTCTGTAGTCTCGATACACACAAGTAATTTAAGCTTTGTAAATTATGGAGAAGTTCATAATAGTGGTAATAGTTGTTCAATTGAAGCGAAGCATAAAAAATGAAAGTTTTTTTTCTCCGAAATGAAATGACAACTGTAATGATAACAATTTCAAAAATGTATTTTTTGTTTTCAAAGCTAGTATGATAAAGAGAGAAAGGAAGGGGAGAAGGAGAGAGAAAGAAATGGAGAAAGGCAGGAAGAAAGAGGGAAGGGAAGAAAGAAAGGAAGGAAGAAAGGGAGAAAGAAAGAAAGGCAGGAAGGAAGGAAGGAGAGAAGGAAGAAAGAAAGAAAGAAAAAAGAAGGAAAGAAAGAAAGAAAGGCAGGAAGGAAGGAAGGAGAGAAGGAAGAAAGAAAGAAAGAAAAAAAAAGAAAGAAAGAAAGAAAGAAAGAAAGAAAGAAGGAGAAAAAAGAGGGAAGAAGAGGAGAAAAATACAGGAAGAAAGGGAAGGGAAAGACAGAAAGGCAGGAAGGAAGGAAGGAGAGAAGGAAGAAAGAAAGAAAGAAAGAAAAAAGAAGGAAAGAAAGAAAGAAAGAAAGAAAGAAGGAGAAAAAAGAGGGAAGAAGAGGAGAAAAATACAGGAAGAAAGGGAAGGGAACGACAGAAAGGCAGGAAGGAAGGAAGGAGAGAAGGAAGAAAGAAAGAAAGAAAGAAAAAAGAAGGAAAGAAAGAAAGAAAGAAAGAAAGAAAGAAAGAAAGAAAGAAAGAGAAAAAAGAGGGAAGAAGAGGAGAAAAAGATAGAAAGGAAGGAAGGAAGGAAAGAAAGAAAGAAAGAAGAAAAAAGCAGAAAGAAAGGTGCAATGATGGAGAAAAAAGAAATTAGATAGAAATGAGAATCGATAAAAAAAAAGGGAAAGGAAGATAAAGACAAAAAAAGAAAAAAAGAGAGGAAGATAGTGTTCTAAGAGAAATAAAGAAAAAAGAAAGAAAGGTACAATAATGGGGGGAGATGAACGAGAAAGAAAGAAAATAAAAATAAGAAAACTTACAAAAAATAGAGACGTCGACTCTAATGAAAGATTTTTAAAAAATATTCAAGTATATTTTGTTTTGCTCCGAAGATAATATTGTTTTGAATGGAGACCATCCTCAATTTAACGAGATATAATTCCACAATAGCCCCTACAAACGCCACCACCTCTGCCACCAACACTACTACTACTACTACTGCTACTACTACTACTACTACTACTGATATTTCGAAGCAATTGCTAAAAATAAAATTAGGATCACCACTTTTACTTCTACTCCTACAACAGACCATGCTGCAATTACTACAAGTGTCATCTAAAAAGCACTCAGGGAGCTCATACCTCAGCCACCAATGTACACTAACTAGAAAAATAACGAGATTAAAATATCGAAGAACATAGAAGAGATCGCTATTCCAGCAATATGTACAAATATTGAGTCACTTCCCTCGAAATTCAAATTCAGCATTTACGTTTACAGTTCGTTTTTTTTAATCTCTTCTCGTGTGGATTAATAAAATATCCCTCAATCGAAAACAAATTCTGGGATTCACCCCCAAATTTATTCACTTGTTCCTTAGCCGGTGGCCTACCCCTTCACAGTATTTCATTGAAATTCGCTGAGAACGTTTGGAGATACCGTGTAGTCAGACAGGCATAAAAAACAGGATGATAACTCTCTAAATTCGTATGCATAGGCAGACTAGAAAGCACTCTGAAAACGTATACCTGTGTCGACACCGTACAATGAAAAAAAGATATTAAAGAACAGGGGAGAGGACTCAATTCTTGCGAAACGTACAAATATTCAGTTACTGCCCCACATATGCGAATGGGAAGCCTTCAGTTGAGGGAGGAGGCAAAGGGTTTGATTTGCCCGAAATTATACTCCCTTTTGCCTGAATAGGCGGGTAGGGTAGTTATCCTCTCTCCTCTGGCTCGTACGTTTTTGCTGCCCCAAAACTTAACCACTTCTTCCGTACCTTAATGCTCTTCCTCAAATTGAATGAGAATTGAATGAGAAATTTCGGATACATCGTGTGGACAGACACAGACATACAGAACAACAGCGAATACATTCCTCTTCCATCTTCATAGCGGTATATGACCACGCTTGCCAAATTAGCTATATTCGGGCAAAATATGGCTGATTCTTCCTTGACTTAGCCGATAAAAATCAACGATTACGGCTAGATATTGCCTCCCTCAAATACTTAAGCTAAAAGAATATTCAGTAAGATGAAGATAATTAAATCAAAATTGAGAAGTAGAATGAAAGCAAAAAATGCTAAAAGCACTATTAGCAGTTAAATTTGGATTGAAAAGACACAATATATGTTATAGTATCTGTGAAATAACAGATAGGTCCTCACCATCTACAGGCACAATGGCTTCATACTTGAACAAAAATTACCTCTGTCCCTAAACGATTGATATTTGAAGATGATATCCATTATTCTGATGATTAAATCTGATTAGTTTAAGGAAAGTGCATTTACAATTTTGTATCAATAATTTGTACTGTGATTTTAAAATACAGTAATTCTATTTGATAAGTGGACTCTAAACGAGTATAAGTAACATTCTAAGCCATGAGGCTGGCAGGAAATGGAGAAAAAAATCTAGCTAATTTTAGCCATTTCTGGAGAGGGTTTCAGCTATAGCAAACCATACAGGGCAAGATAGTAAATAACATCAGCTTGATCGTGGACCTGATTTTTCGAAAGGGAAAACTTGTTCAGTATCGTCTAATATACTAGAGATAATATCTTTGAGTTGCAGCAAGGCAGAATGGGAAAGTTCGATTCATGCCTTACAAGAAGCAAAGCGATAATAACAACAGATATGATCAGGGTTCAAAACTGTTCATTTATCATAGCTTCTATCATTGTAGCTAAATGATGGTCAGCTTTATATATCGCTATGACTGTCGTTTAAAATGGCTAAAATTGACTTAATTATATATAATTGATCTATTCTAAATTTTATGTACCCCTCTGAAATTCACTTTAAAAGACTCCAGAACAAATAATTGATAAAAATATACATTTACTTCAATTAAACTAACCAGCTATATAGATTTTTATCGGCTAGATTGGAAAAGAATCAGCCGGATATAGCAGGAAAATGGCTAATTTAGCAACTGTGGATTCTCTCGCTTCAACAATAGTGAACCTTTCCAATACAACGACCATCACATCTTCACCATCTACTATGTTTATTTACAAATTCAATACTACTACTCCTATAGGAGTCCCTCTTTATAACGTGGGTGTTGGGGCACAAGAGAGAAAACCCCGTTATAACTGAACTGAACGACGGATGATCAAATGTCAATTACAAGAACCAAAACAAATTAGCCGCTGAACGAAGGCATTGTTTATTTTCATCTCATAATCAGAGTATTTATGAGCAGTGTAAAACACCATGTAATTTATGTATCAATCAGAGAAATTTTACATTAAAGTCTTTTGATGAAATTTTATTTTTGTTACCGTTATTCTAGGAGAATGAGCGATAGGCAAACATGTTGGGGTGGGGCAACAATATTCGGTAATTGACTGGAATTGGTTCGTAAATTCTTTGTGTAAAAATATGAGCATGAGAAATCACGTGGTAAGGGTTTCAAGGTAGGGGTTGGGGATATGGCCAGGGTTGGGTTTGGGGGTATAAAAGAAGGTCCCCGGAAAATGGAATATAATTCATGTAAGCCGCACCTACATAGAATTATCGAAAAGTAAAAGCCCGTTTTAGCATTGTTGTTACATAGTGAATTGAACCTCCCCCGTAAAACTATGAAAAAATAAATTTTTATAAGAAATACTTTCAGGTGTATATGCATTTTAGTGCTGTGAATATAGATGAATAAATAAATATATTGTTATAAATAATCTTTAAAAATAATTTACGAACCTATTCCGTTCATTTACACAGCAATTTCACGAACCGCACTATACCTGGGGAGATCTATATTTCTACTAATACACCTGACACCATGTCTTCAAAATCTACTACCACTACTTCTACAACTACTATTACCAATAATACTAATACTACTATCACCTCCAAAATATCATTATTATTACGACCTGGGGTTGCCGAGAGGATGCTTTGTTATTAATAGCTAAAACTCTATTTAAAATGGCTAATTAGATATATTTCATATATATATATATATATATATATATATATATATATATATATATATATATATATATATATATATATATATATATATATATATATATATATATATATATATATATGCATATATATATACATATATATATATATATATATATATATATATATATATATATATATACATATATATATATATATATATATATATACATATATATATATAAATACATATGTATATATATATATATATATAAATATATTTCATACATATATATGTATAAATATTTCATATATATATATACATATGCATATGTGTATTTGTGTTTATATATATGTGTGTGTGTGCGCATATATATATATATATATATATATATATATATAAATATACATATATATATGTGTGGGCATGTTTTATATATATATATATATATATATATATATATATATATATATATATATAAATATATATGTATATAATATATATATATATATATATATATATTCATATACATATTCATATATATATATATTCATATATATATATATATATATATTCATATATATACACACACATATATATATATATATATATATACATATATATTCATATACATATTCATATTCACATACATATTCATATATATATACATATATATATATATATATATATATATATATATATATATATATATATATATATATATATATATATATATATATATATATATATATATATATATATATATATTATAGCGATTTCCAGATAGAAAAAACCCTGTAAATTGGCCACACTGTCTAGACACAACCAAAAACATTAAGATCTAGAAGTAAAATGGCAACGGAGCATCTTCTAACCGCGGTAAATCAAACCGCGTTATAATGAGGGGATTCTAGAACACTTCTAACACCGTATCTTCGATCTCTACTACAACTACAACTACTACTACTATGACCAAAACATTCATTATTACTAGGGTGTACGTTTTTAACACCGCACACACCTCCCAACGCTTTCTCCCACGAATTTAATCAGCGATGAGGCCACATTAGAGCAGGGTTGCCAGATAGTTGGAGACGTGTATGGCTAAAAACACACAGAAACAGCCACAAAAATGGCCAATTGCCAAAATTGTTTATAAAACATAGTAATGCTGCAGTAAACACATACACATTCACACACAGACACGCGACACTGGGACACACACACACACTATATTGAAAAATTATCTGCAACAGTGTATACTTTTTTGCTTAGTATAAATAATAGAAAGTAAAGATCCAGTTTAGCATCACGATTACATTGTAAATACCTCCCTCCATCCAAAAATGATTTTATTTCAGAACTGACAAAGGAAACGAAGGCCTTACGGAAAGCACGAACAATTACTTTGTCAAATTTGGCCGTACAATGGCCAATATGGTAAATCCGCCGTAGAGGTATGATTAGGGCCGGTCCAAGTAACTGGCAACATGGAAAGTCACCCAGGACGCCAAGTATTAAGAGGCGTCTTACATGCGTCCAAGGCAGCTGGACTTTACAAATACAAGCGGAAAACGAGGAAACAGATTAAACACTAAAAAGTCAAAATTAAAAAAAAAAAAAAAAGAAAAAACATTAATGTGAAGTCAGACTTTTCAGGAATATCTGACAGTTAAATACTTCCTGAGGTAAAACTGAGAGAAACAATAGACGAAGGATATTCTCATGACCGACAACAAGCTCATTTGATTAATGCATTGTAATTTTAATTATTGGTGTTTACTGCTAAATATCAATCTATATAGTATATAGTACCTATGTATAATCTATACAGTTATTTTTCTCATTATTAAACATAAATAAAGAAGTCTGGTTGGTCACCTAAAAGAAACTGTCACATAACCAATATCTTTCAGCAGCATGCCGTGTTGGGGGTGCTAAACTTGGAAAATAGAAAAAGGTGATCAATGAATAAGTTACTTCTCTCGCGTTTTGTGGGATCACTAAAAAGTTTGGACTTTCAAGAAAAAACACACAAAAAACAAGCGGGCATAAAACTGTGAACAATTTAGCATATATTTACATTGTAAATTGAACCTAACACTAAAAAAACTTTTTTGGGGGGTTAAAAACAAAACGTTTTTCATATACTTAATAAGTGGTAAAAGTTTGAATTTTCAGCCCTCTAGATCCATAGCTGCGGCCAAAACACGTGATACATGCATGCATACATACATGCATACATACATACATACATACATACATACATACATAGCCTGCCGGACTGATCGATTTGAAAACTGAAGAAACCTATTCTGACAGTTTGGGAGACAGTTTTGGTTGACGGCCTATGATAAAGACGATACTGTACTTTATACCGTGATTCAGGTTGCCCGGGGCGCCAGAAGCCGTAGGGACTTCCCTGGGTTAGCGTCCACTACCCAACCGCCTTATATCGCGAACCGCGCTATAACGGGCCGTGCTATATCAAGGGACGCATGTACTACAGTTTCGAACTCTTATAACACCATATCTTCAACTCTACCACTACTGCTACTGCTACTATTACTGCTACTACTACTACTACGACCAAAACATTCATTATTATTCGGGTGTACATTTTTAACACCGCTATCCAACTCTTGTCGCTTTCTCCTACGATTTTAAGCAGCTATGAGGCCGCTTTCACATTAGAGGTAGAGATGACTCATGTTTGCCAGGTTCCTCTTCACCCCAATGCCCCATCCATCCCAGGGTTCTTAGCTCGTTCTGTAGAAAGGCAGCAACTCGTGTGATCTTACCATGTGTTTGTTTCTCCCTTGCCTCTGAAGATCCCTTATCTCACAGCAGTGTATCCATCCACTTCAGGAATAATAGGCAGTGTTGCCAAATTTATTTTCAAATTTACATCCAGAATTGACACGGGAAAAACATCTAAAAACATCTAGATTATCCGTAAATACATCTGAAAAATAATGCATGGCGGGCTTCTCAAAGTAGGAGTCGGGGTCGCGTAAAAATCATTTGGGGTCGCGGAAATATTTTTGAAAAAAAGATCTTTTTAAAAAATGAATGTATTCCTTCTGGTACTCATTCGAAAAATAGATCAATGCTGTTCACTAACTTCTTAGAAGTATATCTCTGCCAACGGAAGTTCTCAATGAATTACAAGGAAATGTTTTCGGAAAGGTTAAGCAATAAATAGGGAAGGAAGATTTTGGTTGAATTTGGGGGCGGATCCAAGAATTCTTTCATGATTTAGAGCTTTTCTTCAATTTTTTTCACATAAATACAAGTATACATTCATGACTGTCCATCCGATATCTCCAAATTGTCCTCTATGAATTTCAATGAAATTTTGCAAAAAGGTGGACAATATGCCACGGAAGGAGTGATTAATTAATCAATTATTCAAAGGGGCGGATCCATCCAAAATTACCTCCCCAATATCATAATTATATATCCGCAAGACATATTGCCAAAATGCCATGTCCATCCACCCTATATCTCTAAAGGTTCTCAATGGATTAAAATGAAATTTCGTGAAAGGGTGAGCAATAGGCTACGGGAGAAATGATCAAATTTTAGGGCGGATCCATGCACAATCACTTCACTTAACGATATCAGCCCGCCCCCGTGGATATGTTGTGAAATAATTTTAGTGCGCTTATTCTGAACCATAGATAGAGCTACAGCGCCTAAAACGCTTCACTTTCCATTATACATTTGTCGATGACCAGTTTTGGCCATTTTCTGACCGTTTTTAGTATCTTCTCGGTGAGTTTCTGGCAACTTTTAGGCATTTTTGTTTTGCTTGAAAAAATAATGCTTTTAAACAACACTGAGCATTTCTATTCGACTAAATGAATGCCCCCCCCCTACTCGTACCCTGGGGACGAGCCTGTATGTATTATCCCATGCCTTTCCGTTCTTCAGATAAATTCCAATAAAACCGTGTGGATGTCACGGTTCGGAAGAAGTGATTAATATTGGGATCGGATCCACCCATAGTTACCTCCCCAACATCACTGCTCTATGTCCAGAATAAACAATATTAAATATTCTCTGTCCATTCACATGAAATTTCCAAAAGATCTCAATGAATTCCAATTCATTTTTTATGGATGGGTAAAAAATAGGCTATGGGAAAAGTGATTAAATTTTGGTGGGTGCGATTTTGTTTCCGATTGGGATATATTTTTTCTATTTTTTCATTCATTCAAGAATTCGCTTGTGACCGTCCAAATGACACCTGGAAAAGTCTTCAGTGGATTTCGATGGAACTTGATGGAAAGATGAGCCATTGGCTAGGAAGAAAATATCAAAATTTTGGAGCAGATCCAGGATTTTTTTTCGATTGAGTTAGCGTACGGCTTTGGCAGAAGTATGTGTTTACATGGAGGGATCACAAGACAGCGCAGTATGTTAGAGAAAAGACACGAGTCAGAGATATCGTAGAGGTTATTAGAAAAGTTAAATTGCAATGGGCTGGTCATGTTGCAAGAATGTCAGACAACCGCTGGACATCACGACGAGTGCTTTCAGGTATCCTTCATTCTTTGCATGCTTTACCAAAATGTAAATGATAACACTAAGTATTTAATGAAATAATGTTCAATTAACCATGCTACTCAACTTGTGAGGGCTTATTAACTTATTAAGCGGGTAAAGTTTAGTTCAGTGTCGGTTACCAATTTCGCATTCCAAATATCGAATTGTTTCCGTAATTTTTCCAATAGACTTTTCCTTTTGGACCTTTTTAACTGCAGCGTAAGTTGTGGTTCTTGAATGGCAGAAATGTATTCACAAGACCAAATCTAATCGGTTAACAGCGATTGTAAGGAATTGAGTAATTTGCAGAGAGAATGGTTAAAGAGAAATAGATAGCGTTCGTAACAAAGAGAGGAAGTTGTTATCTTAAGAGGAGGGGGGCTTACCTCTATTAGATTTGGGAAGCCTTGCATCAGAAATAAAACGAAAAATAGTGTCCGAAATGCGATAGAAGTCACTTCATTTATATCATAATAACCAAGGTCAGCTTAAACTAGCAGGAGGCCTATTGCATATCTTATAAAGAGGCCCTAACTTGAAAAAATGCCCATAAATATTAGAACATATGATTTTTTTTTTACTTTCATACAAATACGTCCGGCATATGAATAATTCAATTTTAGTTCAATTTATTTTAGTTTGTTATTATGAATAATTATTATTCATTTTTGCTATTATTTACCTTCACCTTGATAGTTCTTGATTGCGATAAAAAGCAACAACAATTAAGATGAAGCTAAGTAGTATCAAAAATGAAGGATCATCATTTTAGTATTAGTATAAGAAGCTGTCCACTAAAACGGTCATTCAAGCTGGCAAAATAGGTTTCTTGATTTTTCAGTCGCGTGTTTATGTACGTATGTATACATGACGCGTATAGGCCACACTGAAGGAGCTAGAGCGCTAAAATTTTCAACATTTTCCTCTTAAACGTCTTTCAACACCCTCTCCTAGATGTGGTTTTAATGGGGGGTTCAATTTGTTAGTGTAAGTCTATACTGAATTGATCTCTGAGTTTGAGCCAGCATTCTAGAAAATTCAGACTTTCTCAGCGATCACTACCAAACAAAGGAACGACTCATTCATTGGTCACTTCTTTTTCAATTTTTCGATTGATCACTCCCAACACGGTATGCCGCCAAAAAACAGTTTCTATCAAGTGACTAACCAGTTTTCGTTTTGCTCTTTGTTGCAGCGGCTATGACTACAATTTCAAACACCTTCATATTTAACGTGTCGTGTGTGCATTACACAGACACTACACTTCCATTATTCACTGTGTTAGAAAAAAAACAATTAGAGGAAATGATTGAAAAAAACCTGGAACACCCAATCGTTCATAAAAGTTGAAGGCAGTGTTGTGATATGGTAAATGAGCACGTTCGGGGCCACTGAATCGGAATTGGTAGCGCGGGGCTCCTGAAACTGCGGAGTCGGTAGCATATACACTGTTACTCAATTGTTAACCCCCGTTAAAACGTCTCAAACAGATTTCGGGATTAGAAAACGTAAATACAATTCAACATCTAAAAATATCTACACCTCGGTTAACAACATCTAGATTTACATCCAACATCTAAATAGAAATTTCCGAGATCTAAACACAGCCAAAAACATCTAGATCTAGATGAAAAACATCTAAATTGGCAACACAGTATTAGGGTGCTGTTGGCGAGGAAGGGCACCAGTCGTTTTCACAATCTATGGCTAGCCCGTCCCCCACGCGTTCGGTTAACGACCCCGCCCATTCCTTGTTTATATCCAGTACTACTTCAGTATTCTATATAAAGCATTTCTTTTCCGTTCGTTCTCTTTTCTTTTTAATGTTTTCTAGTACAGAAAGACCCCACCATCCACGGAATCACCAACCACGCTTTCATTTATCCGCGGTTGGCCCAATTTAAATGTTTTGGTTGTGCTCAGACGTCAGTAATTGCTATTTAGATGATTTTTAATAAAGCGGGGACTACCTGTACTTCGACTCGGTACATAGCAGGGAAAGTGGTCCCGATTATAAAGTTTAACACCCTCGCAAACTCGATACTTGAAAAGGCGCACAAAAAAAAAGAAATAAGGGAAATTCATTGAAGTAAGACATAAATTAATTCATAAATTTGAATTATATGGTTAATGTTTTGAATAGAATTTATTGATTAAAAAAAACAAAGAAACTGTGCGCCGTTTAGCATCAAGGGTGTGCGAGGTTGTGACACTTTCAATAGGGATTATCTTCCCTACATTGTGCCCCTTTTCCTTTCGCTCTCATTCCTTTTTGAGCTCATCAAGTAGAACAGGACCCCAACATTCGTGGCTTCAGTTATCCGCGGCTGGTCCAATTCAGATGTTTTACCTCGAAATCTACTGACTTCTAGTAGCGTCTACATCAGTGTTTCTCTAACTGGTGAAGCATACATTTCTACCTACCTACCTACCTATCTCATTTGGTTCATATCTATCTATCTATCTATCTATCTATCTATCTATCTCATTTGGTTCATATCTATCTATCTATCTATCTATCTATCTATCTATGTTTGTTCATTATCTATCCATCTCTGTTCATTTTCTATCTCAGATAGCTTAGAACAGAGAGAGATAGTGAACAAAAATAGTTCATATCTATCTATCCATCTATCTATCTATCTATCTATCTATCTATATATATAAATATATATATATATATATATATATATATATATATATATATATATATATATATATATATAAAATATATATATATTTATTTATCTATCTATCTACGTTAATTTTGCGGGTTCGATACCAGCAAAAATATCTGACAGAACTAAGAAAAGGTTTTCAAAGATAAACTGTGAGATAAACTGATTCCATGATACAATCATCAAAACGAGATATGTATGTATGTATGTATGTATGTATGTATGTATGTATGTATGTATGTATGTATGTATGTATGTATGTATGTATGTATGTATGTATTAAGAAATGGATATATAATTCGGCAGAATAATTATGAATGCATTTTTATTACTTAGGAACAATTTGGAATGACCTCCCGTTATTACACAGATAATGTAGCACTCGGCCTAGACAGTGGGAATAGAATAAACAATTGAAGAAAATAGTACTGCTGTAGGATGTTTTTTATGGATGGTCGATATTCACAGTTTGATTACACATACCTCCTATCTTGGGGTGCTCTTCTTAATCTTCGAAAATAGTTTATAGCAAAAGTTAAGTTTCTTTACTGCTACATCACATAACAGAATTTCTTCTGTATTTTCCATTTTAAAGAATATCCGTCTGCATTGACTTCTGGTATTTGCTTTCTCAAGCTAAGGGACTTCTAAACTGACGAATGCCTTAAAGGCACATCAACGGTTCTTTTTGATTTTCATGTTCTCAGTAAACACTGAAAGTAAATATCCTGTTAGCATGGGCGTCCGCTAGCATTTTTTTCCAAGGGAGGGGTGTATATTTCGCGGGGGGGGGAAAGGATATATTCAGCATATGTCTAAGTGGCGACTCAGTTACCAGCGAATTATAATACCATCGTTTCATATGGTTAATCAAGTCAAGTTAGATGAAACATTTGCACGAACACCATAATCCTTCATTGACCATAGGGTTCCCCTGGCTATATTCTGTTATGTACTTTAATAATGCAAAATAGATAACTTTTGGACTCCAGTTGTGTTAAGGTATCGAACTCAACGATAGCCCCAATTTTTTTCATCTAGTCTTTTTCAGAACTAACTATCCTTTCAGTCGGAACTTTTTTCCCGTTGAAGCCTCTTTTGCAACCGAATCACCTCCATTTTGCTACCTTTCGAAGATTCTTCTCATTCTCTTTGTTTTCGATTCATTTTTTAAGACACAAAGTTTTAGAACTAACAACTTGTTAGTTTTCAGAAATTTTTGAGTCTTCAAGAGAGGTTTCTATTTACAATATAACTATAATTCTAGATCGGGCACTTACTTTCGGCCATTTTCACCGAAATATGGAAAGGATTTTTCAGGCCAACACAGACACAAGTTAAAAATGTCGCATGATGTTTGGAAAAAATATTTAAAAATTTGTACAAAATTGAATCGGACCAAAGGGGAGATAATTTATGTTGGCCGTAAAAATGTCAGAAAGTAAAAGCCCAGGTTAGCATTATAGTTACAACTGTAAATATAACCCACCCACACCTAGGAAAACCTTAAAAGCACCACTTGCTCTGAAACGTAACAAAATTCCGAGTGGTTGTAAGGTCTAATGGATTGAAAGCAATAAAAATTGGAAAAGAACTGTATGCCTGGAGAAGAAAAAAAAAAAAAAAAAAAAAGAAAGAGAAGAAAAAAAAGAAAAGAAAAGCTAAAATAAATCTTAACCACATCCTCACATTCGGAGCCCTTTTTTTTCGATTAAGAGAAAGCCTTATTTGCAAGCGAATCACCCCATATTTTCCATCTTTCAAATCCCTTTCCCCGTTTCTCCTTTTCTTTCAAATCTCCCTGACTCTTTCTAAAGAAAACAAAATCTGTATTCCTACCAGAGGGAAAATCTATATTTCCAAATGGTGGTTGGGAGATATTTTTAACAACAAAATTATTACCCTCAAGTAGAAGAAGAGTCAATTATTACGGACAAGGAAACAAAAGAAATCACAGGTTTAGATTTGAATAAGCAGAAAATTAGAAAAAAATTAAAGAAAGAGATCTTTCTCAAGTAATTCTATGCTTTCAAACCATGAGACTATATTTCTACTTAAATTTGTCTGTTTTGAGAGGAAATTTGTCATGCTCTTATGAGGGGTTCTATTCATAGGGTAACTTTAATGCTTAACTAGACCATTACTTTCCGTCCGACCTACGGAAGTATAGCTTCAGAGTATTCGTTTATTATTAATACTTTTTTCCGGTTACTTCCTTATTTGTAATAAATCGGTTAGAGTTGAAAGAAATTTAAGTTTTTTTTGAAAAGATATTTCGCATTAATACCAACTGAAACTTTGAAACACACTTCCGGGCAGAGCCACACCGGCCCACACGCACCAACGGGCAGGCCAGGCCCTTTCAGCTTTTTGTGTCACTCTCATTAGAATATCAAAGAAACTCAGATGACGAACAACTCTCAGTTATTACGTTTCCATTTGCTATTTTCAAATAACATTTTGGTTAAGACACCAACTCCCACCCGAAAACATTTTAATAATCTTACCTATTTCATCAAATGTTTGTCCGTCTGTCTGTCATCGTATAACTCAATAATGGCCAGAATTATGACCAAGTTGTTACTACTGAAACCCCTGAACAGTTGGTTAGTCTTAAACCACCACCAGTTTTTAGTCCAATTTACAATGTAAGTTTATCTCAAATTTGTCCCTTATTTTGTACCTAAAACTTTCAACTTATTACTCATCACTATCATCAGCCTTATTGCGTCCGTTGTTGAACAAAGCCCTTCTCCAAGATTCGCAAGACCTCTCTATCATGGGCGTCGTGGAGCCAATACTTTCCGAACTTGTTTAGTTCGTCACACTATCTCATCACATCGCATACGATTCCTACTGATCCACGTCGTGATGTCTAGTGATCGTCCTACATTCTTGCAACATAACCAGCTCATTGCCATTTGTGCTTTCGAATGTTCTCTGTGATATCTCTGACCCTGTTTGTTTTATATCATAATGTACTGTCTTGTGATCTCTCCATGTGAGGTTGAGCATGATTCTCTCATGCGCACGTTTCATAGTTCAAATTTGAGGGTCAATCTTTTGGTTGGGTTCTATGTTTCAGCTACATAGGTGACTATCAGGGGGTTGCATTGGTTGTAGACACTTCTTCTAAAGATTAATGGTATTAATGTTTGTTTTTGAAGGTTGAGCTTGCCCCACAGAAAGCTTGCAGGTCTTGAGTGATTCTCCGCTTGAATTCTTCTTCTTTTGAGGATTTCATGGAAATATCTGCTTACTATAATTCACCACATGTCTTTCTTTCGGTTTGTTTTAGCATAGCTAAGAACCACACAACATCTTCCCATTAATTTTTTGTTGTTACTCACGGGATCCCGTGGCAGATTTTTAGCAGATTAATTTTTAGAAATACTAACACTTTTCAAGATTTAGTGTATGTGTGTGTGAGGCCAATTTACAATGTATTTTCGCGCTAAATTTCTGTATGTTTTGTATCTTACTTTATCACTTATTATTACTGTAATTCACTGGGCACCAACAACTATTTACTGTCATTAATTTATCATTCACCCAACAGCTGTCCGTCCATCTGTGTAAGCATTACTCAAGAACGGCTAGACTTGGGGCAACTTAATTTTCTGTGGTTGGTAATGGGACCCAGGGCATGGTTTTGCGTATCAGTCTTTGAAAATTAGAAAAAAAGAAAAAACGTTGGGCCTGCGTTCGCATTAACCCCCAATAATAACGATCTGATTTCCGCGTATCTACCAATCTAGCAAGCTAAAGATAAATGTATAATTCCGTTAATCTGACTCAAGTAGCCGAAATCTTGCTTAGTACTCAGAGGCACCCCGATAGTTTTGATCTTTAATTTGCTTCACAGGCCGGAGTTACACCTTCCGGTAAGAATCAAAGAAGCGTAGATAACAAATCACAGGGGAAGTAACAATAATTCGAAGTTGTACTCCTGTACGCCGGGCGCAAAGTGATGGTCTACTTGGCATTGTAATTATATTATAAATGGAACCTCCTTCGTGAAACCTTAAATATTTTTTTCTCAAAACAAATTTCGGTGGGTAGAGTGAGATTGAAAGAACAAAAATCAAAGTCGAATTTATATTCTCTTCTTTTTTTTTTTTTTTTTTTTCGGATATTCGACTTGATGAAATATTAACATCAAATCAGTCATATATTTTATCCTTCCAGGGCTGGAATAAAACGGCTTGTTGCCCTAAGCAAAGCTCAAGGATTTTCAAAATGATACATTCCTGAAGTAATGAAGGTTATGTTCACTTGAAACACATCAGGATACTTTAGAAAAAATTCATTTTCCCACAAAACTACTTCACAAAACCACATCTTTACAAACGAAACTTGTGCTTGCATAATGACCAGTTTTCTATAATAATATTTGTGGGGTCAATAGAATCAGTTGGATGTTCAAATTAACTTAGTATATGAGAGAAAAAGATTTAGATATAAAAATTCAAACTTTCATGCTAAACGATTCAAGCCTCTTAAAAAAATTGAACCCAGGAAATTGCAAGAAACCGGGGGTACCCCTTCTCTCTTGATGACCTTAGCACGTGTTTATTTTGCTTGAAGGCTAGTCAAGGATGGGTGACCCTTGAGTACAACCATAGTCATTTATATTCTCAATAAATCAATTTTGATTTTAATTTTTAAAAATAATTTTTGAACACGTAAAATAGTCACTTTATTTGTTTGTTGGTTAGTCGTTGGTTTGTACTCGGTTTGTCAGTCAGTCACGGGGAAAGGCAAAAATTGGTTTGTTGCCGGTTTGTCTGTCAGTCACGAGAAAAGACGGAAAGGCGAGACGTTGGTTTGTCGTCGGTCGGTCTGTCTGTTACGGGGAAAGGCGAGACGTTGGTTTGTCGTCGCTTTATCTGTCAATCACAGGGAGAGCCAGAAAGGTAAGACGTTGGTTTGCCGTCAGTTGGTCTGTCTGTCACGGGGAAAGCTAAGATGTCGGTTTGTTTGTCTGTCGCGGGGAAAGGCGAGACGTTGGTTTGTCGTCGGTTAGTCTGTCAATTACAGGGAAAGACGGAAAGACGAGGCGTTGGTTAGTCGTTTGTTTGTCTGTCTGTCACGGGGAAAAGTGAGACGTTGGTTTGTCATCTGTTTGTCTGTCTGTCACGGGGGAAAAGCGAGGCGTTGGTTTGTCGTCGGTTTGTCAGTCTGTCACGGGGAAATGCGAGACGTTGCTTTGTCGGTCAGTCACCGGGAAAGGCGAGACGTTGCTTTGTCACCTGCTTGTCTGTCTGTCACGGGGAAAGGCGTGAATGTTATTTATACATCAACGATGCCTTTTTCAAAAAGCTGGAAGAAGGAGGAGAGAAAGAGAAGGAAAAAAAAAGGAAGGTGAACAAAACGTCTGTCCTCCGACCAGCTCCATCCGGTACCTCACTCTCTCCACCCTCATCTCTCACCTGAGGCTCTACTCCCCCATCCCCAGACTGACACTACATAAAATGTTCGGACAGTTTCTATAAGAAGTTTTTTTTTCTTCTTTTCCAAAAGGAAAAGCAGCAAGGATGTCTAACAGTCTCTGGACATCACGACTCACAGCGCGGATCCCCTGAGATCATATGTGGAACTTTGGTCGATAAAAAATAGGAGAGCGTGACGGACTAAACAAATTCAATGAGTATTGGCTTCGCGACGCCCACGATCTTGCGGTGTAGCGAATCTTGGGGAAGGTCTATACCCTACGATGGACGTTAAAAGGTTGTTGTTGTTGTTGTTGTTGTTCGTGTTGTTGTTCGTGTTGGTGATGATGACGAAAATCAACTTTTATTCTAAGAGTACTTGCATTTGAACCATATTTTTTAGTTTTACAAATTTTTGCGTTTTTCAGGGTTTCTCAAGAGCTGCTCTGTTTACAATGTAACTATAACGCTCAATTGAGCATTTTCTTTCCGCCATTTTTACAGAGGTACGGCTTATATGACCCCATGTTAAAGATGACTTGGCTGCATGAAGCATAAAGATTTAAAAAAATACGAGAATTCATATGATATAAAATCGGATCAAAAAGAAGATAATTCATAAAAGCCGTACTTACGTACGTACCTCCGGTGAATTAGCAAGTGAGTGCTCAGTATAGCATTATAGTTTCTTTGTAAATACAAAACCCTTTTAGAGGGAACTTTCTGAGAAAATTATTTTCAAAGGTAACAAATTTCCGGGTGATTCTAGGGTCTAGTGACTTGAAAGCACCTCAGATATAAAGGAAAAACATTCTTCTAAAACTATCTTAGGTACGTGAAATAGGGAGTTTTCTTCCTTCTCTTCTATTTTTTTCCGTTTTCTCTTTCTTTCTGTTTTTTCACTCCCCCTTCTCTCTGACATTCTTTCTTTCTTTTTTTCTTCCTTTCTGTTTATCTATCAATCCCAGTCTGCCCATTATCTATCTATCTATCTATCTATCAGTTTATTTCTATCTATCTATCTATCTATCTATCTATCTATCTATCTATCTATCTATCTATCTATCTATCTATCTATCTATCTATTTATCAGTCTGTTAAAATCTATTTATCATTTATCTATCAATCTATCTATCCATCTAGTTAGCTGTCTTTTAATATCCATCCATTTATCTATCTCAGTCTGCAAGTATCTATCTATGAGTCCATTTATTTATCAATCAGTCTATCTATCTATCTATCTATCTATCTATCTATCTATCTATCTATCTATCTATCTATCTATCTATCTGTTCAGACTGTTCATATCTATCTATCAATCTATCTATCTATCTATCTATCTATCTTAGTCTGTTCATATCTATCTATCTATCTATCTATCTATCTATCTATCTATCTATCTATCTATCTATCTTAGTCTGTTCATATCTATCTATCTATCTATCTATCTATCTATCTATCTATCTATCTATCTTAGTCTGTTCATATCTATCTATCTATCTATCTATCTATCTACATTGTCACTTTCTTGTTACATAAATACGACACCTCTTTCTATCTTTCGTTTTCCATTATGAAATACGTACGCTTGAACACTTTACACGTACACCTATTATTTATACTCACATGTATGTACGTATGTATGTGTGTATGTATGGATGGATCCATGTGTACAAAGAAATAATCATTTGATTAAGAGATTATGTACGTACACAAGTGCGTCCGTTCGTACTCACTCTTATATAACTACGAAAACGTCATTTTGCAGCTAAAAATCAGTAATATATGTTATCGTTTTTTTTTACACGTGAGTATAAAGCCACCCCCCCAATTCTGACCCTGATTTCTTATATCAAATCTCTCGCATTATATACGAATAAACGTGGTAAATTTCCTTCTTTATGCACGAGCAGATACAGCTAATTTCTCGCACATACGTGTAAGGTATAGTAAATTTCTTACATTATACACGAGTAAAAACGGTAATTTCTCGCGTTATACACGAGTAAATACAGTAAATCTTTAGCACTATACACGAGTAAATACTGAAAATTCCTTGCATTATACACGAATAGATACGGCAATTTTTTCGCATTATACACGAGTAAATACGGTATATTTCTCGCATTATACACGAGTAAATACAGTACTTACCTTCACCTTTGTCTTAAACGAGTGTTGCCAAATTCATTTTCAGATTTACATCCACAACTGAGACAAGAAACATCTAAAAATATCTAGATTCTTCTGAATGCATCTAAAATAATCTGAACTCCAGTTAGTATTTACCTTACCCAGTTATCAAGAATCGTTTGTTATATATACCAAAAAATGTCGCTAGAACGGCTAAAATTAGCTACATTTGATAAGTATCGTGTACTTCAAATGTCATCTATGTATAATCATTTGAAGAAAAAAAAAACATACACTAAAATTCAGGAACAGATTATTAATAAAAACTGGACATTTCCTCTCATTAAACTTATTAGATGTAATTGGTTATAGTTGATTTTGACAAGCTAAATTGGAAAGAAGCCAGATCTAGCCGAAAAATTGCTAACTTGACAAACCTGGGTTTGTTTATTCTCCGCATTTTTTCTCATCTTACTTTCTTATTGTTCTTTCACCCTTTCTTTCTCTCTCTTCTTTCTCAGCTCACGTTCTCTCTTTCTCTCTCTTCTTTCTTTCTCGCTTCGTTAGTTTATTGATACTTATCAGTATATCTATCTATCTATCTATCCCAATTAGTTCATATATATCTATCAATCTATCCATCCCTGGAACTTAATATCTCAGTCTGTTTATACCTATTAAATAATCTATCTATCTATCTATCTATCTATCTATCTATCTATCTATCTATCTATCTATCTATCTATCTCTTCATATGTACGTATGTATATATCTCTGTTCATATCAATCTATGTTTCTATCTATTTATCTTCTTATCTGTCTATTTATCTGTCTCATTTTTTTCACATCTATCTATCTATCTATCTATCTATCTATCTATCTATCTATCTATCTATCTATCTCAATCTGTTTATACCTATCTTTCTATGGACTGAACAAATCTTCTCGTTTTATACAAGAGTAAATACGGTACTTACCTTCTCTCTATCTATCCTTTTTTTCAATATTTCTTTCTCCCTTTCTTTTTTTGGTACATATCCTTTCTTTATATCTTCCTTCTCTTTTTCTTTATGTAAATTCCCAATAACATCCTCTCTTCTCCGGGAACGTTACTAGTCCCCACTAACAGTAACACCATTTCTTTTGGCCTTCTCTAAACCAGGGTTGCCACCAGTTTTGCCAAATTTATTTCCAATTTACATCCAGAATCGTGTCGATAAACATCTAAATAGATCTGAATTCTCCAGAAAAAAAACATCTAAAAAAAAATTATCTGAAAATATACTACATAACATTTACCTCAGCCAACGAGAGGTGTATGTATTTGGTCACGTCTTATAATCTTTCCGTTTGTCCGTCACTGACGCTTATGGTCATTGGTATTTGTATTACCCGGTGTTTTTCCTTCTGTCCTTCCGTCTATCTTTCCTTCATTCCGTTTGTACACGCGATATTTCTAAAAGTCTCCAATGAATTCCGCTCAATTGGAGGAGTATATTTTGGAGTGGATCCATGCACAGTTACCTCCCTTAAATTTTAGCAAGCTGTCCCCACCATGTCCATACGATACCTCCATAAGTTCTCAATGAATTTCTATCAGATTTTCTGGAAGGGTGAGCAATAGGCATTAAGAGATGCGATTAAATTTTGGGGTGGATCCATGCACAATTACCCCCCCCCTGCCTCAGGGACAATTTCTGTATAACTTTTTCGCAATCTATCTATCTATCTATCTATCTATCTATTCACCTCTATCTTTTAATCTATTAATCTATCTATCTATACAAATCTTCCCATGTGAATCTATCTACTTATTCACATCTATCTATCAATCAATCTATCAATAAATTCACATCTATCTATCTCGTAATTTATCTATCTATCAATATTTGTTCACATCTATCTATCTATCTATCTATCTATCTATCTATCTATTTATCTATCTATCTATCTATCTTACGTAAATAGGTAGATAGATGTGAACAAATAGATCTATCTATCTATCCACAACTATCCATCCACATTTACCTATCTATCTATCTATTTATTTATATTTACATATCTATCTATCTATCTATCTATCTATCTATCTATCTATCTATCGATATATCGATTTATTCGTCTGTCCATATCTCTCTTTTCATCTGTCTATCTATCTATCTCTATTTAACTATCTATCTATCCCAGTCTGTTCATATAAATCTAGCCATCTATCTATCTAATCGTCTGTCCATATCTCTCTTTTCATCTATCTGTCTATCAATCTATCTATCTATCTATCTATTTATTCGTCTCTCCATATATCTCTTCATCTATCTATCTATCTATCTATCTATCTATCTATCTATCTATCTATCTATCTATCTATCTATTTATCTCTCTCTCTCTCTATCTATCTATCTATCTATCTATCCAGATCTCTCAATCTATCTATTTACACTGTCGCTTTCACATTTCATAAATATAGTACTTACCTTCTTCCTGTTTCTTTTCTTATCCTATGTTAATCCTTCAGCATTTTCCTTCCTTTCTTTCTTTGTACATACTATCCTTCTTTAAATCCTTCTTTTAAATCCTTCTTTAAATCCTTCTCTTCTTCTTCTTTTTGTGTCTTTCCATCATTCTCTCTTCTCCGACAGCACTACTAATCCCCACTAACAGGCCCAGCATTTCTTTCACCTTTCTCTGAACAAGGGCTGCCACCAGTGTTGCCAACTCTATATCCTTGTTTACATCCAGAATTGAGTCGAGAAAACATCTAAAAACATCTAGATTTTCCACCGGGGGAGCCGTTTAAAAAAAATATCTAATATATATTGAATCTTCAGACGTCCTTCGACGTAGCGCGGTTCGTTACAGCGCAGATCAGGATACGTGGACCCAAATACTTTTGTCGATACATACGTCGTCCCTCGACATAGAGCGATTTGTTATAGCGCGGTTTGCATAAGTGCAGTTCGCGACATGAGGCAGGTAGATCGTGAACCCTTACGTTTTTAAGCGTCCCTCGATATTGCGCGGTTTGTTCAAGTGAAGTTCGCGTTATAAGGCGGATGAACAACCATTTGTCCAGAAAGGCGTGAATTAAAACAGAAAGTCGTCAAAAGACCTACGCAATATGATCAAAATATTTCACACAATTTTTCAATCAATCAATATATAATTACTTGGTATTTTATACATAATTCATTTGAATTTAAGATGAAAACAACACCTTCGTTCATCGGTTGACTTGTTTTGACATAACGTGGCTGTCTCTCTTGGACCCCAACATCGCATTAATGGAGAAATACTGAAAGTTTTATCAAGATTGAAAAAAAAAAACAGTGAAAAATTTAATCAAATAATAATCAGATTAAATAACTCAGGTGACTTTCTCTTAGGGCTAACCAGCTAATTGGTAAAAACTACGTTAGCGTCAGTTACTAATTTCTCATTCTTATAACTGAATTACCTCCCTTATATCATTTTCACCTAGCCTCATGATCGGACTTACTTCCTTTGGATCTGAAAAGTCTTGCATCAGAAATTAAACGAAAAATAGAGTCCTAAATGCAATATGATTTTTTTCATTCATTTTATATCAACTCGTTATCCCCTGCAAAAACGTCCGAAACAAATTCACAGATAAAAACCCCAACATCTAGATATCAATTTCTGACATCTAAACGCAACCAAAAACATCTGAATCTAAATGTAAAAAAAATTCTGAACTGGCCACACTGGTTTCCAGCAAATGTACCAAAAACCTTGAGCTAAACGTACCAAATTCACCATAAAAGTACCAAACTCAAGAAAAATTTCAAATACTAATCAAAAGCAAATTAAACTTAAAATATCAAATATTTCACTCGACGATTATATGAAATTGAAATTTGAAAGGAAATGGTCATAAGATATCAATTTTTGTATACATAGTATCAAAGGGACTGGAAAGAAGTTAAAAGTATCAAGTTGGTATTTATGTACCAAAAGTAGCAGATAGACATCATGATCATCATTAATTATATACCTGGTGAATACTACCGATAATAGCTAAATCCAAAAATATAATACTTTTTTTTTATCAAGGGTAGTTAAAAACGTACCAGGGGGAATCGAAAGAACCAATTTGGAACTAACGTACCAAAAGAGCAGCCCTAGTCCCAACATTTCCTACACCTTTCTCTCAACACTTGAATATAATCTCTTTCTTAAGCTTAGTTCGTTCTTTTGTCACCTCCCTTCACTACTTCGTACTCTCCAACAAAACGCTTTCCTTAATGTTGCCAAGTATGGTTTCTTATTTGTAGCTAAAACTGGCTTTAAAAACAGCTAAAATAGGGAAAATTTTCCCTTTCCTATTAACCTTAGAGCAAAAAATGTTATATATATCATCGTAATCAGCAATCATAAGTCCACTGCTGGAAAGAGGCCTTTTTCTTACTCCTTTCATGAAGACCGTGACTGTGCTAACCTATACCATGCCTAACCAGCGAACCATTCTTCATTTATACATATATGATCCTCTTTTTTCATTTCTCTTTCTCTCCCTCTCTCTCTCCCTCTCCCTCTCCCTCTCTCTCTCTCTCTCTCTCTCTCTCTCTCTCTCTCTCTCTCTCTCTCTTTGAGTATATATATTTGTTTCTGGAAAACTGATCCTTTTTTTCTCCATTTCTCACTCACTCTCTCTCTCTCTCTCTCTATGTATATATATGTATATATATATATGTATATATATATATATATATATATATATATATATATATATATATATATATATATATATATGTATATATATATATGTATATATATATATATATATATATATATATATATATATATATATATATATATATATATATATGTGTGTGTGTGTGTGTGTGTGCATATTCGGAAAACTCATCAGATTTAATTATATATGTATGTATTCAAATCTTATAAGACTCTAGAACAGATTAATAATAAGAATTGAACATTTACTTTTATTAAACTTATCGGATTTAATCGGCTATCGCAAATTCATATCGGCTAAATTGGAGAGAAAAAAATCAGCCAGATTCAGTTGAAAAATGGCCAACTCAGCAACCCCGCTTTCTTCCTCTTCATTTTGACTCTTCTAGTGTTGCTGAGGCAGTTGTCGGCTTGTTAGCTATCTAGCTAGCAAGAATATAACTTCCCTAAGTTGCTAACGCTTCGCTTCATTCCTTACAACGGACACAATTTAAGTTTTATCTCTCGCTATCAGAAAAACGAAATAACAGAGAACAGTATGAATTCTTCGAAGTCCCGTTTCTATATTACTAATAATCAAAAAGACGATGCTGTTGATGTTATTGATAGTAACAGTTATAGGCATACTAGTGTTATCCTTAGTACTGAAAATAATACTACCTTTGTCAAATAATAGTTGCTATAGTGTATAAAATGCACATGCAAAAGTAGCAACTATTACGGGACAGCGGTAGTATTGTTCAGGGAAATTATTGGCTATGGGGGACGCGGAGTTGTTGAGTGATGAATTCTTGTTGCAAAAAGAAGCAACAATGGCTAAGATTGGATTTAGCGGATAATCCTTAATCTCTAAAACCGTATTAAAAATATTTTTTTCTGAAAATTTTGTTTTCAATCAATAAGAATCTCGTTACCTTTGGAAAAATGTCATTTTTGAAAACAAAGCAAAAAAAAAGTATTTGAAAATGTTTTCTTAGTGGTTGGGGGGGGGGTTCTATTTTTGACATATCTTTCATGAATTCTCTTATTTCTTTTTATTTATTTAGAAATCAGGCGTGCGCGGGTGAGCAAATATCTCATACCCACACACACTCGATGTTAAAAATGGCGCATAAATAGAAAAGATTAATAGAATCCATGAAAGAAAAACGGAATATTTCAGTAGTATTTTAAGAGACAGTGAAGTGTTAAAATCAATTCCAATAAGGTTAGAAAACTTCATGTTCAACCTGAACATAATTACCCACCACAAAAAAAAAAAAAAAAAATAACAACCCCCCCTTAAAAATCTAGAAATAACTAAAATACTCCAAAGCTGTGTTTTCTTACGACGGGCAGAAAGTAAGGGTTCAGTTCAGCATTATATTTACATCATAAATAGAATCCCCCCAAAACTTGCAATTTTTAAAAAAAAACTAACACTTTTCCAAAGATAACAATGGTCTGATTGACTGGAACCACCCTGAAAAAATTTGGAAAAAATGCGTTCAACCCAAAAATTTAGGATCTAAAAAAAAAAAAAGACCGAACGTAATTTTACCGTATATAGTGAGCCTGATATTTTGGATTATGCGACGGGCGCATGAGAGAATCATGCTCAACCTTACATGGAGAGACCACAAGACAGCACAGTATATAAGGAAGAAAACAGGTGTCCGTGACATCATTGAAACTATTAAAAAAACTCAAATGGCAATGGCAGGCCATGTTGCAAGAATGAAAGATAACCGATGGACATCACAACTCACAACATGGATCCCCAGAGATCACATAAGAAACCGACGCCGACAGAACATAAGATGGAGAGATGAACTGGACAGATTCAGGAAACACTGGCTCCGCAACGCTCGAGATAGAGAATTGTGGTGAATCCTGGGGAAGGTCTATGTCCAACGACGGACGTTAAAAGACCGATGATGATGATGATGATGATATTTGGGATTAAGCGCCATTTTATTATACTGCGGACTCATTATGGGGTTTGGGGGTACAGCCCAGGGGAGCTCCATTAGCTTGGGGGGGGGGGGGCTCCAGAAATTGTGGAAATGTTATTCATTCGTGAGTGCTGGATCATAATGCAAGCTCTCTAAACTATCTATCTAAAGAAAAGTACAATAGATATATTGCATATGTATTTGTAGTAAGCACACCGCGACCAAAAGACACACTCTACTATATACGTATATATTGTATGACATTTTATGACGCTTAAGAACGACCAAAACAACTTGAAAAACGATGCCCCCCCACAAGAAGAACCACCAATTTATCTTTAATTTAAAGCCAAGTTTGAATTCTGAAAGTTGTAACCTTATAAAAAAATAAATTTGAATTTACTCTAACTTTTCTTTTTCTTTTGAAAATATTAGTGGAGGATGCAGGGGTCACAGTACCCGTAGCCCCCAGGCCAACAAAATCTTAATCCGGCACCGTAAGGGCCGATATTTCGGAATGAGCAATATTTTACTATAAAACGAACATGTGGGTAAGCCCATATGAAAAAAAATCTCTTTAGTCCTCGCATCTATTGTCGCAACAACATAAAAGAGTTGGTTTTGATGTCTTGAGGGATGAATCCTGAGCCCCTTGGACTTGACTACACAGAGCGGTACCACCCCCTCACGGGCTAATAGGCCATGACAACAGATCTACGTCCATCTGGTCTTCAATGGTAAAAACTTCAGAGTCATTAAAAACCCACAAGGGAGCAATTTGAACGTTCTGGGTAGCAATTTGGACATGAAGAGCAGAAATAACTCCGTGTCTCAAAACTGGGTTGGGTTATAACCGGAGAGAATAATCCCTAATTATACAATACTGTGAATTACTACGTTTAATAATAGACGATATCATAAATTTGAAATTGTATAATTATAGCCTGAAGATTTTCAGAACTTGATCAAAAGTTTTTTTTTCCTTTCCAATGAAAACATTTCTTGTGAATATAAATTTTTCCGGTAATCTTTGTTTTGACGCACATAAACCAATGGCGGCGTTTTAGGCATACAAAGGCTCAAAAAGCCATACAAAGATTTCAAAAGTATATTTTTCATTAAAACATATGATTCAACAAGGTATTCGTCTTTATCAAAACTTCACGAATCCATGGAGAGAAATCAAAAGACAGGCTTCCATAATTGCTTGAATGTCTTATGAGTATGTTGTTTAATAATATTTTTCAATGAAAAATTATGCGTTTGCAATCTCTCAATGACTTTTGATTCCTTGTATTTGGTTACCTTTCTTTTCTGGTTGATTTAAAACTATAAGACCTTTGGTAAATTTCTGTATGTCAACATTGTGCTTTAATATTTTTCAACTCAAAATTTGTTCTATTATGGTAAGGGAGATTTAATCGAAGTGCGAAAGTGCAAAATTTGATCGAAAACAAAGAATTGATTTTTACCTTTGCGAAAGCCTATAAGATTTCTTTTTTTTTTTTTCATAGTAAGAGGGTATTGAATTTTTGAGCTGTGGAAATAGGACAGGAGCAAAAAAGAACAACCGGTCTATATTCTAACTAAGAATGTTACTCAGAATCACTTTCTATCCTCATATGAAAAAATGTTCAATTCATACAATGAGTCAGTACTACTTCCATAGGAGCAAAAGTTGAGCTGATCAGCCGATAGATTGCCACAGAAGAATGAATTCATCTTTAAAAAAAAAGCAAGCGATCTTTCGTTTCGTGCAGGCAAGGTTAAGTCTTTTAAATAAGGGACAGCGATTCCCATTTGGTGAATTATGAAATAAATATTTTTTTCTAAATTAATGAATTATTAATTCTCGTTACTGTCATTGCGCTATTCATTATACTAGCACGTGTAGGCCATCCTGAGGCTCAGAAATTCCGCTGTAAACAATTTACGAAGAAATTTTCTTGGCTCAGCCAAGATAAGACCCTAGATAATGGAAAATAGTGTTCCTTTTAGAAGATATTCCTGTCAAGCTGATTGATATGAATATTTATTTGGCTAAAGATATTTGATCGTGTAGATCAATTGTTACCAACGGGGGCGATATCAAAATTGAGTAGAAGAGGGCCATAATTTTTTTTTTTTTTCTTTCACGACGTGAGCGGTAAGGGAAAAAGGTTGAGAACCCTAGGTGTAAATACACAGAATTATAAAATCCTCCCACGACCATGTATACATACAGTCATCCCTTGATATTCTCGATGGTTTGAGGTATCAGCGGACCGCGAATACGAAGATCTCGAATACTTTTTGCTGACCCCTCCCCCAACTCAACTCTGACACCGGGAAACACTCCCGCAGAAAATCCAGTAGGACCTCATTATCCATGCCATCCACAGATGGTGTAATCCGCGGATATTAACGAACCATATATACTGGCGATGTTGCCAGATTTATTTTCATATTTACCTCCAAAATCGAGTCGAAAAATATCTGGAAACATCAATATTCCCGTGATACACAGTAGCGAGAAAAAAATATTATAAACTGCTTCGATGAATTACATTAACTGATTGTTATTGCCGAAACAAACTACCTGTATAAATATTTATTGAAACTTATTACAATACTATCTAGGTATAATGTATAGAAAGGGAATCTTGATCGGGGAAAGAAAAGCCCCAAATAACCATAAAAGCATATTTTTTGCTTTATTTAGGACGATCAAAAGCGAATGAACACTGTTCATCTTTTCCATCTTACAAATAGGCATTAGTGTTTGAAGTGTTCAATAAATATCATAAATTACTTTATTTAGGTCAACATATTACTGGAACCAACATCACCGGCAACACAGCCGCTCCTACGAGAAAACAAACAACACTCTCAGAAGAAAAGAAATTCATTGATCTTGACGAGAGTGGAAATCCAATTTTAGCCACTAGAAATGATTTTTAGACAATCAAAAAGTATTGTTTACAGAATAACCACCCGAAATAAAAAATAAAAAAGAAAGTCTAATACGCTAGAATCCCGAAAAGAAGTCTTGGCGACCTAGCAGATCTACAAACAAAAACAAAAACGGAAGATCACCTGATGGTAAGAACATCCATAGCAGACAGATTCTAGACTGATGCTGAGATTTCACGCAGGTTAGGTGAGAATTTGGGGTTTGTATAAGTCGAGACACGCTGTTTCACATCAACTGATCAAAGCTTGGTTGAAATCTCGGACTCCCGCAGTCAAGACTCTCATCAGTCGTGAAACTCAGGAAGCACATATTCCGTATGCTGCAAACAGGTTCTTTGGGCTCCTGAACAGTTGGCCCTGGTTCACTTTAGTGGTGAACCCAAGTTCAACTTACTAGTGAAATGGTAAAGGGAAAAAAATACTGTAAAGCGTAGCGTAGGCGAGAGGCTACCGCGTTAATGTCTTAAGGTAAATCTGAAGTTTGGAGCAGGCAGTGTGATCGTTTGGGCGCCATCGCTGCAGTTGACGTTAGCCCCCCCCCCCAGATTCGTCTGCTTAACAGGTTGAATGCTAGTCTATTAAGAATTTCTCCGTCAGTACACCTCCATTCAGATGGGAATTAGCCGCCCATTTTCATCAAGGATAATGCGCCCTGTAGTATAGCCAAGAAAGTCCAGGACTTCATGAACCAGGCAGGACTTTCAATAATGACCTGACCCGCCAAGAGCTCTGACCAGTAGAAAATGCATCTAAATTGATAGGTGACAGTGTCCAACGTATAAATTAAAAAAAAAAAACTTGAACGATCTTTGGGAGAGGATTGAAATTGAAATAGATCAAGGTGACCCCTGAATTTGCCAAAAAATAATATCTATAATAATGATATAATGATCGATTCAAGTGAAAACAGATGCTCATAAGTAATAACGAACAAGCACTGTAGCACTAAATTCTGATTTTGTAATGGATGAGTCAATTTTGTTATTTTCTTCAAGTTTTTTTAAATATTTGATCCTCAACTTTGGATCCCCATGTATATTGCACAGATATGTTTTCCGTTATTGTAGATCCTTATCTTCTCCCGGTTGAGCTATAACTTTTACAAAATATAACCACGTTGTTGAACAATAAGCTGTGAAACAATTGACAGTGTATTTCAATCAGTAATAACAATAGATCAAATATCATCATTGTAATCGTTCCTTGCCACTTTACATCTAAAATCATACTCAGTGAGTTGTAAAGGACTGAAGCTTTCGGACTTGAAAAAAAGTTTCCCTTCATTTTTTGTCCTCAAAGTCTCCCTTAACTTTGTACCCCTTATAACTTTTCCTAATATTTTTTTTGCGATTGTATATCCAAATTTTAAGAAATATATCGCGCAATCTGAAGTACCCTTCAACACCGATTTAGGTATTTAATGAGTTGAAAAAAAGTTTCCCTTCATTCGTTGCCTTTGGAGTCTCCCTTAAGTTTGTACCATTGAAAGGAGTATAAAATTTCCTTTCACTTTTGACCCATTGAAAGAGGAAAAGCTTCCCTCTACGTCTGGTCCCTTTAGGAATTATATGTAAACATAAAATAAGAGGGACATGTTTATGCACGCCTGTATATCGAACGGAAAGTAAGGACCAAGTTTGGAATTACAGTGCCATTATAAATCGAACTCCCCTCTGAAAACTTCAGAAAAACCTTTTCCTCGAATCTTTTTACTTTAAAATTGGGGTTCACTGAATACACATGCCAAATTTGGTTGGTCTGTGCCCACGTTTAGATGGTTTCTATTGCGCTAACAGACAGACAGATGGTGTGATACCTCTCACTTATCTACACATACATTATTGATAAATCAAATGTGACTTAAATTATCGATATTTACTTTACTGAAATGATACCGGTTTTATAAAAAAAAAAAAATTTTATAACGCTGATTTAGAAAAAAATTTACTTATATTTTATTGAAAATCAAATAGATAGTGATTTATGACAACTAAACGCAACCAAATACATCTAGATCAAAAAAAAAAAAAAAAAAAAAAAAAAAACATCTAGTAGGTACTATAATAGTACAAAATGAATGAAAACACTACTTATTTTATCAAAAATCATCTAAATAGCAGTTCTTGTCATCTAGGAACAACTAAAAAGATCTAGATGAAAAAAAAAATCAACATATAAAACGGATTGATCGCCTATAAGTGAAACCGCAGTTGATGATTCCGCAGATGGTGAGGTCCTACAGTAGAAAGAAAAAGAGATACATTCGCGCACATATTTTTTTTTTTTGTCTTTTTTGTTTTTTCGCCAGAACAGCGTTGGCATTTTTTTCTCTCGGCCAACACCGAAATACCGCGAATTTTTCGGAACCAACGAAGCCGTAAACAACAACCTGTTCATATTTTCTGACGCATTCTTTTCTGCACCAAAGACCAACCGACCATAACATATGCAGACCTTGTCCACAAGTACCGACGATGACTGTGCAGTCAGGACGCCGATTTTCTATTGTTAAGGGGGCTTTTTTTTCCTTTTCATCTATTCTCTCTGTATAAGCCGCAGATTCTTTGATGGTGTTCCGCTAGACTAGTATTATCATATGTTCCCTTTCCCCTTTAACTTTATTGAAGGAAAGGATAATACTGCTAGTGTTGCCAAATCGGCCATTCTTTGGCTTGATCTATAGCTCATTTTTCCAATTTAGCCGATGTAAACCTACAAAAATAGCCGAATGTTAGAGTATTCAGTAAGATGAACGTAATCAAATCGAAATGGAGGAATAGAATAAAAATGCTGGAAGCACAATTGACAGTTAAATTTTGATTAAGAGGGAACAATGAATTTTGTAGCATCTATGAATTAACAGAAAGGTCTGTACAACCTATAGGCACAATGGCTTCATTTGTGAGCAAAAATGACCCCTGTACTTCTACACATCGACATTTGAAGAAGATATCCTATCTGTAGATGATTGAATCTGGTAAGTTTATTAAAAGCAAATGTTAAATTTTTATCTGTTTCTCTTGGAGTTTTATTATATAGTAACTTTATTTGATAAGTAGCCTTTAAATGAGTATACAGCAATACCTTGAATCATGTGATTCTGATATAGTACGGTGAAGGTATTGCTGTATAAACAAAGGTAACTAAATATGAGCTGAAGAAGAAAAAAACACATTAAATTATAACAAGGTCTTGAGTACCGTGGTTTTGAACAATGAAGACTAATTTTGGAACGAATTAAACGCACGATTCAATGGATTGCTGTATATATATATATATATATATATATATATATATATATATATATATATATATATATATATATATATGTGCACAACATTCTTAGCTATAAAGATAGCCGGAAATAGAAAAAGATTAGCCATTTTGAGGGACAGCTCTGGTTGAAAATAACAAATCGTACTTGGCAACACTGGTTGTATTATCGGATGTCCTTTTCTTTTTTCTTTTATGAGAAGAGAGGATATTACTTGTCTTTTGTCGAAATGAAGAAATGAAAATAAAAATGAAATGAAAAGCAGAGTTTTTGTTGTCTCCAAAGAGCAGAATTAAAAAAAAAACCCGGAAAAGTGGGCGGTGAAAGAAGAAAAGAGGAAAGGAGACAAAAGCAAAAATTTCCGTTAAGAATGGTATTATTCGATCAATAGAAGAAGCGGTGACAACAAATTAACTGTCTGTGAACTAGAAATATGCTTTTATTACGGACATTTCTTCATCTACTTTGTCATCTTCTTATTCGTCTTCTTTTTTTATTGAAAAAAATCTTTTTCTTCTTCATTTCTTCCTCTTCTTTTTCTCCTTCTGTATCTTCTTCTTTTACTTTCTGTCCATCGTTTCTTCTACTTCTTCTTTCCCTTCGTTTGCATCTTCGTCTGCGTCGTCTGCATCGTCTTTTTTTCTTCTTCTTCTTCTTCTTCTTCTTCTTCTTCTTATTATTATTATTATTATTATTATTATTATTATTATTATTATTTTGCAATCTCACACCAGTTAGTTGTAGTAGTACACATTGTGTTTTCAAACCAGTTGTATCTGGTGACTTTCACTGGAGATTAAGTGACAACAAGACTCCTCAATACTCCAACACTTTCATCGGTGTTCTGAGTTTGGTAATCAGGTCATCTGGATGGTTTGGAGTCTACCTTCGATTCTTACAATCCAATATTATCTCTATAGGACTCTTCTGGTCTGTTCCAAGTGCTCCACTTATGATGGGTACAAGCGTCACCATCGTTTTCCACAATTTTCAGTTTTTTTGCAAAGTCTTTTTATTTATTTCTATTTCATTCGGCGATCTCCTGGAACGGCAGTATAAGTATCGGTCTCTTTCTCTTGATAATTCAAGATACTCCAATAATTACTGGTATTGTTCGGGTTTTTATCTTCTACATGTTTCTCTTTCTATTTCAAGGTCTTCGTACCTGGAGATCTTATCAAATTCTTTCTACCTTTTTTCTGTACTTTACAAAAAAAATTTGAATTCTTTTATTATTATTATTATTATTATTATTATTATTATTATTATTATTATTATTATTATTATTATAAAGACCGTTTTAGAATTACGAATATCTTCGATATATAGTACATCCTCGTCAGTCAAAATCCAAACGTGAAGAAACTTTCAAAACGTGAATTTGAATTTTGACTGACGAAAATATACAAGTGTATATCGAAGATTTTCTGTATTGTTGTATCAAATTATAGTTTAAAAAATGTAAGTGTTGTTTTCTTTTCTTTTTAAAAGTATTAACAGGTCAGGTATTATCTATCATTTGTAATGAGTATAATTATTATCATTATTTGCTTTTCACACGAGTTGCCTGGTGGTTACTGCTGGAGATTGAGAGACAGCAAGTCTCCCCAAGTCTCGAGCCTTCCTCTTCGCATTCTCACTGTCCACAGCAGTGTTGTGAATTTATAATATACACAAAATCTGGTCTTCTACTTTCACACCAGTTGCCTGGTGGTTATCGCTGAAGGCCGAGTGACTAAGTCTCCTCGAAGCTCTAGCCCTCCTCCCATATCGTTCACGCCTATCATAGCAGCGCTGCGGTTTGTACCGTCTCCACCATGACATTTTCCCGGCTGTTAGGCCACCGCTAACAGCTGGTTGTCGTAGGTGTTATATTTCCCGTACTTTCCTCAATATTCGTGCCGTTCCCAGGGGTGATAATCTTCCTCTTGTCCCAATTTCCTCCTATCTCGCTTCCAGTGTCTACGGTACGGTTTCGAGTGCCCCTAATATTACAGGTACTACCCTGACTCCCATGTTCCACACCTTCTTCAGTTCCCCAGCCAGGTTCTGGGGTTTCTCTAGCTTTTCACACTCTTTTGTATTCACTCTGTGATCCAGAGACATGGCTGCGTCCATTATTTTCCAGGTTCTCCTTCCCTTGTCCACAATTACTAGGTTTTGTCTTCTCGCTGGGATTGGATGGTCAGTTTGGAAGTCCAAGTCCCATAGTAACTAGTGGCTGTCCCCGGTTAGTGCTGATACCATTTGTCAGTAAGTTTGAATACCATTCGTTTGCTAAATTCCCAGTGGATCACTGTTGCTACCCAGTGGTGTCTCTCTCTTCCAAAATGTGGAGAGAGAGAGAGAGAGAGAGAGAGAGAGAGAGAGAGAGAGAGAGAGAGAGAGAGAGAGTGAGAGAGAGAGAGATATTATATCTCTATGCTATCAATCATCGAAAAGAAAGAACGAGAGGGAGAGAGAGAAAGAGAAAATGTAAAGCTATGGAAGTTAGTTTCCAGTCAATGTGTAAATTGCCCTAATATATATCTAGAATTATCTAGATTGTCATGCAATTTATCTACAAAATATCTACATACTATTTTATGAAGTACCCTTCTATGGCCAAATTTAAAGATTTTCAAGATCTTCAGTCAAAGGGAAAACGTCTGAAGATGAAGTATCCAAAAAAAAAACATATAAACTTCAGTCAGAGCAGTGTTTGACCCGGAAGCAACCAGTCATGTCATTATTATTATTATTATTATTATTATTATTATTATTATTATTATTATTATTATTATTATTATTATTATTATTATTATTATTATCTGTTTTAACTGTTTAAATCTGCGTTAAAAAATCATGGAATTACAGGTTTCCCTGCAATCTGAAAATAGAGCATTCTTATAAAAATCTTTCGTAAGCTGAAATGATGTGTAGCTAAGAAGGAATTACCATTATTTAACATCGGAAAATCTTTGTGCGTCCCCAGACCTCAAAATTGGTGAGGATAGTATATCGGGCTGAGTCATCGGAGTTTCATTGGTGTGAAATACCGGAAACCTAGGTGTAAAAGGGAGAGACTACACACCAGCAGTGACCGATGGCTTTCATTGGGGATTATAGGAAGTCTTTTCATTAATCCAGGACTCAATCTAACTTTATTTGGGGTGTAATCTGGATAGTCTTCAATTTTCTTCGGGCTCCTAGTTCCTCCAGCTTTTTTTTTTTTTTTGCAAGGTTCTTTGGGATCGTTTTCAGGGCTTTGACCACTATTAGCACTATCGTTACCATCAGGTTCCTAAACTTCTGTAGCTCCCCGGCAAGGTCCAAATTTTTATCCGGCTTCTCACTCACTTTCAACTTCATCTTGTTGTCTACTAGGACAGTGAAATCCATTATTTGGATAGTTCTTATCCCTTTATTTATTATTTGAATAGTTATTTTCCCTTTATTCACATACATATGTCTGAAGTGGATGAGCCGTTTGAATCTCAAGGTCCTAGACTTCATGTGTTCCATTTTCTAAGATCGATCCTGGTCCGTACCTGTACCACATCATTAGTGAATTAAACGTGACTTTAATCGTCAATATTTATTTCAACAAGTATGACTGATTTTGTGAAAAATTGATTTTATTACTATAAATTGAACTGAATATTCATTATAATAAAAATGATCTAAATAACAATTTCTGACATACGGACATAACTAAAAACATCTAGATGAAAAACAACTACATAAGGCTAACTACAGAGGAGTGAAGGCACAGTTGGCGATTCCGCAGATAGAGAGATCCTACAATATCCTTGTTATGGTATAATGTTAACTGAAATGCAGCGAATATACTATTATTTATAAGGCTTTGGGGTAACCCCCACCCGATCGGATTCTCATCGAGGGCTTACTCTTCATTTCCGATTACGATGTTGAATCGTTGCCGCAGAATGACGGCTGAAAATTAAGCTGAAGATGAAAACCATTGAAAACTATTAACTATTGAACAACCGTAGCCACCAAAGATGGTTAAGGTTTCTATCCTCTTTATAAGTCCATGTGTTGGTGTGTTTGCATGTTTCAGTGCATTTTGTCGTACCATTTGGCATCAGAACTCCACAATTATCAATTTTTCACTTAAAAAAAACCTTTTGAGGGCCTTATTTTGACGGGTTTATCAATAATATCTAAATTCTCCAGAATCTAGATTTTTCCAGTTGTTTCTACGCTATTTCAGATGTTTTCCAGTGGAAATAATTTCTCGATTCTCATTCTGAAGTATCAAGATGTTTTTTTTAATCTCTGTTCTAGATGTTTTATTTAGATGTTTTTTTTTTTTTAATTTATTCTGACCATATTTATTCTTCGATAGATTTTTTTTCACATGACTTCAAATTTTGACACTACAGCAGTTCAATTATTGACTGTGATGGTGTTACAATACTCCATCCAATAACAAGTATAAATTAAAATATAAAATTGAGTAAAGAGTTACGTGGTGGGAAGAGAGGTAATTACAGAGGTGTAAGGGGGTCGGGGGTCGGGGGTTCGGTGCCGGGGCGCTTCTAACATTCAGTGAGGTTTGTCAGTAGAAATACAATAAATAAACTACTATGGTAATCGTACTTCATACGCGGCTGTTGTGGCCAAAGAAAGACAACGGCGTTATAACTGGATCGCAGATCATCAGAAGTCAATTACAAGTTCACAAGTTTACTAAGGTGTTGTATTCATTATAAAATCAAATAAGGTACAGCAGTCTCCATTTATAACACGGGTGTTGGGACCTGAGAAAGACAACTGCTTCATGACTGAACTACAGATAATCAAAAGAAAATTACGGGTGCCAAAACAATTTTACCGGTATACAAAGGTGCTATTTATCAACACAAAATCGAAGGATTTATGTGTATAAACTTATATGAATATAAATTGATTGTTCAAAAATTGAAGAAGTATAATATTTTAATCATATCAAGCTTGTCTTTTGATGAAAACCTATTTTTAATCATGGTTTTCTGGACGGATGGGCGATTATACGTAAATGTCGTCCACCAATGAACCGCTTTATATTGCGAACTATACTATATCAGGTGACGCATGTATCTATGGAACATGTTGGGACCCCCTCCATCAGGGGTCTGGGGGGTGTTTTCGGATACACCCCCTCCTGCCTCAGATACAAATCCGTCTTTTTTTAAATTTTTTAATTTTCTTATTTATTGAGGATAGCTTTTTGAAAAATAGAACTCCGGAGATCAAAGAGCGGTAATGGCGAACAATGAGATCTTTTTCGGTAAATTAATTTTGTGTTTTTAAAAAAAAGAGAAAACCTGTCACATTTCATCTCGTCAGATAATACACCGAGCTTTTTTTCCTAGCCTCTCACACATAGGATTGTCCTCTTGGCTCTGTTGGAGATGGATCTAGCTCTTTTTTTTGGTGCATTTAGCCCCTATAAGTCTGCATCTAGCTATTAGCTTCTGATTTAGCTCCTTTTCGATACATCAAACCTCTTTTACAGGATTGCTTTACTTCTTTTTAAATGTTGGTATTTTTGTCTTCTTATATTTGTTTTATATGTATAAGTCAAAGTTGCCAATTTAGCTACAAAACTGCTAGATCTAGTTCCGTTTTTGTGCATTCAACTCCTATAAGTCTGTATCCAACTTATAGCTCCTTTTCAATTTATCGAAAATTTTTCACGTATATATTCTCATTTATGAAGAATTAATTAATATAAGTAAAATTGAAACTTATATGCATCATTTTGGTCTAATTTTTGTTTCATGTCCGCGACTTTTTGGTAATGATCACGTTAATTCTATTTTAAAAGTATCCGACAGCCCTGGTGGTGTATGTATATTCATTTACTCACTCAACACGCAAGTTTTGAACTTGGCCGAAATAAAAAATGAATAGATATGAATTCAATGTCTTGAGAATAATGTGGATTTACCATTAGCGCAACTATATGAAAACACCGGCACCGAGGGCAGTTATCCCCAGCTATATATGGAGCCTTGGCTATGAAATCTCGGGTTTAATTTCGACTTGGAGTCAAACAATACGTCATTGCTTAGTTTTTTTTGTTATGTAGACAAAAACGTACGACAATGATAGCCGTTTTAGCCTACCATACTTTGGTCCTAAACATTATTTCTTGTTCAGTCCGGAACATTCATTTTTTCTTCTTCCAAAATCATGAAATTCCTGGGAAATTTTAACCTATAACTATCTGGAGTGAAATATATAAAGCCTACAAGCGTTTTTTTTTTTGGGGGGGGGGGGTGAAGGGGTATATGCAATTTTCGGTAACTTGGGCAACAATAATGAGAGCCGTTTTCGCTTTCCGTACTTTGAAATTCTAATTGTCACTTTTTGTTCAGTCCTGAAAATGCATCTTTTTTTTTGCTCCGAAAATTACGGTACTCTTTGGGAAATGAAGTCTCTAAGTATTAAAAGTGAAATACCTAAAGCCTCCAAATGTGTATGTATGAGTATGTATGTATGTGGGGGGGGGATGCATTTTTCATAAAGAAACTTCGTGCCAGGGAGGTTAGGCAAATTTCCATTATTGCAAGGAAGAGTTTTTATCAACATTTTCGTATCATATAGCTTATGCATGTTGCAATTCTTTCTTATGAGCTTGAATTTATAATGATTGATATTTAGCTCTTTTTTAGCTCCTTTTTGTGGTTCTGGCTCTGAAGTCTTTCTTCGAATCAGCAACCCTTTCCCCGACAAATTCATTCCTCTTCTGTAAGTGTTAACATTTCTTCGCCCTGTTGGTCTTCATTATGTGTACGTGTGTTCGACAATGTCTGCAAACGCGCGCGCGCACTCATCAGGAGAGATAATACAAAGCGGGAAAAGAGAGGGGGACAGTGTTGACGAGTATGATTAGTTATTTATAGCTAAAACTGTTTTCACAATAGCTAAAATCGGTTAGATTTCCCGCCAACTTTATAGGTACGAATTGGGGGCCGGCATTTGGCTTCTGAACTGAGCTTGACGCCGGCCATGTGAATTTCCTCTGCCATTTTTTTTTTCTCAACACAACAGAAAATATTCAACTGTCAAATATTCCTGGAGAATCTCTCCTCGCATCAGGATTTTCCATTTTATCTTGACTGTTTTTATTCTGTTTAATTAATTAATTTTCCATTTGAATCTGGAAAGTCCTACTGAAAACATGACAGGCGCCATGGGTGACTGCCCGCATTGCCGGTACCTTGGGCCGGTCTTGCTACAAATGTTATATATACAATCAATAAATTAAAAAAAAAAAAAATACTGACATCCTTAAAGTAATTATCAAACAAAAATGGTAATTAAGGGAGCGCATCTTTGCCACCAGACACAGAATCAATTATTTTGTTATTGCTTTTTCACAAAAAAAAATCCTAATTTTCTTTTCTGAGCTCGCTTATAAGCCTCAAGATCAGACTGGATAAAAGAATCTTTTTATTTTATCTCTAGTGGCGCCAACAGTCCATTGCCTAAGCACATGAGCCCCACCTCCAGGATGTCGCAGTTCGATATAGCACGGTTCGCGATATAAGGTGGATGATTGGTGAACCCCAACAGAGCGTTGCTACCTCTTTTTTTCAGACTTGCATCCGAAAAAATACCGTCAGAAATTCAATATAATTTATTTCATTAATCCCCGTCAAAACGTCCGATACGAAATGAAAAAAGCAAACAAATATAATTTAAAATTTACGGTTAATTAGACAGTTTATAATCCTAATAAGAGGGAGTAGTAATGAAAGAGAGAGAGAGAGAGAGATAGATAGAGAGAGAGAGAGAGAGAGATAGATAGAGAGAGAGAGAGAGGGAGAGAGAGAGAGAGAGAATTAATTTCTCATGTCAATATTGTCAAACTCTGAGAGTTGATTTTACAATAGTGAATTCGTCAGACCTTGGAATTTCAGATTTTGGAATTTCAGACATTGGAATTTGAGAATTTTTAATTCAAAACGTGATTAAGAGAAAGAATGAGAAAGAATGAAAGAGAAAGAGTGATGTCATGAGGTCATGTGTCAACTTGCGTTTGCTAGTTCTCGGTATTTTTCTGTAAACTTTTAATTTCTATTACGTAAAATATCATTTTTACAAAATAACAAGTACAAATATTTTATTTGTTTTTCTTGTTACTGAGAATATCATTATAACAATTGATATAATAACAGACCCATTAAACAATTTAAGAACATAGGAATTCTAAAAAGGCTGTGTATTCCTCTGTGATTTTAGCAATTCGTCCGACCAAGATATATTATCATTACAAACGAACTGCAAATTTTTATCAGTGGTCTACAACGTTCTGCTAGACATCGGTAGGTCTTAGGATCGAATCCAGCCAGGAGAGACACATTTTTTTTTCTTCTTTCTTTCCAACTTTCGAGATCAGTGGCGGATTAACCATTAGGCTAAATGGCCCACATTTTCTTTCTTCCTTGCATTCGAGGCCTCTTCTTTCTGCCTTTTGTCCCAACTCCTACCATTGAGTTTTGACTTTATTTTCGTACGTAATAACAACGACGTATGACAATAACTAGACATAACCAGTGACGTCATACACGAATAGCAGTGACACAGTGACGCAAGCAAAAACTGATGAATTCACTCCCACTTCTAAAAACCAACCCAGGTTGACTTATTTTGCCAAAGTTTTCAAATCCCATTTACAGGAACTCCTAATGAACGAGTTGAAATGGCACACATTGTTTTGGAATGATATTGTGTGGATAAATGAATTGTGTTTTGTTTACATTTTAGATTTTAATTATGCAAGGGAGTTTGACCCTAGTGCAGCCAGGCTTATCCTAGTATTATTACTAATGTAGCCTATTTGACAGGGGACTTATCTTACATTGAAATAGATCAGTTTGTTTTATTACAAGAACTACTAAGAAATGAGTTGAAATGAGACACGTAGTTTTGGAATAATATTATACGGAGAAATGAATCGTATTTTCTTCACATTTTAGATATCAATGAAGCAAATAAATTTGACCCAAGCACAGCCAAGCTTATTAAAAAAATGAATTTTCGAGATAGAATGCAAGAGAGAAAAAAGAAAGAGGGGAAGAAGAAAGAAAGGGAGGAAGAAAGAAAATAAAGCAGACTAAACAGTGTTTATGACTAATGTATACTCAATGTATCAATAACTTTTTTCTTTGCCAATGAATTATATTGCATTTCGGACAATATTTTTCCCTTTGATTTTTGATGCAATGATGTTTTCCGGGCGTTTTAACCGAGATTAATCTGAAAAATCTACTGGAAACAAATATTTCAAAGTATCATTAAAATTTTCATTTCAGATAGAAATGTTGATAAATGTTACCAAATATTATAAAAAATTGTATTCATGATGTCGCAATTTTTGAACTGAGTCTCTCCTTTTTCTTGTTTGTATTATGTTATGATCAGTTATTCGAACAAAATACTCCGCACACGTCTCGTTCAGATAATCGAAGTTACTCTGTACATGGGTACAGATGGCTGTGAACGAATTTGTATACGGGATATCATTATATATACATTATACATAGATTTGGTTCAGGGGCGGACTGACAGTGATCTGGGCCTTTTAACCTATACTATCAGAAGCGCCGCTACGCCTGACTGCGTCCCAACAAACAATTTTTTTCAAGAATTCTTTAAGATTTTTTATTTTGTTTCTTATTCTATCTTTTCAGATTCGTCTTGGTTTCTCAGATATACGCACCCTTGCAGTTTCAGGGTCTGCTAGTCCCACACACCACCTCTGGTACCATCCAATCCATATACATTCTTAATCAGACATGTTTTTCTTAAGCTCTAAATCTCAGAAATATGTAGAATTAAGCCAAGCTCCGTAATCATACTTCACTTCATTTATACATGAAAATAACGAGTAACATGGTAATCATAATTAGTTACCTACGTATATATTATAATGAATCAAATAATGAAACGGTTTTTAGATAAACAGGTTCACATAGATGTTAACCAACGAGTTTGACAGCCTGTTATTTTACAGCAATAGGATTACACTTAGCTCATTGGAAATGCTTGCAATCCCGTTGATGATACCTTCTTAGTCTTTTTTCAGCTTGCAAGTTATTTCCTCTAAAACTGATATGAGGATCAGTGATTCCAGATGACTTTGTTTGAGTGTTGATCTGAGTCTTTACTTAACAATATCAAGCTTGGGAAATGATCGTTCACATGAGCTCAGTGAGACACTTGATGTGATCAAATATCTATATACAACATACAAATTTTCGTAGGCTGGACTAATTATTATGCGCGCGATAAACAATTCTTACATGGCCTTTGCTTAACACTTGACTCAAAAGATTGATTGCCGATTTCGGCATCAAAGCCAATTTCAAGTTAAATATGACAATCATTTCCCGACTCGGAAGTTCCCGTCTGAAGTTACTGTCACTGATTGCAAATGATACAAGCACCTCTTGCCGAGCCTTTAAATCTATATCGGGGACTGCTTACGCAATTATTTTGAGGTCCATTCTTTCAGGAGTGACTCAGTGAAATCTCTTCGGGTAGAAACGAGATATTTCCCGGTAAAATTCCCCATATGAAGTGTATATCCTCTTCGTGCTCTTGAAGACAGCACAAAAAGAAAAGGACCCCATATTTATTCTAAATATTGCACGAATTCCATACTTCAAAACGTAAGAGAATTTACCATTTTTTTTATACAAAGTAAAATGTTGTACTTGACTTGAAAAATATGTTCTCGAGACTTTAGCAACTCTTGAAGTATATAGTAAAAGTATAATATCATATTTATTAGTTATGGGAATAATATTAATTATTGGTTGATACGAACGAAGTAAAAAGTTGAATTCAACTGCTCTGTGCTCTGAGGACCTTGGCTGAAAACAGAGTTACGATGGTGACTTCGTCATGCCAGAATTGTCTGTTTTCCATACAATTTTACAAAACATTCATTGAACCATAGTCTTCGTATTTTACTTAATATTTTGCTATTTTTCATAAGGTCTCACCAATTATTACATGAACCAATTCATTTTAAAACTATGACGGAGTGGCTTATCTATTGTCAAAAACTGACGGAATCACAGCGTGTGCTAATACGTGATACAATATTATATTCCTTTACTATTTCACACAAAATAGTTAATCTATTTCGTATGTATAAAATGTATCCGATCAAATATCAATATTTCTCAATGCAAAGGAGAGTGAAACAAAAAATTCCCAAGTTATTATTTCCGGTGTTTGTTCAAAGTGCAATTTGATTCCGTCTCACTATTAACTTTTATTTTCCGTACATATCCAACTTTCATTCCGAACTCACTTACATCTGTAAAAAAATTTGTTTTTCAAATTAGATTTGAATCGTTGAGTTGCTCACTATTTTTGTGTAGCGGACTTTGGAGGTTGAAAAATAAATGTGGTCCCTTTCCCTTCAAAACAAGCACATCCTGTCACAAGCAATTACTGAGTGATGCCGCAATTATGTTTCTTTCTGAAGTGGTGATTAATGGCATCTTCTTGTCAAATCATCTACAAAGATATGCTTATACGTTCATATCTGGGCAGAAAAGATTCAATGGGACCATTTGGCCCGGGCCTACGCTTTTGTGGGGGTCTACTCAAGAGATGTACATGCTTATATCAATGCATAAATCATTTGTACTTAGCACTGTTCATAAAAATACTTTATATGCAGTTTGAAATGGAAGGCCTACTTTTCCAATCGGGGCAAGACCATTCAACCAATCTCATTTAGTCATTACAGGCGACACTATACTAAATAAACCGTTTCTTCAAGTTAGTATTTCATTGTTTATTCGACGTATCATTTATTATCTGATAAAGGAACTGATATACAATGTAACTGGAAGAAAAACAAAACAATCAGATACAAAAATATATACAGAGTTTTTTTTTAACACGTGGTAGATAGAAGTACCACCAGTGGTGACGAAAGGGTTTTGATAACATACGTGCAAATGCCATTGATCTCATTGTTTTAGCTCTCTACATCTGAATAGAATGAACATGGTCGTCACTGAACCTTCTACGATGAGACCAATCGGGGCTGTTCGATTCAAGTGCTAGGGAATACTGAGCTGAGTTTGTTAACGGAGCGGCGAGGATTCATAGTGCTGAATGATTTTTAGCTATAACAAATTGATTCATTTGAAGCCGCTTCAAAAAATGAGACTAGTGCTACTTGGCTTCCTTGATCCCTCGGGCACCACCGATTGTCAGACCGCCCCTGGTTTGGTTCATAATCATATCACTTTAATCAGAGGGTAGGAAGCAGGTTTGGTAGTTGTTTAGTGAGAGAGATGTAGAGAAAGTTGGTTTGGTCATTTAATGAGAGAGAGAGAGAGAGAGAGAGAGATAGAGAGAGACAGAGAGAGAGAAAAAGAGAGATAGAGAGAGATAGAGAGAGACAGAGAGAGAGAGTAGGTTTGGTCATTTAATGAGAGAGAAAGAGAGAGAGAGAGAGACAAAGACAGAGAGAGAGAGAGAGAGAGAGAAGGTTTGGTCGTTTAATAAGAGAGAGAGTAGGTTTGGTCGTTTAATAAGAGAGAGAAAGAGAGAGAGAGAGAGGGAGAGAGAGAGAGAGCAAGCACGTTTCGTAGTCATGGGCAACCATGAAAAAACACAATAGCAAACCTTGAATTTAAAAGTATTTAAAAATTGAAGCATAGTTTTTTTAGCCGTCGGCTGGTTGAGTGAAATCAAAACGAAATGGGGCGTAGTTGTTAGCGGAGGAGGACGGAGAAGAAAGCAAAGACAGGTGAAAAAAAAATGAAATAAAAGACGGAAGAGGAATGAAATAAACGGTAAAGAAGTATCGTAGTCAAGGGAAAATTGTGTAAACAACATCGCAGGTATTGAACAGAATCTGTTTTTGTTACTTTTAAGTCAGCGTGATTGCTTTTAAGAATCATTATAGTCATTTAAATTTTCCCTTTTGATCTTTCAAAAGGAAACTAAGTATCAGATCTACCTTGAGTGTTTTGTGTAGCTATAAATGTGTGAGTATTTATATATATATATATATATATATATATATATATATATATATATATATATATATATATATATATATATATATATATATATATGTGTGTGTGTGTGTATGTGTGTGTGTGTGTGTTTGTGTGAGTGTGTGAACTTTTAGAAAACGCACTAACGGGGGTGAGTGTGAAAAATGATTTTATTTCATTTTTAATTTAAAAAAAATATTTCCTGACTAGTTTCCATGCAATATAATATATACATATGTACACAGAGAAACTCACAGTGGTGCAGAGAAAAGTGCATGCTGTTCATATGTTTGAGATTTGAGATAAGAAATGGGGATATTTCTATGTTGTGGGTTGTTTAGTACACACACACACACACACACACACACACACACACACACACACACTTAAATATATGTATATATATGAAGTCATTCATGTATGGATCGTCATTAAGTAGCGTAATAATTTACTTTTTGTGATTCAAGTATTTCAATTTTAATTTTTAAATCAAACGAAGAATCACTCTAGGATGGCAAGCCTTCGGCAGAGCAAGCTCAACCTTCAAGAATAAGAAACTCTCATTAGTTCTAAAAAGAAGGGTATACAACCAATGCATCCTACCGATAGTAATTTATAGAACTTGGAACCAAACAAAGAGACTGACACTCTAACTGAGAACCAAGCAATGGGCACTAGAAAGAATCATGCTCAACCTCAGTTTGAGAGATCACAAGACAGCACAATAAATCAGGGAGAAAACAGGAGTCTGAGACATCAATCCATTAAAAAAGACCTGAATGGCAATGGGCTGGCCATGTCGTAAGAAGAGCAGACAACCGATGGACATCATAACTCACAACATGGATCCCCAGAGATTACATGCGTAACCGAGGCTGGCAGAATACAAGATGGAGAGATGAACTAGACAAATTCAGGAATGATTGGCTCAACGACGTCCATGAGAGAAGTGTGGCGAATCCTGGGGAAGGTCTATGTTCAACGACTGGCATTGAAAGAATGATGATGATGATGATGATGATGATGATGCTGATGATGATGATTTCCTTTACCAACGAATATGCACGCCCAGCTTCTTGTCTGTTATTGAGGAAATGAGCCAAATTTTGTTTCGGTATGTCAGTCTGTCAGTCAGTAAGAGTCACAGGTACGAGAGATGCTAGTGCATCTGGAAATCCCTGTTATTCCAGAAGATATATGTTTACTTCAATATGTACAATAGCCGAACATGAATTAAAGAAATCCAAAACATGTTTACCACCAAAAAGCTTGCAAATCTCTTTAGCAATGGCCAAAAGATTATCGCTATCGACTTATTCAGCATTTTGCTATTTTGACACTGATTTCTATTTGATGCACTCGTGTATAAGTCGATCCAATGTATTGAGAGCCAGATGTAGATTTATAGGAGCTAAATACTCTAAAAATAAGACGCATATAGCTCCAAAAGGGCTAAATTGGCAACTGTGATTTGAAATAACTTACTTGTACTTACACAGATATGAATTAAAGAAATCCAAAACATGTTTACCACCAAAAAGCTTGCAAATCTCTTTAGCAATGGCCAAAAGATTATCGCTATCGACTTATTCAGCATTTTACTATTTTGACACTGATTTCTATTTGATGCACTCGTGTATAAGTCGATCCAGTGTATTGAGAGCCAGATGTAGATTTATAGGAGCTAAATACTCTAAAAATAAGATGCATATAGCTCCCAAAGGGCTAAACTGGCAACTGTGATTCGAAATAACTTACTTGTACTTACACAGATATGTATTAAAGAAATCCAAAACATGTTTACCACCAAAAAGCGTGCAGATCTCTTTAGCAATGGCCAAAAGATTATCGCTATCGACTTATTCAGCATTTTACTATTTTGACACTGATTTCTATTTGATGCACTCGTGTATAAGTCGATCCAGTGTATTGAGAGCCAGATGTAGATTTATAGGAGCTAAATACTCTAAAAATAAGATGCATATAGCTCCCAAAGGGCTAAACTGGCAACTGTGATTCGAAATAACTTACTTGTACTTACACAGATATGTATTAAAGAAATCCAAAACATGTTTACCACCAAAAAGCGTGCAGATCTCTTTAGCAATGGCCAAAAGATTATCGCTATCGACTTATTCAGCATTTTACTATTTTGACACTGATTTCTATTTGATGCACTCGTGTATAAGTCGATCCAGTGTATTGAGAGCCAGATGTAGATTTATAGGAGCTAAATGCTCTAAAAATAAGATGCATATAGCTCCAAAAGGGCTAAATTGGCAACTGTGATTCGAAATAACTTACTTGTACTTACACAGATATGTATTAAAGAAATCCAAAACATGTTTACCACCAAAAAGCGTGCAGATCTCTTTAGTAATAACCAATAGATTATCGCTATCGACTTATTGAACATCGTACTATTTTAATTCGGATTCTTATTTGATGTACAGCAGACCACTAATCCGGCTATCTGTAATCCAGCTTCTCATTGTTTTTGTTACATAAATGCTGCGTTATATTTTTCACAAACTCTTATCTACCGCCATTACACGGTTAACGTATCACTATCGGTGGCTGGTTCGATTCCTGCAGCAGCCCAATTTTCTTCAATTGTTCATTCTATTTACGTTGTCTAGTTTGAGTGATACATTAACCGTGTAATGATGAAAGATCATTTCAAATAAGTTATCTATATAACATGTGATCATGAATTGCGTTATATTATATAGAAAACTCTTATATGAAGGGATTTCCCGTCGTTACTCGGTTAATGTATCACTTAGCAGAGACAACGTTGAATAGAATAGACCATTAAAGAAAATGGGGCTACTGCAAGAATTGAACCTGCAGCCAATAGGGTAGTCGCTTCAATGTGCTTTTTAGCCCAATGGTGACTGCATCGCTACGTTAAAGCCGGTATTCTATAGGTCGCAGGTTCGATACCTCCATGAGCCCCATTTTTTAATATTGTTTCTTCTCACGTCGTTTCAGCAGAATGATACGTTTACCATATAACGATGTGGGAGATCATTTCAGATGAGAGTTTCTATATAATACAACGCAATTCATAATCATCAATTTCTTTATCTCTTATATATTGTGGAGACCTGATTTTATAAAAATCTTTTATTAACTTGGCCTGAGTTTCGGACATTTTAGATCCGTCCGTTATCAAAACATGAGATAAAAATGGACGAAAATACAAGGTTGGAGATGGAATGGAAAGAGGAGCGGCGATGGTGTGGGATAGGGTCAGGGTGTAGACCTCATATATATATATATATATATATATATATATATATATATATATATATATATGTATGTATGTATGTATGTATGTATGACTGTGGCTGATAGAAACATATGTGTGTGAGGAAAACAATGGAAGACGGAAGTTCAGAACAAGAAAAGTGCCGGTAAGTGGTTTAAGCATCATGTAATTAAAGGTGTTGGATTGCCTGGAGGTATGATTAAAGAATAAGCGAGAATGTTTCATGAAGATCTAGGACTATATCTGATGTTTCTGTTCCCTTATCATTTAACGTACTGAATTATATGATTTTAAAGGTATTCAAGAATTGTTCAGTGATAATCCATCCGTTATTTGGTATTTCCACTAATCTGTTACTGTAATAATATAAGTTTCTGGTGTTGGGGTTTAAATTTCTTCTTGGGCCTTTTGGTAAGCTTTGCTTCGACGTAAATGAACCAATGGCTGTTTAACCAGAATATAGAGTCCCAAAAATTCATACATGAATACAAGTATAATTGAACAACATATCAGTAATTAACACAATAATGAAATTAAACGTATGTCCTTATCAGATAGCGTAAATTAAACTTGTCAGTTAGGTACATCAGTTGCACTGCTTTTGTGTTCATGGTACGCAATCTGATAAAGGCGTGCATTTAATTTCATTATGAATGAATGAATATGTTATTTAATGATACTTTTTAGACGTTTTCACGCACCTCGATGAGACGCTTTTCGGTCGGTCGATCGGCCCCAGTTTCGTTAAACAACAGAAATAGGAAGAAAAGATGAGGTGTCAAATCATTCAAGGTATGATACCATGAAGAAACCAACTGCTTTGATATCATAACAAAATATACGAATTCGGCATTTTGGTATAAGAAAAAAAGCAAAGACAAAAACGCTAAAAATGGCTATTCACAATTTTTATTAAAGATAATATTCTAAGAATATTTTGCAAGTATGAGAGTTGATTGACTCTTGTTTTTCTCACCCCCGCTACTATTACCACAGACGGTGAATATATCATTGAATTTACGGTTCTTGTTTTGAAAAAATCATTATTTTTGAGTCTTTGTGTGACTTTCAAGCCTGTCTATGCTAATTAAACATAGGTTTATGTACATCAAGGCAAAGATTACCAGCCTTTATTGGTTTCCACTAATGACTCATTACCGGGTATTGTCCACCGAAATGTGCACCAACGTTCACATAACGTCTCTGAAGCCCTGAGCATTTTCTCGAGAACATCAGAGGAGCATTTCGATTTCTACTCATATAATGAACAGTGTGATTTTCTTGCTTCTCTGTCCGTAAACATGGATTCTTCCAAATACGGGTAACACATCTGCAGATAAAATAAATATCTCCTACCTACGATTTGAAACAAATTGACTCTTCCATAAAATCGAGTTTTTCTTTTTTCTTTTCTGAAAAAAAAAATTACTCTAATAGAATTCGAATACAGGTAGCACCTGCTTTCCAAAAGCAAAAGCAGCGTTCTACTTTTGTTTAGCAGGTAGCCATTATAGAGGCAGCGCACACGCTCTTTGTCTCTCTTCTACAAACGCCAGCGTCCTATGCCTCCCACCATCACCACGACCTCCGAACACTCGGCCTGGCATAACATTTTAGCCATTTAGGGTTCTGGGGACGCTAAAAAATATATCCTATGTTAGTTAATGGTTATTGCTTATTTGTTTTATTCCATTTTGGCTTGCGAGGACTCCTTTATCGCAGAAGTCTTCAAAATAACAATTCGAGGAACCCTTTTCAATGAATATCCTTGGAAATCCCTTAAAAAACAACCAACACTTCTACAACAAATATGATGCTGGCTAAAGGTATTATTTTTTTCAGATCTTCTTAAATGCACATTTTTACTCACCCCCCTTAAGAAATAATACCCCCACAAAAATCCCCCCAAGCAAAACAAAACCCTTACCCTTTCCCCCCACATCTACTACGACACCAGGACACTCTCATTTCTCTCCCCATAAAAACCTTATCTAACAGAAAGGACGTCCACTTGTCTGGAGACCCAACTTACACATGCCAGAATTACTACCCCCTCTAATACAGAGCAATAAAAAAATACTTGTCCAGCCATACCCAACAATTCTCTACCCCTACTATCACCCGAGAATTTTGTGATTTTCATTATTTCTCCCAAACAAATTTCGTTCTCCGAGCTCTGACGAAGCCCGGGGTCCACGGGGTCCACGGGGTCCACGTAGCACTATTACACTCCAGTACTGAGTAGTCTCAATTCTTTTTTTCTCTTCCTCATCATCAACTTTCCGACTACATATATATGTAACTATTGGATTTTGGCTTTTTTAATAGAATTATAATTAAATAATTATCAAGTGTGTATATAGCCAAGTGTAAAAGCCGTGAAGAAATCGTTTATCGAATGAAAGATTATCTAGTATATTACCAAAATGTCACTTCGTCTGGCGGAACATCTGGAGAGGTTTCGCGAAACCCTGGGGTTCCGCGGACCACAGCTTGAATACAGCTGTTTCGTAGGAACAGTCTACTTTCGGATAGCGAGGGAAATATCCGTGAATTTTCTCCTGGGGATCAACTAGATGGTAAATATTGAGCGGCTCTTTACACCTACGTGTCTTGGTTTTGAAGTCATAGAATTCTTTCATATGTGTTGCTATTCTTCAGAGGCTAAAAGATCAAAGTGTTTGCCTGAAGATATCTGGTTGTCCGAATTACGCTTGGTAAGTTGAATGCACTGTTGTCAATTCAGCTCTTTTAGAGTCAGATCTAGCACTGTTCGGCACATTTAGCTCCTATATGACTGCATCTAGCTCCTAATTTAACTCCTACAATTTATCGACTATTTTCGAACATACGTTTTTTTTATTTCTGAAATAACCAATGGATATTAGATAAATGAAATCAAAAATTGAATATATGTATTATCTTGGCATCTTTTTGTGCTATTCTTACTAATTTTTGATGAAGCTCCCGCTAATTTTATTTAAAAAGGATATGGTAACTCTAGTTGGTGCATAAACGTTTATTTTCTCTTCACGCAAATTTTGTACTTGACTCAAGAAATGTTTTCAAGTGATGTGGATTTCTCATTATCTCATGAAATTTTTCTATCGGTCTCCATTAAATGTGACAAGTCGTTGGTCTGTTGCTCCTATGAAATTCTAAATCAGTGTTTCCAAAAGGGGTTCCCAGGGAACCCCAGGGTTCTGCAAAGGAATTCTGGGGTTCCACAAGATAAAACAGCTTTAAATAAAGTCTTGCATTAATCAGCATCCAATAATTCTTTTTCACGACAATTACAAATTTATAAAAATTAAAAACAGGTTGTTTTTCATTTTAATGTTTCATTTATGAGATGTTTTTTGAATAAATTTTATATTTAAATCAATCTTTGTTTCATTTAATGTCTTTCTAAAATTTCGGTGGAAAGGGATGTCGGTAAAATAGAGGTATGGGTTCCGCAATTTTTGGAAAATCGCATAAGGGTTCCGTGACAAAATAAGTTTGGGAACCACCGTTGTAAATAAAGTGAGTATGTACTTGAATCCAATATGGTTAATATTTAACCACCCTTTAGACCAGTCATGTTGCAAGAATGGCAGACAAGCGATTGATTTCACGACTCACAACATGGATTTCCAGAGATCAAATGCAGAACCGTGGCCGGCAGGATATGAGATGGCGAGACGAACTAGACCAATTCAGAAAATATTGGCTCAGCGACGCCCATGGAGGAAAGGCGCAGCGAACCCTGGTGATGTCCAACGATGGACGATAAGAGACTGATGATGATGATAACCATAGCTCCACTTTAGTGGATCTAGCTTTGAAATCTATTTCGAAGTTGGCATCCCTAGCCTGGGTGTACGGATTACACTCGGTGAACAGAATGCCTGTCAAGTCAAGAAGCATCAGCAGGCTCATTGTCCGGAGAAAACTTTGTAGAAACTGACATTTTATTACCGAATTGACTCGTTTCCGTCGAGTTACGAAGATCAAATCTTCAGAAAAAATATTACAAGTGCAATAATAAGGTTGAATATTAAAACATAATGGAAAAGACTAGGACCTACTCCTGGCCTCGAATCATCATCATCATCATCAGCAGCAGCAGCAGCAGCATTCTTCTAACGTCCGTCGTTGGACATAGACCTGCCCCAGCATTCGCCACAATTCTCTATCATGGGCGTCGCGGAGCCAGTATTTCCTGAATTCGTCTAGTTCATCTCTCCATCTTGTGTTCTGTCGTCCTCGGTTTCGCATGTGATCTCTGGGGATCCATGTTGTGAGTAGTGATGTCTATCAGTTGTCCTTCTTTCTTGCAACATGGCTGGCCCATTGCCATTTTAGTTAAAAAAAAAGTTTCTATGATGTCTTGATACTGTATTTACCTTCATCTTAATTTATAGCAGCTGTTTATCGCAACTCGGGCTGGTTTCCCTTCGGTGAAAAAATAGAAACACAAATCAAACTTTCAAAACTACTCACTACGAATCCCTCGAAGTTCACTAACCGTCTCGAAGTATCAGTATAATGACATTTTATTAAAAACCGTCAACAAAAACTGTCACAAAAATTGTCAATACAGGTTTTTTTCAGTTTTCAAGTTGGTTTAGCAAGCTGGCTATTTATGTGTGTATATATGTGAATATGTGGCGCCTACAGGCCGCACCAGCAGAGCTAGAGGGCTGAAAATTTCAACATTCATCCATTATTTTGTTTATAAAAAAAAAAGTTTTTTTATTTTTTTGAACCCCGAATGATAGGTTTTTTTGGATAGGGGCGTTCAATTTGCAATGTAAGCTTATGCTAAATTGTTCGCTAGTTTGAACCCGCTCGTTTCGACGTTTTAGTGACCACTACTCGACAAAAAAAAGCAAGAGGAGTTAAATCCATCGATTACCCCCCCTTTTCCAATGTTTTTTTTTTTAATTCATCGTCTCCAACACGACATGCTGGTGGTCACGTGACATTTTCTCCATTGAGAAAAGACCGGTTGTTATCGATTTTCTATGACTACTATTTATCTTCGTTTTGATTTTTAGTAGCTCTTGTCCCTAACTTTACTCAGACCAGCTTCCTCCTGGTCGCTAGTCGGCCGCAGTAGCTCAATTAGTGGAGCGGCAAGGCGTAAACCTTGGCCCCCACCATGGCGTGAGGGATGTGAGTTTGTTCACTGACGAAGGGAAGCCGGTCTTGACAGAAAAATTAAGATGAATGTAAATAGAAGTCATAAAAATTCATAATAATGATTTATAATACTTCATTTAAGAAAAAATAAATAAGACGTCCGGTGAGTCATTCAATACAAACCAACGTCTTTTGGCAGCAGGTCATATCGGGGGTGATCAATTAAAAATGTGAAAAAAAAACGATGATCAATGAATTAGTTACTTCTCTTTTTGTTGGTAGCGATCATTAAAAAAGTCTGAATTTTCAAAAACATACGTGAACACTGTTGGACACGAATTAAAAAGTTAATTTAGCATGAAATTACATTGCAAATCGATCCCCCCACTAGAAATCAATTATGGGGAATTCTAAAATAACGAAAGAATAGTAGATATGATAAGGAGTAAATACTCAAAGTTTCCACCCTTTGGCTCCATTCGTGAAGTTTGTACGCATGATACATACGCAGCCAGCCAGCCAGCCAGCCAACTTTAAAAACTGAAGACGAAAAACTTCAAAATATGCTGACAGTTCGGGTTGACGGTTTTAAATACTTGATAGCGTTAAAAGAGAAAGAGGTAGACCAGACGCAAGGAGACTGAAAATCAGAATTATGGTGATTAAAAATTCGGTCTTCAAAACTCGACCTTTACACGAGTATATACGGTATTTAAGAGGTTTGGATAGCATTGGTAATTAGACTAACCAATGCAGCAGTGACGGTAATAAAAACTCGCGGTGGTATTCCTGAACGGAAACTTGATGGTGGTGATAGAGGGTGGGGGGTGCACCGGATATAGGGAAATTGGTAGTCAGAATTATGGCGACGTTACATTTTCCGCAGGAATATTTTCTAAGGTATTTAGATGTTATTTTTCTGTAGAAGATTTTTTTTTGAGGATTAAAAGAAAATTCCCTTTTAATAGTTTTTTTCTTTATTTTCCGCCCGTTTATTTATTTTTCTTTCTGTCGAATTTCCTGTTTTTCTGTGGAATTCTTCTAATCACTGTTTTCTTCAGAACTAAAAATTTATGGAATACAAAAAAAACGGGTCCAGGATTAAAACAGTGTTGCTAAGTACGGTTCGTTATTTAAAGCTAAAATTGTGCTCAAATGGCTAGAATTGACTTCAAAAGTGGCTAACATAAGCTAGATTTTCCATTTACTGTTGCAGTTATGTATATCAGAGATAGAATGGGTCCAGGATTAAAACACTGTTGCCTAAAATGATTTGTTGTTTATGGCTAAAATTGTCTTCAAAAAGTGTCTAAAATCAGCTTGCTTTTTTTCATTCCCAGCGAACTTTATAGATGCAAATATATGTATGTGTGTGTGTGTGTGTGTGTGTTCTTTTTCACATATTTGTTAAAATGTTCAGAGCTCAATATTTGAGCAAATAAATCAATAAAATCTGTGATTTACTCGCTTAAAAAGATGTGAAGACATCGAAACAATTTGTCTGATGGTAACGAGTTTAAGAATATATATGTATATGTATGTATATGTATATATATAGTAGAATGTTTCCAGCTCCAGCCATATTTCCATCTGTACTCTAAAACAACTTGACTTCAATAGTAAAAAGTTGTATGTATCGAGCACTCTATGAAATAAATCCATTACATATCAGAAGTTGCTTTATATTATTAATATATTATTATATGTTATACTGCTTGCCTGATTTGTACCACACACACACACACACACATACATATATATGTATATATATATATATATATATATATATATATATATATATATATATATATATATATATATATATATTCATTGAATGATATCGACAGTTTTTGAAGGTTCTATTTTCTATGAGTTTCCTCAGTTTTCAAATGGTAATCTTCATTACTGGTTCAAAGGAGTGAATATATTTTCCCAAAGTACATGGAAAATTGAAAAAAAAAAATAACTTCACGATGAATTTTAGAAAATTTATTCACTTCTTAGTACGACACCGGTCGCCAGTCTTTCACTTCATACCAGAACCTTCAAGCCTACGTTGTGTAATTTTTGATCCAAACGATGACCTCCGGTACTGGCTTGAAGCGTTGGGAATTTGAACACAGGTCAGTTGTGAAGACAAAAAGGTATGAAATATTCGGACGCCTGTTATGAAATCAATTATGATCGGTTGTTTATTTAAAGAAAAGTTTATCGGGAAAGATTGTTTGGAAATAATGAAATTTAATGTTGAAGATCGTGACTAGTAGTGTTGACAAGCGATAGAATAATGGAAACGGATTGAGAATCCATTAGCAGTCAAACCGAATTCTGTTAAGGATTGTTCTTTCTTTGTCTTAAATATCCACGGGATTGGCAGTTGGACTATCATGATATATCCAAAGGCAAGACCCGAGGTATAAAGGGAGATGCAATCATCAGCGATTCACTGAGATCGTCGCAACACGTGTCCGGAACTGAGATCTGCGGTAACTGCGACGACTGACCCGAGCTAATTACTCTCATATATTCATACAGCTCCCCGTTACAAAGAAGAGGGTTCCTAACACCCTGAATAAAAAAAAAATTCTCCTTGCCAGAGGGGCTTTAACATCGGTCCAAAGAAACGTCACCAGTCAATCGAAACCTTCCACGCAACCTTTCGGATCTGAGAGGTGGTTAATTTGCATACCCGATCAAAGAAAATACACCCGGCCTCTCAATGTACGTGGAAAGTTTTCCCAGATCGACTCTCAGTCATGTCTTTTCTATTGTGCAGTTAGCTGACAATGGACCGACCTTGAGCCGTCTCTGAGAATTCACCCATTGTCTTAATCTCCGGCGCTTTTTGAACTTCAGCTTGACGCTTTCAATGAAGAACTGTTATGACTAGATACTGACCTCAAGGTCAGCCATCTGCAAAAACAATAGAACTTTTTGTTCTTTAACTTTATACATTTAAAGCCCTATCGTTCAATAAATCACTCTACTTTGAAAACTTCCAGGAGATATTGTGACTTTAATTGTACATCTACTTTTATTGAACAGATTTGATCATCTGTAGATTGGATGTCGTCTTCCAATGTTCGTGAAGAAGGATGGGGCTCATTTTTGTTCAAATATCAAACCACAGTGCTTGTAGGTTGTAATGATTTTTCAGTGATTTCACGGATACTACAGTATCTATTGTGCCTTCTAAATCCAAAATTTAATTGCAAATAGTGCTTTTAGAACTTTTGCTTTCATTCTGTTTCTAAAGTTCTTTCAACTTCTTCTTTTGGGCGAGACAAAATCTAGCCATTTTCGTATCGGCCAAATTTGGATACAAAATTAACTATATCTAGCCGAAAAACTGTTGCGACCTAGGGCTAAAATTCTGTGAAAATAACATTTAATTTGAATTGAAATGAACAACCTGCGAGATGTTAGGTTTGGGTGGGTGCTCAAAACTAGAATATCCCAGAGAGAGAGAGAGAGAGAGAGAGAGGAGGGGGGGAGATTTGATAAAACTTGCTATTAGAAATGTTAAAGAAAATAGGGTAAAATGGACTAAGTTCAAAGGCATTCAGAAAAAAAAAAATGTAGACTTTCCCTTATACCGGATGTCTTGGAGGAATGACATTCAAAACATGTATTCTTGATTGCCGTTAAGAAGTACGCATAGTACACTACCACATAGTTAAAGGTTAAATGAGGTATACGTATATCTGAAGTAAATACATGCTGCTAAACTCAGAGTAGATTTTTAGGTAAGACAAATTACTAAGAACATAGCTACGCTGCTACGTACTCTTTGGTTTCCATACATAACAGAGGCTGACTCAACTTAAATGTTCTAGTACCTATTAAAATACATGGTAAAATACGAAGAACACATTGACGTAATGAATAGTTGCTATGATGGTTCCCAGTTCTTTCCATTACGCTTGAATTTCAACCGTACAAAAATTATTACTCGTGTATAGGTCGAACATCAATTTTGGGAATGAGACTATTCGCCGAACGGAGAGGTTCGCTGAACAGAGCTGAACGGAACCAGATGAAGATATATAATGTACCAATTGGAGTTTTATTTCAGGTTTCTGAATAAAATTACACCTGTTTAAAGATATATTGTTCTGTTTTAGTAACTTTACATAGACCTTCGCGAATTTTTATCAACATTATCTTGCGATGAACCAAGTGTTGATACATTGTATGTTGATACATTGTATTTTGATACATTGTATCAACACCCACCCGGCAAATCGCAGGAGAATGTTGATAAAACTCATAAAATCCGATGTATTTTTTTTTTTGCCAAAAAATTTGATCTTCGAGACTTAACCTATACATGAATACGATACGTAATTCTGTGTATTCACATGTTTCACTCGATAAGATGTATGTTCAGAACACCAGATAGGCAAGGCCGGATTCAAACCTTGGGGTCCCGGGACAGTTCAGGTTCAGTGAGCCACACGCACACGTAAATGAAAATACCCAGCAACACACAAAATTGGCACACCAAAGTCTGTATATTAAATTTAATTGAAACTGACAAGTTATGCATACAAAGAAAGATTAAATGAGTTATATATCTGAAGTAAATACAAATCTACATGTAAGTACATGTTAGCTAAACTCAAAGTACATTTTTCGGTAAAACAAATTACACGGAACATAGCTGTGCTGCTATGTGCTTCTTGGTTTCCATGGATGACAATGGCTGACTCGACAATTAAAAAAAAACCCTCGCTATTACGAACCTCGATATAACGGATTTCGCCTTCAAGGAACTGATGGATTCATTTCATCCGAACTGGTTTCGGATTTACTGAAAGAAGTTCGATAAACACAGCAAACACGTGGAGTAAGGTCGAAAATAGGACCAAGGGGAACCGAGCCGCCTTCGGATATAGCGAATTGCGTTTCTTTAATGAATCAAGACTCACCTAACTTAACGAATGATTGTGAATTCTGATTACTCTAATGTATTCCAATAACAGTTATCTATCGATATAAGGAACGATTTGACTTTCCCAGTCCGACACAATGGATTCTTCCACTTAAAGGTAACAATCGCTTTAATGAAAATAGTTCCATCTGAAACAGTGTTCTCTTCGAGTTCAGTAATTTTTTGATAAAACCTCCGATGAAATTAATGAAACAAACATTTATTCACATTATCGACAACTTTGAAGTGATGAACAAGAAATTTTACCGAATGCATTTCGACCTTATATATATATAAGTGTGTGTGTGTATGTGTGTGTGTGTGTGTGTATATATATGATACTTTATTCATAGATATTTTCGATAGTCGATTTTGAAAAGAATTCAAATATTTTCAGTAAATTAAAATAACAAAGAGCTCAATATATTAATCACATGATAGAGCTATATATATTCAAAATTTGGGAGAGAAATCACTTGTTCCTTGGTATAAGTGGTTGAACCAAGAAACAAATGTCGGGTGATATCTCTCCCAAATTTTTAGTAATATATATATGTGTGTGTGAGTATGTGTGCACGATTGGATAATATTTATCAGATAGTATGTTAATGGAGAGGACACAATATGAAAACCAAGTTCGTTTGAGAAAGATTCCTCAAATGCGAAACATGTCAGGAAAATAGAAGTTTATTTTAAAAATTTCCCATGTCGTTTCTTCTCCTTTATATTCAATCGAGTTGACATAGTAAATGAACAAGATTGGAACGTTGGGATAAAGCAGTTACTTAGGCCTTTGCCTTCCCGCCGGGCTGGTGAGCACAATAGGAAGAGCGACGCTACATAAAAGCGGCTACCTTAACGGCCGCAGGTCTGATTACCGCAACACCCCCATTTTTTTGAAAATGTTTATTCTATTTATGCCGTCCAGACAAAGGGGCATATTTTCCGTGTGATAAATGGAGGACATTTCAAATAAGATAACGTATCCATAAATATACATATACATATATGCTGCATATATTGTCTCAATATATATATATATATATATATATATATATGTGTGTGTGTGTGTGTATGTGTGTGTGTGTGTGTGTGTGAGTGAGTTTGTTTGCTGTATGGATGTGCGGTGATTTGATAGTATGTTGATGAAAGTGACAATAGGCAGGTAAACAGAACCGACCATTTTCATCCTGACCCCTTCCTCTTACTGCCCCTTCTTATCTAAGACAAGCCAGGCGCTTCACAGACACAGATACGAACACCCTCGGGTCTCTCCTTTCACAGATCCGTCTCATTTGAACTTGACTATCACCTACACAGATACAAATACCTCCCCTGCCACTCCTACTGAACAACCTATAACACAGAAATATCCTCGTTCCTTTCCTCAATCTCAAACATGTGAATAGCATACAATAATATCTGCACTGTTGGAAGCTTCTCTGATAAAGATGGCTGGCAACCATCAAAATGCATGAAAACATACCCACATAATAATAAAGATGATCGAGATGTAAAACTTGCCTTTTTCTTAAAATTTTTCTCTTCACCTTCTAATAGTCACTTTCATCGATATATATATATATATATATATATATATATATATATATATATATATATATATATATATATATATATATATGTATATATATATATATATTCTAATGAAAGTTCAATCGCGTAAAGATGTATTAACCCGGGCAACGCTGAGTGATGTTGCTAAAATAGATTGAAGTGGAAAAAAAATGAAAACGTGTTTTTGTCTGGGAACAGAGACGCCTTTATATCAGAACTGGACAGCCCATCTTAACAAAGAAAGAGAAGGAAAAAAGGAGACATTAACTTTTATAATAAAACCTAATGAATAAACTAATTAGAAAGAACATGAAAAATCCAATTTTGCCGACTGATGTCGTTGTTGCTGAGAATCCCAATGCCTGGGGAATCGTTAAGAAGAATGACTAAAATAAAATTGAAAAAAAAAGTAAATGTTTAGAGTCGACAAAGGTCTATTCCTCAAGTTGTTCGTAATTACTATTTCCTAAATACCGTGCACACTCGTGTATAAGTCGATTTCGTGTATCGCCGGGGCCTTGATTTATGGTCACGATATCATTAATTTATGCTATGCTTTGTGTAAAGGTCGATCCCCATTATTTAAGGGATAATTACCTTTTTGCAGCTGGTAACATTCAACAGTTTGTGATGCATCACGTGTTGAGGTGAGCAATAAAAATATCAGGTTTATTACAGTTTCACTCGCAGAAATATCTGTGGAGTTTTATCATTTTTTTTTCTAAATGTAAAGGTATAATATTATTTTAGATATAATGTAATAAACTCACACATATCAATAATTCATTAATACACAGCTGAAACCATGAAATCTGAAGCTACACAATCATGAGCTTATGAGAGCGTCGCGTGTCTTTTTAATAATTATTGCTCATATTAAAAAAACTCAAATGGCAATGGACAGGCCATGTTGCAAGAATGAAAGACAACCGATGGACATCACGTCTCACAACATGGATCTCCAGAGATCAAATAAGAAACCGAGGCCGACGGAACACAAGATGGAGAGATGAACTGGACAGATTCAGGAAATGCTGTCTCCGCGATGCCCATGATAGGGAATTGTGGCGAATCCTGGGGAAGGTCTATGTCCAACGACGGACGTTAAAAGAATGATGATGATGATGATGATGATGACTCGTAGGTCGACCTTCAAAACTCGACTTATATACGAGTATTTAAACTTAGAGAGAACATGAAAACCTATTTAGCCGACTGATGGAGTCTGGGTCCGCTGAAAAGATTTTCCCATATAAATTAATGGTAATAGCCTCTTTGCTTAACACTATTTCAGCTTACGAAAGGTTTCTATGAGAACACACTACTCTCGGATAACCGGGTAAACTGTAAATATATTGTTTCTTTGTACGGGGGATTTACTAATACCCGCATACCTGGAATAGTGCGGTTTTGATTAGGGTGGGTTCTTATATAGTACGTTCAAGCTATCGCTTTACGAATAAGTGTAATTAAGTATAAGCTGGAAAAACACTCTAAATTATAATGAGATATTGAAAAGTGCAGAAAGTTTTGGGATGAATCAACCACACTGATCAAGGCATACCTGTATAAGCAAAGCCTTGTCTGACATGACCTGACATACAGCACTACCTCGAATAGTGCGGTTTTGATTGGTGCAGGTTTTGATGTAGTCCGGTTAATGTATCGCTGTACAAATTAATATAACTTAATAGCTGGAAACAAAAACACATCAACTTATAAAACCTTGATCAGTGCGGTTTTGAACACTACGGGAAAAATTTGAATGAATCAACCGCTTTATTCAAGATATACCTGTACGTAAATAAAATGATTAAATTGTAAGATATAACAAATAAAATATTGAGGGTCAGGTCTGGTTAGTCACTCAGAAGAAACCATCCGGCAACCAACGTCTTTTGGCAGCATGCCATGTTTGGGATAATAATCAGAAAAACTAGGAAAGTAGGTGATTAATGTTTAGGTTACTTCTCTCGCATTTTGTTGGACAAGGATCACTAAAAAATCTGAATTTTCAAGAAATGAGTGGTTAGTACATTCTTACATTGCAAAATGAGCACGTCTCTAAAAAATATTCAAGGGAGGAATTTTGACATCTGGGCATAAAAAAATAAAGGTTGAAATTTACAGCCCTCTTGCTCATTGGTGTGAAATGTACACGTGGTACATACATAGCCAGCCATCCAGCCAGCTAGACCAATTTGAAAACTGACAATTTTGGAGATAGTTTTGTTTGATGGTTTCAAACAAAAAAATCGTTGTCGATGAAGAAAGAGAAAACTATTTTTAGGCAACTTAGAAACAATTAATACAATAGCCCCCCCCTCCCTTAAAACGCGTTGTAGGGAAACCAAGAGAGACAACCGCGTTATAATTGAAACACGGATAATCAAAAGTCAATTACAAGTTCGCTTGTGAGCGAAGGTGTTGTTTTCATCACAAAATCAAAGAAATGAAATGTAAAACACCATGTAATTATACGTTAATTGAAGGCAAATTGGAGAAATTCAATATTTTATTTATATTGAGTGAGTCTTTTGATGAAAGTTATTTTCACACACGGTTTCTGGAAGGATTGGCGTTGATATAGGTAAAAATATTGGGGCCAAACAGCCTTACACCATATATAGCGAATCACGCAATAACGAATCGCGTTATATCGGGGGACGCCTGCAGAAACAAAAAGACAAGAAAGAAAAAAAGCTATTTCACCAGGCAACTTAGAAATAATTAATATAATTGATTGTACCAAACCACTCTTTAAATGTCTCTATTTTTTCTTCCTTGATGCTTTTTTGCTATTAATTCATGCGTTAAAGAAGAAAAAATTAATGTCTTTTTCTCCCTTCTTCATTCCACTTCAAAAGAGACCGAAAACTCACATGAAACGAACCCGAGATGGAGTCAAGTGAAAAAAAGAAATGTGAACGGAAAGGAGAGAAAATAATTTCCCTTTTCCGCGCCTTTTATTTGCGCTATAATTTTATCTCTATCGAATATTTTGCGGTATTTATCAGCGTAGCCAACTCTATTCTTATATTTACATCCAAAATTGAGGTAAAAAACATCTAAGAACATCTAAATTCTTTGGAGAAAATCTTCAGAAATGATCTAATGAAATAGACTTTCTTCTTCTTCTAGCTCCTTCTTCTTCTTCTTCTTTCTTCCAGTTTCTTCTAGCTCCTTCTTCCAGCTTCTTCTTCCTCTTCTTCTTCTTCTTCTTCTTCTTCTTCTTCTTCTTCTTCCAGTTTATTCTTCTTCTTCTTCCAGTTTATTCTTCTTCTTCTTCCAGTTTATTCTTCTTCTTCTTCTTCCAGTTTCTTCTAGCTCCTTCTTCTTCTTCTTCTTCTTCTTCTTCTTCTTCTTGTTGTTGTTCTTCTTGTTCTTGTTCTTGTTCTTGTTCTTCTTCTTCCTGTTTATTCTTCTTCTTCTTCTTCCAGTTTCTTCTAGCTCCTTCTTCTTCTTCTTCTTCTTCTTGTTCTTGTTGTTCTTGTTCTTGTTCTTGTTCTTGTTCTTCCAGTTTATTCTTCTTCTTCTTCTTCTTCCAGTTTCTTCTAGCTCCTTCTTCTTCTTCTTCTTCTTGTTCTTGTTCTTGTTGTTGTTGTTGTTGTTGTTGTTCTTCTTCTTCTTCTTCTTCTTCTTTGTCTTCTTCTTCTTCTTCTTCTTCTTCTTCTTCTTCTTCTTCTTCTTCTTCTTCTTCTTCTTCTTCTTCTTCAACAAATGTCCTTCCGCCCGTGTGTGATAGTTTATAGCGAAAGCCATACAACATATCTCCATGAAATTCTCTGGGTGTACTAAAGGGACCTCAGGGCAGGTTTTTAACAAGTTAATTTTAGAAAAATCATCCCCCAATTTCGATTATCAATTCAAATTCATGCTTTTTTCAATTGAATCCAGTGTGTGCTGATGAAAAAAAAAGTACAGATGAGGATTTCATCTGGTTCATAGAGAGGATGGGAGAGTAAGAGGTGGAACGGCTGTTTGTTTATCGACTGCTGATTAGAATTGCTTTATAATGCTAACAATGGTTACTTTGTATCGTTTATAGAGTGGGGCAGAGAGTAGGAAGAAGAATTACTTTTTTAAAATTTCAGTAAAGCAGAGAAAACGCACATTTAACAATTTTCAGAGGTCGTGAAAACGAAACTCTTGAAGTTACAAACAGTACTTTTTAAAAACGAATGAAATTAAACAGTATCTGATTTCCATCTATCTATCTATCTATCTATCTATTTTATTAATTCCTTTTTAAGCAATTTGTCCTGCACCTCAAGGCAGGTATTCAACTAGTATTATTAACCCTTCATTCGCCGGATGCCTTTATCAAGATACAAATATCACTGAAAACGTAATCAAATGATAATTAGATTGAATTAATGATGTTACTAATTAGCTTATTTGTCAGCTAAAATCTAGGTGAGCATCAGTTGCAAATTTTTGCATTCCAAATACTGAATTACCTCCCTTAAATATATATATATATATATATATATATATATATATATATATGGCTCCCAACAACCTTGACCGAGCCTTATCTGGGCTCGCAAAATTCAATCTTAATATGAAACCGTCCGATACATACCCATGTTCATGACTTTACTTTCTCAGAAATCATGTTTTTTTTCTTGATATTCAATGTCTAATTAATGAAGATATTTATTATTAGCTATCCTTTGTTAAGTTTCTTACAATAACACTTTAATCGTTCATATAGTATAAATATGCATACATGTTTTACCCAGTTCTCATAATAAAACGCATAATATAGAATAATTAATTGTATATTTCAGTTCTTTTGTGTAAAACTCATATTATTACATATATAAAAACTTTGTCCGTCTTCATAGTTTTCTGGGGGAACTTGTCTTGGGCTAGTACAAAATGCTGTTCCTCCATATCATCATATTCTGCCGGTCTCGACTTCGCATGTGATCTCTGGGGATATATCATCATTATATTTATAATCATTATCTTATACTATACTCATTATCGCATTATTTCAGGTAACTAACCTTTGGAATTTAACCTTAATTTTATAAATATTATTGCAAGATGCATTGCTCAGAGGAAATTATACTTCTGAAAGTTTTTAAAACGTTTCCCTTAAATTAAAGAGAGAAAGAAACAGTCTATTTAGGTGAGATTAATGACTATCAACAACTGTTTTATCTATGATAGTTTTCTACCCAATATAATGTTTGTTTAGTCATCTTAATAACAAGTTATGATGGAAGAAATATAGTTTTCAAAATTTGTATAAAGATTATGTAAAATGTGATAGCTTTTCATGAAATGATACTACCACAATGGCAGGGAGGGGTAGGGAAAGCCTCCAAGAAGCCTTGCATATGCTTTGCCCAGACTCGCAAAATTTAATCTTATATGCATACATATTTTACCCAGATCTCATAATAAAACATGATATAGATTAATTTTTTGTATACTCCAGTTTTTATATAAAAGACCCTTACCCAGGCTAGTACAAAACGCTGGCGCCGTAACAGATTTCATTCATATCATAACACCTAGTAAACCCCCGTTGACATCCGAAAGAAATTTTGCAATTAAGAAAATGAAATATAATCCAACTTTAATGACCCAGAGATTTAATTCATCAAGAATATCAAAATTTTGTCGAAATCATCAAAAAATATTTAATCCACTTATAGAAAATTGAATTTACACCCAAAACATTTTTTAACATCTAAAATAATCTAGATTTCGATGCAAAACATCTAAATTGGCATCACTGATTTTATGGTATTTATATTTACATTGATACGACATAAACGTATTCGTACATGCAGGGAGGCGATGCAGGGAACCTGCAGACTCGGCATCTGCAAGGGGGAGTCAGAGCTCTGGGGCTTAAAATTGCTGAGGAACCCTGAAAAATCTTACAATGTTATCTAAAGAATCTAAAATCTAATAAAAGTCTAACATAATAAAAATCTTATAGATAGCAATGTGCAGATGTCTTCTGTCACTCTAAGGGGCGCAACTGGTGGAGTGGTGTAGGATTTCATTAAGGAAGCTGACGTATACATAAAAAATATTTTTTTCATTCATGTTCTGATGACGTAATAAAAATGCTGAATTTAAAGAATGTTGAAAATTCAAAAAGTGAAAAAAAAAAAAACAATTAAAAAATACATCGGTTTTTGGTCAACAGTGTTTTATTCCCCGATACAAATTTCTATCATCCACGTCTATAAAATGCAATTTGTATAGAAGGCTATTCTTCTAGCTCAGGGCAATGCAAATCTCTATCACCCACGTCTATAAAATGCAAAAGGTATAAAAGGCTATTCACCAAACTCACAGCAATGCAAATCTCTCTTATCCACGTACATAAAATCCAAAATGTACAGAGGGCTATTCTCCAAGCTCACTGAAATTCAAATTTCTTTTATCCATATACATAAAATGCAATGTATATAGAAGGCTATTCTCCAAGCTCACTGCAATACAAATCTCTATTATCCACGCCTCTAAAATGCAGTGTATATAGAAGGCTATTCTCCAAGCTCACTGCAATACAAATCTCTATTATCCACGCCTCTAAAATGCAGTGTATATAGAAGGCTATTCTCCAAGCTCACTGCAATACAAATCTCTATTATCCACGCCTCTAAAATGCAGTATATATAGAAGGCTATTCTCCAAGCTCACTGCAATACAAATCTCTATTATCCACGCCTCTAAAATGCAGTGTATATAGAAGGCTATTCTCCAAGCTCACTGCAATACAAATCTCTATTATCCACGCCTCTAAAATGCAGTGTATATAGAAGGCTATTCTCCAAGCTCACTGCAATACAAATCTCTATTATCCACGCCTCTAAAATGCAGTGTATATAGAAGGCTATTCTCCAAGCTCACTGCAATACAAATCTCTATTATCCACGCCTCTAAAATGCAGTGTATATAGAAGGCTATTCTCCAAGCTCACTGCAATACAAATCTCTATTATCCACGCCTCTAAAATGCAGTATATATAGAAGGCTATTCTCCAAGCTCACTGCAATACAAATCTCTATTATCCACGCCTCTAAAATGCAGTGTATATAGAAGGCTATTCTCCAAGCTCACTGCAATACAAATCTCTATTATCCACGCCTCTAAAATGCAATGTATATAGAAGGCTATTCTCCAAGCTCACTGCAATGCAAATCTCTATTATCCACGTCTATAAAATGCAATATATATAGAAGGCTATTCTCCAAACTCATTGCAATGCAAATCTCTATTATCCACGTCTATAAAATGCAATATATATAGAAGGCTATTCTCCAAACTCATTGCAATGCAAATCTCTATCATCCACAGATAAAATGCAATGTCTAGCCATATATTCCACATAAAATAGTCGAGCGAACTATTAAAAACATATTTCCTTACAGTTTCAGCGAGGCACTTGAGGTTTCTTAATATTTCGAAGTAGGTAAGATAATATCGGAGTTTAGTCTCACATGGAGAGTGCACTTGAAGACCGGCACTACTATTATTACTTCTAGCATCAGCCCTGGATTAACCATTAAGCAAAGTAAGCACGTGCCCAGGGCATCAAAAGAGAAGGAGGGGGCACCACAGGTTTCTTGCAGTTTCCACGTGTTAAATCATCAATAGTTGTTTAAATTGTTAAACATTAAAGTTTAAATCTAAAATCTTTTTTTTTTTCCCTGTTATATATAGAGTTAATTCAAACATTCAAACGATTCAATCGTCCACACAAATACTATTGGTGAAAACCGGTCATTAAGCAAGTGCAGGTTTCGTCTGTAATGATTGGGTTTAGTGAAGTAATTTAGAGGTAAAATGTATTTTCCTTGCGTATTTTGATGTGTTTTAAATGAAAACAACCTTCATTTCTTCTAGGATGTTTCATTTTTGAAAATCTTTGAGCTGTGCTTTGAGCCTAGCAAGAGGAGGGGTCACCATAGGCTTCTTTTCGTTTTCCCCCGTTAAATTAAAGTTGTTTAAATTGTTCAACATGAAAGTTTGAATCAAAAATTTATTTCTTCCTGCTATATATAGAGTTGATTCAAACATTCAGTTGATTCAATCGTCCACAAATACTGTTGTAAAAAACTGGTCATTATGCAAGTGTAAGTTTCGTTTGTAATAATTTGGTTAAGTGAAGTAAATTAGCGGGAAAATGTATTTTTCTAACGTATTTTAATCTGTTTTAAATGATTATAACCCTCATTTTTTCCGTTTCATTTTCTAAAATTTTGCCCGTTAAGCAATGTGAGGGCCAAGGTAGGGGCACTATTTGGGGCTGTGTTTGGGGCATCAAGCAGCTTTAAACTGGCCCTGACTAGTACCATACGACTAGAGATGAGTTTAAACCGTAGCATTTCAGATGACAATGTTCCTTTAGGATTTTGATTGAGTTTTAAGCTCTTTTTTTTATCTTTTAATCAAAGTTGCAAACTCAAAATTAGATTTAAGAGAATATGACCAAATAGCGTTGGATACACAGGTTCCTGTGCGATCACCAAAGTTAGGCAACGTCGCGCCGGGTCATTACACAGATGGGTGGCCGTTTGAGAATATCAAGTACCGTGTGCAGCAACGAGATTGTTCTGCGGCCCTCTCAGCCTATCATGCTTAGCCACAGATTGACAGAACATCTTGCCAAGCTAATACCGTTCCTTTCCAAAGCACATGTTGCTCCATGGACACATGACGGTATGCACTCCTTAAACCACCAGATTCGTATGACCAACGGGCAGCGATCAGGCAATCTAACTTTAGAGCAATATCCACATAAAGGGGCTAATAAGAAGTTCAATATTAATCATGTTACTATTTTCAATCATAGTCCTATAATATTGATAAATTAATTCATAAATGGAAAATATCCTGAGAAAAGTTTTGATGTAATGAAAAAGGGGCTAAATTAGACGCTAGGAGCTAAATGCACCAAAAAGAAGCTGGATCTAGCAACAAAAGAGCTAAACTGGAAACTCACAGATCTTGAATGTTTTTCTTTTTTAGTACTTTTATTGACAATTTGGTATATTCTGGACAAGCACATGAGCTAAAGAAAAAGCATGCCATAATCTAATGATTTTGTTACCATCAATCAAAGGTCGATCTATGCATGAGATCGACTTATATACGAGTATATACGGTAAATGACACTTATTATGAGCAGTGTTAGATCAAGTGTAGTGCTGAATGAGTTGAAGCCAGTGTCCCCCAATATTTAGGAAGCATCCAAAATTAGTCAACAGAAAGAAATTGCTATGTGAAAAGTTCGTGAACGTACCTTGTAATAATAATAATAATAATAATAATAATAATAATAATAATAATAATAATAATAATAATAATGATGATGATGATGATGATGAAAAAAGTATATGATATAATCCCACACAGCTGGATACTCGAATGTTTCAGAATATTCAAGATCAGTTAACCAGTGGTGAGATTCATAGCCAACTCTATGAAAAACTGGGAAGTAGACTTGATAGCCACAGGAAAAAACTAAGCAGAGGTAAGCATAAGAAGGGGAATCTTCTAGAGAGACTCGCTGTCCCCATTGCTATTAGTTCTAACTCTGATACCACTCAGCAGAATCCTGAAAAACAACGAAGGATACCAATTCTCTAAAACAAAGGGAAAAGTCAACCATCTAATGTACATGGACAATATGAGATTATTTGCAAAGAACAGGGGAGAGCTCGAAACGTTGTTCAACCAAGTAAAGGAATACAGTGATAACATTGGGATAGATTTTGGAATAGAAAGATGTGCAATAACGGTAATGCACAAAGGAAGGTCTGCAGCAGAAGAAGGAATCGAACTCCCGAACAGCAAGAAGATTAGAGCATTGGCCACATAAGACCGATACAAATACCTGGGAGTTCTCGAATGGGATACGATAAAATGGGAAAAAAATTAAGGAGAAAATAAGACGAAATTACCTTAGGGGATAAGGAGAATATCAGAGACCAAACTAAACAGCAGAAAACTCATAAAATGAATCAACATATGGGCCATATCAGTAGTATGATACACAGGACCATTCCTTGGAGGGATAAAGGAAGAACTCCAGTCAATGGACCGGCGAACAAGAAAGTTTATGACAATGCACAAGGCCTTACATCCCAGAGATGGTATGAATAGACTGTACGTGAAGAAAAAAGAAGGCAGTAGAGGACTCATCAGCATAGAAGACTGTGTCCAGAAGGCCAAAGCAAGTCTAGAAAAGTATGTGCAAGCAAACAGCGGAGACATTATAAAATGCGACCGAAGGAGCACAACGAATAACAAAAAGGTAGGAATGATGAAACAGCATAGCAAACAAGGAAAAATGGGAACAGAGGAAACTATACGGAGAATTTAATGGACGGATACAGGATGTTGCAGACGAGAGATCATGGACATGACAACGAAAAGGGAGCCTGAAGAGAGAAATGGAAACGCTCATCATGATAGCCAAAAACAAAAGAATCAGAACAAACTATACGAAAAACAAAAAATCGACAGTACATGGACAAACAGCAAGTACCGCTTATGTGGTGAAAGAGATGAGACCGTAAACCACATAACTAGTGTATGTAGTCAACTCACCCAGAAGGAGTATCAACACAGACACGATAGAGTAGCAACGGTGATACACTGGGAACTAAGTAAACGAATGGGACTTAACCAGGCGGAAAAGTGGTATCAGCACAAACCGAAGACAGCCCTGGAGAGTGGAAACCACAAATTGCTTTGGGATTTTAACATCCAAACTGACCACCCCATCCAAGCAAGAAGACTGGACCTGGTAATCGTTGACAAGAAGAGGAGATCCTGCAAATTATAGACGTGGCCGTGCCTTCAGACCACTGAGTAAATTGGAAAGAGAGTGAAAAGCTGAGAAAATACCAGGACCAGTCAAGAGAGCCGAAGAAGGTGCGGAAAATGAAAGTCAGGGTAGTACCAGTAATAGTAGGTGCACACGGAACCGTACCAAAGACACTGAAAACGAGATTGGGGGAAGTAGGGATAAAAGGAAGGATCGAGACTATACAGACCAAAGCATTGCTGGGGACTGCACTAATACTAAGGAAAGTGCTAGAAATATAACTATGATCCCATGCTGTTAGCAGTGAACAGGGGAAGAGGAGACAATGTAAAAAAACAAAAACAAAAAAAAACAAACAAACAAAAACAAACAAAAAACACCACAGATGGTGGTGGAAGTACAAACTACAGTGCAGCTGTGATAGGTGATTGAGATATGAGAGGAGGGCTGAAGTCCTGGAGGGACACTGTCACTCAGTCTTCAGCAATGACCATCAGGCAACTGGTGCGAAATTGTGAGCCACAGCACTGCAGAGTGTTTAGAGGAGGGCTGGATATATATATATATATATATATATATATATATATATATATATATATATATATATATATATATATATATATATATATATATAAAATGTGTAAACATCAAAGATGAGAAAAAGATATTGGATTGTCCGATAAAAAGTTTGAGAAGTGAATTAATTTATAAAGTTAGAAGTATGCCACTTGATCATGCGAGTTTTTGACGGATATTTTTCGCCTTGTCGCGTCATTTTCAACGTACAGAGGTCAGTTTTGTGCAAGATCTTGACAAGGTGCCTAGATTTTAGAAAGGAAATATCCAGCTAATTTTTGTAGTGACAATCAAATCCTTTCTCCCTATCTTTGTAATTGGCACAAAATTTCGGTCGATTAATTCCACGGCCCTTTTCAAGTGCAATATGAAATATTAAGAGCGAGTCTTTTTTTTTCAATCTCTTCCTCCGGTGTATTGATCCCCCCCGACACCACCAACTAAAACAGTGCCGAAAAAAAAATTTTAACACAAACCGTGACTCTTGTAAATAAGTTATTCTATTTTAGCAATGTGTGCAATATAGCTTGTTTCATAATTTTTTTTACATGGGAATGTTCTTAGTTGTCTTGACATCAAAAGTCGGGAAGAAGAGATTAGTTTTTCCCAACAAAAATTGAAATATTAATTAATTAACATAATTAATTAATTAATTAATTCTCGAAGTTATTGACAAGGGAATATCGGTCAGAGATTATCTGCAGGGAAAAAAACACAATGATAATAGATGCCAGGCTCAGAATAACGAGTTGACGTAATCACTGGTCATATCGCGACGTGCGTTCAAATCTCCAAAATGTGAATGCTTGTTTAAAATCCACATTGAAAAATCAACAGAAATTGAAAAGAGAGGAAAAAAAAAATGTTATCGTCAAAAATTTTTTCCTCTTATATTTTCGAATTGTTTGGTCAATATATTGTTCTCTTCATCAGTCGACGAATAATCGGCTAATTACTACATTACTATAGGAACCACTGGTCTAGGAAGTTCAGAATATTATCAATATCTAATACTGACTGATTCAATAGACTTCGGAACACATTTTGAATAGTTTAGTTGGTTTTGTCCAGCATCGTCATCCAGCTCTCGCGATATCGTTTAACAGTCTCTTTTATATCGATTTCCTCTTAGGTCTTCATTCATTTTATGCTTGTCACGCCTAGTTGGTATTTTTGTAAGTCCATGTTATGCTAAAAATCTGTAAAGCGATTATACGACCACATTTGGAGTATTGTGTACAGGTTTGGTTCCCACGCGCGAGAAATAATAACTGGAAAATTAATTTTTTAGTTCTATGAGTTAAAGGAAGTCCAAAAGCCAGCTAGACAAGGACAAGAGCAACATATCAACAGAGTGAGAGACATTTGACTTCAACTAGCGACGTCTATTACGAGGCATTCGACAGCAAAACACGGAAAATACCAACTAGACCAGGACTTACCAAAATACCAACTAGGCGTGACATGCATAAAATAAATGAAGATCTAAGAGGAAATCGATATCAAAGAGACTGTTAAACGATATCGTGAGAGCTGGATGACGATGCAGGACAAAACCAACTAAACTAATCAAAATGTGTTCCGAAGTCTATTGAATCAGTCAGTATTAGATATTGATAATATTCTGAACTTCCTAGACCAGTGGTTCTTGAATTTTTTCGTGTAGATTATGTTTTAAGATTGTGTCGTAAGCAGGACTTGTTTTGGGACAACACTGCAAGCCATAGCCAAGTTATTTCATCGAGAGTTCCATGTTATGCTAAAAATCTGTAAAGCGATTATACGACCACATTTGGAGTATTGTGTACAGGTTTGGTTCCTACGCGCTAGAAATATTAACTGGAAAATTAATTTTTTAATTGGAGACAGTACAGATAAAAAAATCAGATTGGACTGGAAATTTACTAGTTAGATCTATCACAAAAATAAAGTCACAAAAACAAATTGATTTTTTCTGGAATAGTCTACCTTTTATCAAAAAATAGTACAAGTATAAATTATATTAAGAATAAGTTATATGAATTTAGATCATCTGGGATAGAAAATAAATTGATACGGCAATTGTTGGAGCTATCAACCGAAATATATTAAACGATTTAGGGAAATAAGAGAATAAATGAGTAAAATTTGCCTGGTAAATATTTCTCAGTACTTATAAGCTTGTAATTTTTAAAAAATAAGTTTCATAAATATTTATAACTTGAATTAATGCATATCTTAATGCTGAATACGTATTTCTAATGTAAATTGTTAGCGGAGATACCCATGGAGGCATTTTTATATAATAAATAAATAAATGAATAAATTAATATTTAACATTATTTCAGAGTGAAAGAATAGTATACAATTTGTATATAAAAGTACACGTCAAATAATCATAAATACATAATATCTGAACTATTAGATATTAGCATTAAACGGTGGTGTAATAAATGTCATCATAATTCTATTGAAACTCATAAGTCATTTAGACAAAGACTCGTCCCTGGTGATGAACCCTTCCGGTGTGAATATTGCGTGGGAGTTTCTTCATAGGTACTTGAATGACGTTGTTGAAGCATGTGTACTCTTGATCAAGATTACAAACAGCAAAGAAAAAAAATCTACCGTGGCTCAATATAACAGTTGAGAGGTGTGTGAAGGGAAAATATTATGCTTGATAGAGGCATCTAGAATGTAATAGAAGACCCTAGTTTATCTTTCCAGTGGTTTTCACGCAAATCTAGGTCCTTGGCATTACATTCCTCCAAGAACGTGACCTTGAATGCTTCGCGGAACTTAGGATCTTCAGAACTCGTAAAACAAAGGTGGCTATAAAAGCTGACTTCACTCTATTACGGCAACTAGAAATAGGCAACTAAAACTGAAATCAAAACTATCAATATAAATTTCTTCAGTTTTCAAGTTGGTCTGGCTGACTGACAATGTATGTATATACGTATGTATGCATGTATCATGCGTACAGACCGCACCAATCGATCTGGAGAGCTGAACATTTAAATATCTAATCCTTATTATGTCAACAATTTTTTTTTCTTTCAAAATTTCCCCTTAGGTTTTTAGGAGGACATTTGCAGTGAACATTTTTTTTTTTTTCTATATTGGTCCTTAGTTTGTGCCCGGCTGTATTCCACATTAAAAAAAAATGATCACCCCTAACACGGCATACTGCTAAAAGACATTGGTCTCCTTTCTATTGAGTAACCAATCAGACGTGTACAATTTAATTCTTTTTGAAGATAGATATGAAGGCATATGAAATTGAATTCTAACAAATAGTCTCGTAACGTCCGTCAACATAAAACTTTGGTTAAAATCAAAGGAAACCTTAATCTCTCTCCATAGGGGAAACTAAATCTGTATACATGCGAGAATTATACGGTTGAACGTGTCTACTAGCGCGAGATATTTATCTGGATTATTACATGCTCGCTAGTGCGTAATGAGTTTGATAAGTAGTTTTCTCCTTTCTATCTATTTTACTCCCTGCTGAAACACCGACAACCACTATCTGGCAATTTTTTTACATGTGTCTACGCATCCGCATAAGACGCTTCCCTGTCGGTCGGTCGGTCGGTCGGTTGGATTCTGATTAGGTTAATCAATAGAGATAGGACGGGAATGAGACGTGTGGTGTCATTAAAAGGTGTGGTTAAAAGAACATATATTCAAATCATTTTTTTTACCAGCAGTGATTTCATAATAGAATGTTCGAGGTCTGTTTGAATTTTAAAAGGCCAAATATGGCCAAAAAATGCCAAAATCGCCAAAAATGCCAAAATGGCATTTTTTTTTTGTTGAAAATGATAGTCGCAGAATATTTCGATATCACCGACTTTTACAAGTATGATAATAAATTGGCTCAAAGAAAGGCTCTTCTCCCCCCTTCCTCTCCTCCAGCTACCACTTCCATAGATGGTGGATGCATCGTTGAACTTATGGTTCTTGTTTTCTCGATAGAGTGATTATATCTGGTCTATTGGCCTGAATTGGCTGATCCATCTTAATTTTTAAAAAATCAGAAAATTTTATTCTTGTAATTCTCTACAGCAACGGTTCATAAGGTAGGGTCTGCGGACTCCAAGTGGTCAGCGAGACCCGATTAAGGGGTCTGCAGAAGGAAAACCAATTTTAAAAAGATCATAAAAAATAATCTGAATATAACATATCTGAAGTCATCAGGAAAGGCTATTAAAGCATTCCTACCTGATCTAAGTACCAATTTTCTGTAGGCGCAACGATAAAAATTAATTGAATACTGGGGCAGATATGAGAATCTTTCTGTCTACCATTAAACAAAACTTCAAAGAGATTTGTAAAAAAAATAGATAAAAAATGTCATTTGTCCTATTGGCTTTTAAAAAGAATCGCTTCTCTCTAAGATTGTACCTTATTTCAATACAAAACGATAAAAATACGACGACAAAGACGGATCTCAATTTTTTCAGACAGATTCTTGAAAAATTAAAAACAACCCCCTCTTTTCACCCTGGTCTTCATACTCCTCTACACACTATCAGACTATTCTAATACTCTTATCTATTCAAATCTATATTAACCCTACAGCTGCTGGCTGTTTACATTATTTGCATAGCGCAGTGACTTTGGTACACAACTGATAAAACATTCGCCTCCTGAGACAAAACTCAAGAAAAGCGAACTCCCTATATGTTATAAAATACGGTAAACAGTTTTCAAAATAAATGTAGTTTTAGAAAATGGTTTATTCTCACTATAATCGTTTAATCAACTTAAAAAAAACAAAACAAACTCTTTTAGGGGTCTGCACATAATTTTTGAGAACATTGAGGGGTCCGTGGGGGAAAAGGTTGAGAAACAATGCTCTAAGGCAGATTCTGGTTTATGCATATAAATTGGCTTGCATGGCCAAAACTCCAGTTATTTGTACAGTAATCCGAGGATCAATTTTCCTATACAGTCACGTTGGTTTTTGAATTTTTCGCCAATTTAGATGTTTTTCATCCGAATCTAGATGTTTTTGGTTGCTTTTAGATGTCAGAAATCGCTATTTAGATTATTCTTTATAAAATTATCCATATTTTGTATTTCATGTTTCTGACCCTTAATTAACTAACGCACTTATTCAAATGATTTTTAAAACTACAATGAGGTGGTTTGCAATTGTTCAGAGGTAAACCTTCCGTGATTTCCACTAATCGGGTACTCCTGACGACCCAGTGGTACCGGATTAGTGAAAGTCGTGGATCTCAGTGTACTGGATTAGTGAAGGTCTACTGTATTGTTATTTACTAAGACCAGTGGAAAAGACCTAGCGAGGATCGAATTCATTTCGGTTGCAACAGTGGGCGAATTTAAAGCAAAGCATTTTACGAATCAATAACCTGGATGGATCAACTGGAAAATGTATTCTTTTCTCAAGTAGCTCATTATCCGTCATTCCAGAAAGTTTTATGAAATTTGTAGAGAACCTTCGGAGATATGGTGTGGTCAGACAGAGAGTATGACATTATGTGATGTGGGAATAAAATGACAACGTACGGGAGATAATTGTACACAGATCCACCCCAAAATTTGATTAATATCTTCTGTAGACCTTTGCCCAACATTCCACAAAATATCACTCAAATCTATTGAGAACTTTTGGAGATGCCCTTCATACAGACATGAGCGAAAACTTAAATGTATGAAAAAGAATAGAAAAATATCTCCAATTCGAAAACAATTCCAGGAGCCACCCCAAAATCCAATAATTTCTTCCGTGCCCGATGGTTAACCTTTCCAAGAAATATCATCGAAAAACATTGAGAACTTGAGGAGGTATCGTTCGGATAGATGTGAGCGAATATGTAAATGTATGAAAAAAGAGGGAAAAAATATTTTTCAATGGAAAACATAATCCTGGATCCGATCTAAAATTAAATCACTTTCTCTTTGGTCCTCCTACAAAATCTCAGTACAATTCATTAGGAACTTTCGGAGATATCATATGGACAGACAGACGAAAAACACAAAAAGTGGGGTTAGCCTCACACAAATTGCAACAATAAAACAAAAACTCAACAGATTTTGTATCCTCAATGTGTTCTGAATTAGAGAAAAAAGTCTACAAAAATTGAATGAACGGAAAATCCTGAAATTCAAAATGGCCACCATTCGTCCCAATGAAAAAAAACAACAACAACAACAAAAAATGGGCGAAATGACATCGAGTAATTAATACGTATAGTTCGATAACTCCGTTGTCAGAGGCAACAAAAAATATATATATTCACATTTGGGGCGACTAGGGGGGGGGGTACTGAATAACGGCCCTGCACGTGAAGAAATTCATGTTTGCATACATATTTTATCTAAATCACGCATCCGTATATACCCAAGCTGAATATCAGGCTTGATTAATGTTCCTGTCCAGGTTCATATATGACCTTGCAAAACTATGGAGGCCTAAAATTCTGGTCTTCAAAACTCGACCCATTCACCAGTATATACGGTAAATCCAACATACTTCAATGTATTTTTAAAATTTTATCCTTTCCCTCGACACTTGGTTTTTCTTCTTTTTTCGTTGATTATTATCTTCCCAATATATATGTGTATATATATATATATATATATATATATATATATATATATATATATATATATGTATATATATATATATATATATATATATATGTATATATATATATATATATATATATATATATATATATATATATTGTGTGTGTGTGTGTGTGTGTGTGTGTGTGTGTATAGATAGATAGATAGGTAGTAGATAGATAGATAGATAGATGGATACATACATAAATACATATATACAAACATACGTACATAGAGAGAGAGAGAGAGAGAGAGAGAGAGAGAGAGAGAGAGAGAGAGAGAGAGAAAAGAGAAGATTTATAAGCTGAATAAAGATTTATCAAATAATAAGACCATGAACTGGATGTTTTTTAACATTACAGAAAATTAAGTATACACGAGTCGGGGACATCATAGAATCCATCAAAAAACTCAAATGACAATGGGCTGGCCATGTCACAAGAATGACAATACAAGATGGAGAGACGAGCTAGACAAATTCATAATGTGTGACGCCCACAAGAGAGAAGTGTGGGAAGGTCAATGTCCAACGACGAACGTTAAGAGACTGATGATGATAATGATGATGATAAAATATCTTAGATCTTTAGGCCAGGGCTTGCTCCTAGTTCTTCCCTTAATGTTTGAATTTCAACCTTACAAAATCATCACCTATGTATCTCCCCCCAAAATTTGCCCATAAATTTGGTTTTTAAAACTCGACCTATACACGAGTATACAGAAGGTAATATTCTAGGTTGTCCAATGTTTTTTTCCCATCAGTTTTTCTTCCTTTTCACGCACCGTCTTTCTTATCATCTTAATCTCCTGGTTATCATCCCAGTGTTTCTGAGTATGGTTTGTTATTTATAGCTATAATTGTCTTTTAAAAAATGGCTAAAATCAGCTTGATCTAGCTGGAAAATGGCTCATTCGGCAACCTTGTATTATCTTTCAAATCCATTTATTTCTCTATTTCTCTTCCTGTTTTTTTCCCAAGCCCCCTAGTTCCATTCGTACGGCCTGTACGTACGATACAAACATACATACGTACATACATAGCCAGCCATTTTATGTACGCTTTGTCTTCCTCATCAAGCACGATCTCCATTTCTTCTATATCTGCAAAATTCGACCTATACACGAGTATATACGGTGTTATCTTCTCAATCTACTTATTGCTCTATTTCTGTCCCCACTTTGCCCCTTAAATATTTTATGCGTTCTTTGTCTTTCCCATCGACCTATACACGAGTAGCTTCCCGACCCACTACTGTAAAGCCTCTTAATAATTATACGATTTCCAAATGCATTTTATCGGATATTTCTTGGTGCAAGCAGGGCGGCTCCTCCTTGCCAAGACCCCATTACTGCCCTAGCCAACATCCATCCCGCCGAGCTGTCATAATTACACTGATTCTTCACTCTCCCATCAACCCTTCTCATTAAGGAGATGACGTTGGAATAAACCGTCCGATCAAATGTAGAATCTGGACAATAGTTGTCTCTAAGCTGTGCGCATGCGCGCGCACACACACACACATGCACACACGTTTTGCAACCAGTGCACAGAGGAAATGTGCGCACAAAAGGTTAGTTAAAAGGTTAGTCACCTAAAATAAAGTACCGTATTATACGGCATATGAAACGTGCTATTTTTTTTTTCTTAAGTTCCGTCTCCGGAGGTGAATGCTTTGTAAGTTATTTACTAACGTAACTGTGCAATACGAATCATATAAACAGCCAGCCACAGTGGGAGTTAATATAGATTTGAACAGATAAGAGCAAAATAAAATAACCCAATAGAATGGTTGGGTATGGAGATCACGGGAAAATGATGGTGTTCATTTATTTTTTTCGAGCATATGCCTGCAAAAATTGAAGTGAGTCTTATATGGCCCTCTGTCCTATATGCGACAGTAATCAATAATTAAACTTATAATGATATATTATAACTCGCCATCACAGTCAATAATTGGACAGCCGTAGCGTCAAATTCTAAAGTCATGCAACAAATTCAATCGAAGAATAAAAATGATCAGAACAATTCTATTTATGACATTACTAGCGTTTTCCTTAGGAGAAAAACTAAAATAGAGTAAAAATATCTAGAAATATCTAGATTCTAAAGAATCTAGATGTTATTGATAAAACCATCAGAATAAGGCCCCCCAAAAGTTCAAAAAATTTTCCCCTCAAATCAATGGAAATTTTTTTTTCAAAGGGGGTGTAGAGGATTTCTGATGCCAATTTTAAAGTCAGAAGACAAATCGGTACGGCCAGGAGCACTGAAACACAGAAAAACACGTAAACACACTATCATATTAGAGAGAATAGAATCCTTCGCCATCTTTGATGGTTACGGTTAGATTATAATGATTTGATAAGTATAATCTAGATATTCTCTGAATTGATAGGTTGTTATTGTTTGATAATTTATTTCGACACTGCATCGAGTAAAATAATAACTCACTGATGATTTATTTAATGGAACAACAAATTGAACAACTTGAAGTAGTTCAAAGTATAGAGTACAATTAAAACACTTTACTTCATAGAATGTGATCAGACTTGTGTCATATTAAAACATGCCATTCCAGTTTTTCTTTTCAGCTATGAGAGATAGATTGTACCAGAATTATCTTTAAATAAGTTTACATTTACACAAGTATGCACATGTTCCTATCACAGGGAAACATTTGCACAACATACGATTTTCGAGCACGCTGACAGCTAAAAAAATAAAGGTAACGTTGCCAGTTATACCTTTGTAAACCTGCTTCTGGTAAAGGTATTGGTTGATCAATTAGAAAATAAATGGGTTTCGAATCGCTGCAGTAGCTGTCACCATCCGTAGACTTGTGATCCGCGGATCCCAGTTTGGGAACCACCAATCTTGGTTGTTGTCCGATCTATTTGAAACACAATGGGTTTCGAATCGCCTTGGTGGCTGTCTCCCTCTGTCTTGTCTTAAAACAGGTCGAGTTTGTTCTATCCGAAACTCATTTCAGGCTGTTCTTCCTTTGTTCAATAGTGTTTTGCCTTAAGGGGGAAAAAAGGGCCCCCTCTCTTACCCACTACATTTGTATCTGATGATAATCAACCATCGTCGTCAAACAGCAAAGATGGAGGGATGACAGTGGATGCCCGAGGGGGAGTGGAAGAAAAAGTCAGGATGGTGGGGGGTGGGTAAAGGGAAGATGTAAGGTTCCATTTGACAGAATGGTGACGGGGAGGGAGAGGTTAAGACAAATGGAGAGCAGAGTTGTCACAAGAGATTTCAGCAAATGTACCAAAAGCTTAGGCCAAAACGTACCAACTTCATAAGGGACCAAATAGAGAAAAAAGATCAGACAATTTGAGAAACCGGTAGAAATTAATCGAAGTTGACTCAAATACTAAAAAAAAAAAAACCCAAACTGATTCATCTCATTTCTTTGTTCATATGAATACCATATCCCCCAAACTGTCAAAATAGGTTTCCTCAGTTTTCAAGACGGTCTGGTTAGCTATGTATGTATGTATGTATGTATGTATGTATGTATGTATGTATGCATAAATCACGCATATAGGCCGTACCAATGGAACTAAAAGAGCTGAAAATTAAAACATTTAATCCTTATTATTTTCAAAAACGTTTTTTTACACCCCAAAAATAGGTTCAATTCACAACACAAGTTTATTCTAAATTGGTCCCTAATTTGTGACCGTTTTTTTTCCCAATTCAGACCCTTTCGCGATTACTGCCCAACGAAAGGAAGAGAAGGCCTTTATTCAATTTTTTTAATTGATCACACCTAACATGGCACGCTGCCAAAAGATGTTGGTCACAAGATGGTTTCTATTGAGTGCCTTGACAGATCTGTCTTCTCGAACAGTTTTTCAGGCGTGTTCTACTTAGTTTATAGAACATTTTCTTCAAAATTATACTTTTGTTTTTGTGAGCGTCACTATCACGTCTTGTTTAAAAAAATATTTTAACGTAAAAATCACAATACATCAATTAATAAAAAAATGCTGGTTAAGAATAGAGCAGGACATGATTGACACGCGCACGTGCGCAAAAAAAAGAATAATTCAAAGAAATGAATGTTCGCTCAATACATTCGTTCAATATAAGCAATCAAAACAATGTGAATAAAGGAGATGAGAAAGGCCTTAGGCCAGCAGTGGACTTATAACGGCTAATGACGATGTTATGACTCAGCTCCATATACAATATTTCATATTATATACCAACTTTCTTTCGGACGATTTGATCTCTTCTTCCTATCTTCTAAGTAGTCAAGACGATTTATTTCAACAACCCTCTTCAGGTGTAAAATGTAATATCCATAAAGAAAGGGTATATCTCCTATCGGTTTCTTTTCCTGGTGGTACAGAGCCCCCCCCAAAAAAACAAAGCGGTATCAAAAGGAAAATTTAACCCAAATGCAATACTCGTAAATATTCTATTTCAGCAACGTTTACAGTACAGATGGTCCTATATTACTACTACAACAACAACTACTACTACTACTACTACTACTGATAATGATAATGATGAAAAAAATAATATATATATCTATATATATATATATATATATGTACGCACAATTTTTTATAATATTCTATTAGAAAATGCGTTACAATAATATACAGAGGAGACACACACACACACACACACACACACACACACACACATATATATATATATATATATATATATATATACACACAATAATTAGCGCTCCCTTGTTCAGGGTTGAGCACTCTCTAAGTGAGGTAACTCGTTCATTGTAAACTTATGCAATGCTCTTCCAACATGGAATGGAGCACTCTGGTGGATGAAGAATACATACGATAAATGGATACATCGCTTATATTCAACCCCAGTTCCGTGGAGTAGAGGAAGGATACCAGCCTCTAAGTCTGAAGATAAGGTTTCGATCCTGCCTCATCGTGCTGGATGGGATAGTGGATAGTCTATAGCCACACTGAAGAGTTGTAATACACCAAAACAGCTGCCTGTGGATTACACAATAGCACACACATACACACACACACACACACACACACATATATATATATATATATATATATATATATATATATATATATATATATATATATAACATGATATTTCGGCCTTGCTGGTCAACGTTATTTTCAAGAAGATAGGCCTAATTATCATCAGTATGAAATTTATAAAACAATACGTTCGCCGAGAATAGAAACAAATATATACGCTTGTTATTACCGTGCTATTAAGGGTGCCATTAAAACTTCTTACATGGAAATGTTCTCATTTTCTTTCCTTGTTTAGCCAAAAAAATCCGTCTCGTGTCTCTGTTTTGCGAAGAAAATTATGGTCATTAATGTACCAACAATTCAGAGTCAGGTAAGATACTTAACCATACCGTCAATCAAGCAATCAGACGATTCCCATTAAAAACTGTACATGTGTATTATTCGGGCAGAGAAATAAAGAAAAACTTACCACGGTCAATAACTGAACTGCCGTAGCGTCAAAATTCGAAGTCATGTAAAAAAAATTCAATCAGAATAAATTCTTTTTTATGACATCACTGGTGTTTTATTGTGGAAAGTATCTAAAACAAAGTAAAAACATCTAGAAATTTCTAAATTCTTGATCTGTGAGCCCGTCAAAATAAAACCAAATATGGGAAAAAAGAAAACTCCTGCCACCAAGAAAAAAAATTGTTTAAGAAGGAGTTTACAGGAGTACTGATGCCAATTTTCAAGTCTATCGATAAAAAAGTATGGCCAGAAGCACTAAAATACATAAACAAACTCATAAACACAAATACACAAACACACGCTCATATAAGAAAGAACAGAACCGTTCTCCATCTTTCAACGTCCGTCGTTGGACATAGACCTTCCACTGGATCTGCCATATTTCTCTATCATGGGCGTCGCAGAGCCAATACTGCATACAAAATGGATATGGTCGCTTTGATGAGCATCCGCTGTAAATTATACATGGAGGGGGGTGTATATTCGAAATAATTCTTGGTGGCATTACCAGCGAATATTAAATGCGTTCCGTCTTTCCTATATGCAAACATTAAGTTTGGTTTACATGGAAAAAAAATTATACTGCACCATTATCCAACTTAAAGCCCCGCTTAAACGCTGCTGACAAGGCCTGACCTTGTTGGTGGGGGGGTTAGATGCCCCGTTTTCCCCACCCGTAGCGGATGCCCATGATCAATTCATATTTCATTTTAGGAACGCTGCAAGCTCACTTCAAACCTTAAACTATAACATAATTTCAGCTACTTCTAAATATTGGTAAACTTTACAAGTGCCTTAGAGAAAATGGTAGGAAATGTATTTTCCAGATACTTGGTTATGCTATTATACGAGATGTAGATTTCAAACGAAAATAAAAACCTTCCAAAGCAGTACCAAACGTACCAAAAAGGATTTAAAAGTACCAATTTTCCACGAAGGTACCCAAAATGACAGTCCCGTAAGAGAGTATAAATCAAGGATAAAAAACAAGGCAATTCCATCTGGTTCGAACTATACCTAGTTACGCAGCGTTCTTTTGTACATGATGCATTGACTTACTGCACTGACCCCTTTTTTACACATTATGGAAGCACATTCGGGATATTTACTCGAACTTTTCTAAATTACGTTAAAGGGAACAGCTATTGGGCCTTCCGTAATATATTTGTCTGTTTTATTGATTATTACTCATGTATAGATCGACCCCAATTTTTGCCTTGAAAATTTGATCTTCAATACTTAAACGAGTATTTAGTATATAACATTAGTTTATTTTCTGGATACCACTACGCGTTTTAGTTTAGCTCCAATTCTAAACCACTCTACCTTTGTCTTGCAAAACAGATCCCCCCGCATCACCCCACAACCAACAAAAATCTTATACCAATCCACTAAAAACCTATCCGTCCGTGTGTAACAGTCCACCACAAGAACCTAACAACATAACTCAGTGGAAAAAAAAAGTGCCCGAAAGTGACACAGAGAAATTCGTTTTTAGCATATCAGTTCTCGAAAATTATCCACTCAAAATATACTTCTTTTGGCGGGAATGATTTGCAATGTGAATTCATGCTAAAACGGACACAGTTTTTCAGTTGAATCCACTGGATGTTTATATTGGCTGCTGATCTTTAGTATCGTTCTTAGAGAGGGGTTGGGCGTAAGAGTAAGAATGACTGCTTGTTTATTCAAAAGGGTGTATGAATACATTCAACATTAAAATAGCTCTAAAAGCCACAGATGTCATTTTTCAAAAACAAATTGAATTCAATAATATCTGATTTCCATTTACCTATCTTTTACAAATTAGAAGCCCTCTCGATAAACAATGGAATGACACAGAAGTGAAACCCTCTAAGGCGCAAGCATGGGCAAAGTGTACGGAGATCCTGACATGCACGGTCAATAGAATCCCTCTCTCAGCTTCACTGATGTAGTCCAAACGAAATGAGTGTATCAGCTTGGCGTTTGGTTTTGGTTGTGAGATTGGCATCAAACTTCTTTAAAGGGATACCACTCCCTGGTTTGGAATCAGATTTGTCCTTCTAGATGGGTTGCCTCTCCAAGGTAAGAGAGCCCAGTCTGCCTGCTTTTTTCATCCAGAGCTGAGGGGAGGGGAGATGGATTCATGTCTTTCCCAAGGCAAAATCATCTTATCGGATGGACACACCTGTCAGTTGCATGGGGGATTCTAGAGGCCGCGAACCTTAAATAAAGTAAAGATGAAGGTTCGTGTTATTGAATAAAATACGAAGACAACCTTTTCTGAATGAAATGCCACAAATTCCTCAGTTGAAAAACCTAATCTTGATGTGTTGGGAGCCGAGGGGATTAGGGGCCCTACATTGATTTTCCCAGTGGACCTAAATATTCTTAAGACGACCTTGTCTAGGCATTAGTGCAAAATGGAGGCAAATAACTTCAACCGGGTATTGAACTCAGATTGTTGATTCCATTTGTTTACATCGTTAATAGCTACGGCTCACGTATCTCCGAATGTGTACTAATATTCTTCAGATTAGCGTACTGTGACGTGACGTGACGTGACGTGACGTGACGTGCCGTACCGTACCCAGCCCAGCCCAGCCCAGCCCAGCCCAGCCAATGTGTCACGTCTTTGAGCAACCTCAATGAGTATTTCAGCTCAAAGACCTTTTAAAATTGATAGTGTTTGTCATATGTAAATGAGTTGTGAGAACGCGTATATTTAAATAAGTTAGCAAATATAAAAAGAGTGACTTCCCTTCGACGGAACTCTCCGCCATTTGCATATTGCATTCGGGTTGTTCGCTACGCCTATTGTTCGAAGTTTGAATTGCTTATATGCTGGTATTTTATTTAACTGCGCATAGAAATGTGATGGAAAGGGTCTCCTTAAAATGTGTTAATACTCCAACTCTTTCCATCATAGGATTTGTATATTATACTGATACTGATTGTTGTAGCCCAATGGTTCCCAACCTTTCCGAGGTTCCCAACTTTTGTCAATAAGGTTGTTAGTTTTCCTCCTCTTTCCATTCAAGTTGCAATCGTTTGCGGAAGTTTAAAAAAATATTGAAGTTAATAAAACCAATTAATCTCTAGGAGCAAAGACTAACAATATAACAGTTATTTTTGCACGCACAGGTGTAAATTGGATTCCCTAAATATCAATAAGATTTACCTCCCTTGGTTTCTTGAAGATGGCCGAACGTGGCCGAAAGTTGCTGGAATTTTTCAATTTTCATTTCTAGCCGATTTATAGCCTGAAAGTGGCTGGATCATTTGTTGCTTCACTCATCTTACTTGGTTCGGAAAATCATATAATGGCTCCTGAGATGTTTGGAAGTTTCAATTAAAATCATATTTCAATGAGACTCCTTAGCCTTATGAAAGCATTGATATCAGATCAATACGGCTAATTATTTTGTTGATTAGAAATAAAGGTAAAAAGTAAAAAGAACAAACATTTTTTTCATTGTATTCATTTTCATTATTGTGTCAATAAATGTTAAGTACGCTCGAAAAATCAAAAGAAGACTCTAATAATTATTGATGTTTAAATTTTCAACAGAATAATATATTATTTAAAGTTCGTAATAATCATACTTTTATTTTCAATTCATTGGAGCTTTTGTACGAGTTTTTGAGAGTGCTAATCAATCAGCGCACTCGAAAATCATACGAAGACTGTATAATATCTAAATTTTTGATTTAAAAAGATATATTTTTTGATTTTATGAAGATTTCAGGAGTCATCATATGTTTTCTAGCATACTTAATATTCCTTACATGATATATTTATGCATATAAAAATCAAAGATCCGAAGCGTACAGTGTTTCTTAAATAATATATTTATGAATATAAAACTCGAACATCCGGAGATTTCAGCTTTCAGTGTTTTTGTGCATACTTTACATTATCAGACGTACAGATAGCTGAAAGTAGCTGGAAATGAAAATTGCCATTTTTAGCCACCAAGGGTCACGAAGGAAGGCTACTTCAGTTGAGATTCACAATGGACTTGATTTTACATCCGTGTGTGCAATATTTTAATGAAAAAAAATAAAATAAAATAAATAAATACCGGTGAAGAATATTCAGGTCTTTGGTTGCACAGTAATACTCCATTTTGAATTACATATAGCCACTATCCTCAAACCAAAAATATTCACGACCTTTATTTTTACCAATAGCCTTATTCTCCCTTTGACACCCTAAATTCCTCCTTGGGGGAAGGGAAACCCCCCCCCCCCCACTTGTGAACTTCTAGTCAATATCTTGCAGCGGTTTGGGTAGAGTTTATTATCCTTCTCAAAATATAGCATTCCAGTACTTTTTCCAAATGAAGTGAATTTTTTGTTTCAGTTTTGATGCAATAATTATCTGCCATTGTTTCGGATGTTTTAATGGAGATTATCAAGTTGTAATGATATGAATGAAGATGCAAGGCTTTTAAAATCAAAAGGAGTTAACTCCGACCTTTTTTGAAAAAAAAAAAATTATTGTTTTACAAAGCCTCCTTGGTCACTTCTTGAATTATTTTAGTAATAGTTAACCCAGTTGAAATCTCCTGATCAAGTACAGGTGAACATTGCATCAGAAATAAAACGGGAAAAATCCCCCAACAAATCAGTTTCCAAAGGCAATATGATTTGCTAGAACATACGCATCACGACGGGGTTATTTATGTATATATCGGCTGTAATGAGCCTAAGGTTATTTTATTAGGTAATTCATTTTTAATAATAGTTCAAGTATTCTAATTTCAAGTTTTTTTCATATCTCAATGCAACATTTTTTTCAATCACTCACACATTCTTTTTCTTTTAGATCCAAACGTCCAGCAATCCTGTTACGTAATAATCATTGTTACGTCATAACAAATCTCATTTTAATCCAACACTTCAAGTGCTTTTTTCATTATCTATTATCTATCTCAGTCTCTATCAGAGGGACCAATCCATTATAACTTTGAGGTTAAATCGGGGACTAGACGAAAGATACAAAATTACAACGATACAATTTTGCAATTAAACATACTAATTTGAATGTATGGATATAATGGGCAGAAAATATAAGGGAGGTAACTCAATGTTTGGAAAGTAAAGACAAATATTTTTTTTCTCACGCTATAATCCAGATCAGAGGTTGCGGAACATGTCTGTGGGCCCCTGGGGATCCGACAAATAATATCCGGAGTCCGCAGTCGTGTTCCCTCTGAATCTGATATTGCGAATCTTGTGATGTAGAAATATCAAAGCCAGTGAACAGCTACCGGAAAACATAATTATTCTACTCAGACCCGTACTTCTTATTAGAATTCAAATATATGTAATCTTTCATTGAATGAATATGATTTTAAAAGTCAAAAATTGTTTATTATTCTAGTATATTGATTACAGTCTGAAAACTAAAGATAAGGGCCCATCAGAGTATTTCCATTATAGAAGGGTTCCAAGAGTTCTAAAAGTTTCGGAACCACTGACCTAGATAATGAAAGAGTTCTCCAGTCATTATATGTCGGGCTTACCGGAACTTTAAAAAAAATCTGCAAACAGGTGGGTGATACAGCAAGACACAGGTGTACAAATAATTTTCATTTAAGGGTGTGTACGTTATAGTCAGGTAAGAATTATGTTCAGTTGCTTTTTACCTACCATCTCTGTTTCCGACAACGGGCTAGACCAGGAATCGGAAAAATCTTTTGAAGGAGTTCAGATTAGATATAAAATGCTTTCATGTTTTGCGGACCAAGGCGGAAGAAAATTGAAACAATAATCATGCAAGACCAAGGAAACAGCTCTTTTTTTAAAAATTAAATTTTAAGAACAAGAAAGTCCTTTCAGTCCTAAAAGAAAGAGTATACAACCAATATATCTTCCCGATTGTCGCTTATGGAGCTGAAACATGGAATCTAACCAAGAGACAGACCCGCAAACTGAGAACCATGCAACGCACACATGAGAGAATCATGCTAATATCAGATGGAGAGACAACAAGAGTGCACAGCATATAAGAGGAAAAACAAAAGTCTGAGATATCATAGAATCCACCAGAAAACTCAAATAGCAATGGGTTGGTCATATTGCAAGAAAGGCAGAAAACCGATGGACATTACGACTCATTGTGGATTCCCAGAGGTCGAATGCACAACCGAGGTTGGTAGAATATGAGATTGGGAGACGAACTAGACAGGTTCAGAAAATATTGGCTTCACGACACCTACGATAGAGAGATGTGGCGAATTCTGAGGAAGGTGTGTCGAACGATGGACGATAAAAGACTGGTGATGATGATGATGATGATGATGATAATGCTATGAGTGAAAATATTGGAAGGAGAATAAGAAAAAAGGTTTTAAATTTGTTTTTAAACAGTACTTTAAGTGTGTTTTGTTTTTCGACCATTACGTCTGTAATTCTGTGTCTGTCTTTCCAACGTGTTTGTCGTTTAAATGGCTTTTTTTTCTTTCGAATTTGCTGAAACTATTCCCACACAGTACATTTTAACATTTTAATGGCGGACCCATCATCTGATGAGTGTCAGCCGAGAGAAGCTTTTAAAGATTTATTTTTAAAAACAAATTAAAAACTTTTCTTCTCTCTTCCTCTTTATACTTTCCTATGCATCAGCCAATTACGGCATTTAAAAAAAAAATCGTACCAATAAAAGACTTTCCAACTAAAGAAATATCTTGAATAAAAAAGATGTAATTTAATTTTCTATCGATTTAATGTTTTTAATTATAGGAATATATACCTATTTAAACTTACATGTACAATCAATTGATGAGAACCATGAAATTAATTTTTGGGGGACAAGATATTGTTTAATAATGGTTCAGATTTTGTGTATATTGATAGAACAGGAATTTGTTATGTTAAAACATTCTCAAGCAAAATAACATTTGGTATATCTGAGGCCAAAGTAAACATGATATTTGCTCTGTTTTTCGATAGTGAATTTCATTGTTCACCCAAACAAAAATATTTGAGAAAAACAAATAATTTTTGCAAGCAACATCACATATTCAATGAGGTCGATATTTTATGTATGATATGATAAGCTATCCTGTGTTATTAATTCATCAATAGACTGCCAAAATCATATTATATAAGAAGCTACGCTATTTTAACTCCATGATCTTATTTAATGGAGGCGTTATACGTCTTCTCATTAATAATTCGTATATATTTTATTTGTTCATTTTTTGCTGGTAATAACCATTAAATACCTTTCGGTTTTGAAACCAACGGTTGCTAATAGTATTTCCCGTTATGTTTGAATTTCAACCTTACAAAATTATTACACACGGTGGACAGATTTTGCCTGAAAATTTATTTTCAAAGCTCGACCTATACGCGAGCACATACAGTATCTTTGAAGAACCCATTTTTTATTCCGCCTGTTATTTTTATTTATATATAATGAATAATAGAGACTGGATCTCAAAAGAGTGATATGTTCCTCTGGTCATAAATCAAGGGTCGACCTATACACGAGATCGACTTATATACGATTATATACGAATGCTTTATCGCCTTTAAACACTACTCCTTACACCATGCTCTCTTTCTCTAGCTTCAATCAATTCCTACGTGACTGCAATCTAGATGTTTCACATCTAAATTCAGATTATTTTGGTAGTGTTTAAATGATAGAAATTGTTTTTCGATGTTAGATGTAAATTCAGATTTTTTTTACGAGGGGCCTGGATATTTTCCGATTATTTTGGCAACATCTTGATATTTTCTCCTTGATTAAAAAATATTTCCTTTGCCATTTCTTCCTCACTTCTTTTTTAATTTCCAAGTCCTGCTGGGGGCTGCCAGTTTTCATACGTTCGCATCACATTGGTAATTTTGACACCTTTTGGTACGTTTGGTACTACACTTGGAAAGTTGGATACATTTTTTCCAATTTTATCTCAGATCTATTTTTTATATAACAGAAAAACAAGATGACGGAAAAACTTTATCCAAATAGAAATACAGGTGAAGATGAAGTATTTGAGATATACATTAAATTTTTATCTATTTATGATAATTTCCAACTATTTTGCTGTTTCTTTAAATTTATTCGGGACTTTTATGGATGATTTGGTACTTTTCGGGCAAAATTTTGGTACATTAGCTAAAATGTCCTTGTCCTTATTATAAAGCTCATTCCATCTTCCAGCGTCGTCAATTTAGATATTTTCAATTTAATCTAGATGTCTTTGGTTTCTTCCAAATATCAGAACTTGCTATTGTCTGCAGGGAAAAAGATATAAATAGTAACAACTTTCTGGTTTCTGGTTTGGAAAAGTATTATTTTGATGGAATAAATGTTTAAGAATAAATCCTCTTTTAATTCATTAAAACATAATATGCTGAATATTTCCTAGATTTTTACTCGGATGTATATCTGGAGATTTTAGATGTTTTTAGATGTTAAAAAACCCTTTCCGAATGTAAATTTGAAAATAGATTCGGCAACACTGCTTTCTCTTCCTTCTCCTTTTCCTCCTTAATCTCTCTCTACTCATCGAGGTCAGGCCAGCCTAAACTATGTCCAACATAAATGGAACTGCAAATATGAGATCAGTGTTGTAGATTTAGATGTTTTACATCAAAATTTAGATTATTTTGGTCGCATTTACATAAATTATTTATAGATGTTGGATGTAAATTTAGATTCTTTTTTTAAAACAAGATTTAGATATTTTTAGATTATTTTGGTAAAATCTTAATATTTTTGTTGAATTAAGTCCTTTTTCCAATTTCGCGAGGGGTCGGAGCACAGACCACTTATGACGGAAGATCATTTCAAGTAATGGTTTCTATGAGATATAACACGATTTATAATCATTCCGTCAAATAATATATATCCATTCCTTAATACATAACTGTCGCATTGAAAGAAACAAACAGACCGAGAATAAACGAGATGAGAATTTGGAGTGGAAACAGTTATTTGAGTCTTTGAATTGCCAGCGGCTGTTTAGCTCATGTATATATATATATTCTAATTTTTCATGGTAATATTTCTTATTATACCGTAATGTAAAGACTTTCGTGCAATGAGCAATAAAAGTGGCATAATTATCCACATTATAAGTTTTTGTCATTTGCGGAACGTTTTTATCTCTCTTAAGATTTTCCAGCTAACGAACGTCACCCACAGTTTTTGTTTTTTTTTGCTGCAGTCCAAAAAATGAAAAAAAATAAGTCTCATCTAATTATTGATGACGAATTCGCAAATATAAAAACCAGTGAGATTCAAACTCATTCTCTTGTTGCGAAATTTGTTTCGAACGTCTTGGTGGAGATAAACTATACATTTATTGTTATAATATAAATGAGATTTGATATATGCTATTTTTCGTTAGGCTTCGTATGCAAGACTTTACTAATCCACAGGAGGTAAATGAATAAGAGCGAAGTAATTCAGTGTTTGGAGACTGAAATTGTAGATAACGCTAAGATATTCGCTGACTAATCAGCTGATATGCCGTAAGAAAAGTAATTAGCATGACTGATTTAATCTATTTGTTATTTGATCAAATCTTCCTATTTTGATATAGCATGCAGTGAATGAAGGATCTGCTTATATAATCAATAGCGTAATTTTTTCGTTAGTAAAGATGGACTCTTCCATATGAAGGTAAGAATTTTGTCGATAAAAAATATCTACTACCCGCCATTTAAAACTATGGACTTCAGTAATTTCTCTTTCATCATCTCATAGAAATTCAAATACATCCATAAATGTCACAGGGATTGACTACACTTTCTCCAGCAAGCAAATTGAAAATGCATAGCAGCCGATCAAAAAAATACGCCAAGCAAATTAAAAATCGACGCCACGATTTAGGTTACCTATATTTTCAATTTGCTCGGCGTATTTTTCGATTTGTTTGCCTTATTTTTTGATTTGATTGTCGTAGTTTTTATTTTGCTTGATGTATTTTCAAATTCAGTCATCGCACTGTAAGATTTGGTTGTCGTTTCCGCAGTTTTTGATATGGTTCACGTAATTTTGGTTTTGATTGTATTACTTTTCAATTTGCTCGGAAAAAACGCGGAGTTGATAATATGCAATGTACTTTAAGATTATTCTTTTAGATTATTTCGTAGAGAATTTAGATATTTTTAGATTATTTTTGTATCAGTATTGAATGCAAAAATAGAAATACTTGGCAACATTGTACGGGACAAAGGAAGGCGTTTGTCACTTTCCCGATGTAATGTCTTTAGTCACTGAGGGAGCTGCTGCGATCCCGTCCCTATCTTTCCTACTGTCCATAGCCCCTGGTCATTTCGTCCACTGTCACCGGGCTGTGTTTACATTGGTCTCTAATGACCTTTGACCTGTCCCATTTTGTTAAATTGGGCTTTTCAGATTGATCACAGCCGCAGGGTCTGTCCCTTCTTAAAGCGCCCCGCCCGACTGTGGGAGACGCGAAAAACCTGCACCCCATTCCATTCTAAGTCGCCACCCTCAAACTGCACCACCATCACCCAACAACTACGCATATTTACTGTGATTAAGCTTGGCGGGGCGGGACGGGGGGCAGAGGGGGCTCCGCTGCGACGGAATCACACTTGCAGTACCTTCAGGAAATGCAGGCTCCAGTTTAATCTAATTATTATTTGATAGTTTTTTTTTTATAAATTTTATTACTTCTATAATATTTCTATATAGCACAGTGAATGGAGGTCTACTTATATAATTAACAGCGTGATTTTTTTTTTTGTTCTCTGTCGTCAACAATGGACTTTTCCATTTAAAGATAATAAGTTTGCTAATAAAAAAATATCTCCTATCCATCACTTGAAACTATGAACTCCTCCACCGAAAGGAATTCAGTCTCGTATATAATACGCTACCATAGATAATTCGATTTAGCTTCAATTTGGCATGAAAAATACGTCGTCCCGCGTATACAATTATGTATACAAATACATGTTAGAATTATGTTTCTATAGATAACACGCATCTGGATTTTTTTAGCTCAAGATCTTCCGGAAAATGCACTTTATACAAGGCGAAATACAGCATTCACTTTCCCTTAAAGAATTAACTCATAATAATTCAAATATACACATGAATTTTTTCACTTGGTTTGACAAATTAATACAGGCGTCTCCGTTGTAACGCAGGTGTTGCGATCCGAGACAGCGAACTGTGATAACTCCAGGGTGGATACGCACGATATTCAAGTATAATGATGATGATGATGGTAATGATGATGATGATGATGATAATAATAATAATAATAATAATAATAATAATAATAATAATAATAATAATAATAATAATAATAATAATAATAATAATAATAATAATAATAATAATAATAATAATAGATGCAAAACATCGTCTATCGTATATTAACTTCAAATTCTTATCTAATTCATTTAATTTTTTACAATTGGCTCGTTACATAAGTCAAATATGTTTCTTAGTGGGGAAGCGTGAGTTGTGTCACCTGTGTCATCAAATGGGCTAACGGTATATAGCAAAATTCTGCTCAACCCGAAATATCAGCTTTACAGTATTGTACACAGTCCAAGCTTGAGGGTTCAAAAGGAAATTCTGATTTTAATTTGCTGTTGGCGATGATATAAGTAAAAATGTTGGGGTCTATCACCCATCCGCCTTATATTACGACCCGCGGTATAATAAGCCGGTGGGTTGGGGGTTGCAACATATGAAGTATCTCATCGAGAGTTTAGATGTTTTTAGATTATTTTTTCATTAGTTTTGGATGTAAAAATTAAAATAGTTGCATGAAACAAAGGAAGGCATTTGTCACTTTCCTCGATGTAATGTCTTTATTCGCTAAGGGAGCCGCGACTCCACCTGTCTTTCCTATTGTCCATAGCCCCAGGTCATTTCGTCCACTGTCACCGGGCTGTGTTTACATTGGTCTCTAATGACCTTTGACCTGTCCCATTTTGTTAAATTGGGCTTTTCAGATTGAGCACAGGCCCCGGGGCCTGTCCCTTCTTATTCCCCCCTACCCATACTGTGGGGGACGGGAAAAACCTGCTCCCCATCCCATATTAAGTCGCAACCCTCCAACGGCAACACCGCCGTCACCCAACAATAGGATTGCCAAATTTGGCGTTTCCGGCTAAATATAGCGGACTTTAGCCATTGTTGAAGACATTCTTAGCCATAAATAACAAATCCATACTCGGGGACACAGCTTAACAATAGTCCGTTCTTTTTTTGTCAGATTTCTTGCTTGTCACAGAAATACTCACAGACAAGTCGGAAGCTGTTATCCGAGTACAGGGTTGCTAAATTAACTCTTTTCTAGCTAGATTTAGCTGATTGAAGGCGTTGCGCGTCTTCTAATCCCGTATATATATATATATATATATATATATATATATATATATATATATATATATATATATATATATATATTATTTGCTTGTAGTATCCATTACATAAATTTCATTTTTGAAGTCAGAGCTTACCCCTAGTCCTTCCAAAGTATCCGATACAAAAAAACCCCGACTTATACACGGGTATGTACGGTATCTTTTGAAAATCCATTTTTCATTCAACCCGGTTTTCCTATATAATGAATTACAACAGACAACAATAAAGTGTGACATCAAAGAGCTGGAAAGAAATCAACAGAACATTGGGGGGGGGGGATCAATTAAAAACTAGAAAAAAGGGTGATCAATGAAAGAGTTACTTCTCCCGCCTTTTGTGGGGCAGTGATCATTGAGAAGTCCGAATTAAAAAAAACACAACAAAAAAACAAAAGCAAGTGTGAACATTGCTGGACAGAAACTATTGACCGATTTAACATAAATTTACATTTTCATTATAAATTGAATCCCACAGAAAACCTTTTTAGGGGGTGGGGATTTAAAGGAGAAGTTTTTTTTTTTTAGATATCATCATCATCATCATCATTATCATCATCATCATCATCATCAACCTTTTAGCGTTCGTCATAGGGCATTGACCAGTCCTAAAATTTGGCGGACCACTCTATCATGGGCGTCGTGGAGTCAATAAATTCTGAGCTTGTCTCGTACATCACACCATCTTTTTTTTCTGCCAACTACAGTTTAAAATATAATCTCTGAGTATCCACCCTGCAAGTCATTATGTCCAGCGGTTGTCTCACTTTCTTACAATATGACCAGCCCATTGCCATTTTAGTTTTTAAAATGTTCATTTATTTTTTGCTGGTAGTGAAAATCACATATTTTTCATTTTCGAAGTCAAGGGTTCTTCCTAGTCCTTCCCATTATTTTTTAATTCCAACTTCTGTTGCTGTTTTATTCTCTTAAATACCAGGCTTGTATAATCCTCATATGATATTAGGTTTCTCTCCTGTGCACGTTGCATGGTTCTCACTTTGAGGGTTATTCTTTTGGTTAGGTTCCATGTTTCAGATCCATGGATGACATTTGTTGTATACCCTTCCTTTTGGGTCTAATCGGATTTTCTTGTTCTTGAAGGTTGGGTTTGCCGAACTAGAGCGAATTTTCGCCTGATTTCTCTTTCTCTTGAGGATTTCGTGGATATTCGTTGTCCTAGGTAGACAGAGTCGAATACTTTCTTCCGCTCTGCGTTTACGATTTTTATCGTTATGTCTTCGTCCTCAACATGTTTGTTGTACGTGACATTTGTTTTATTGAAGATCAACTTCGGAGGTCAACCTTTTTCATTCAGTTCGTCGAGCATTTATTGGAGATCATGAAGGTTCTCGACAAAAAAAGACGATGTCGTCTGCAAATCTGAGGTCACTCAGGTATTCGTCGTCGATTCCTGTATTTGACCAGTCTAGGTACGAGAAGATCACTCCGAGGCAGGCTGTGAAGAGTTTGGGTGAGCTGGTATCACCTTGACTTATCCCTTTTTCGAACTGAAAGGTTCCGAGTCTTCATGTAACCTAATGAACGAACTGCTACATCGATAGATATGTTGCAATACTCTGACATATACGCAGTCTATGCCTTGTTGGATGACAGCTACAATGACCTTGGGGATTTCCACTGAGCAAAAGGTCCTATTGAAGTTGACAAATGCTAGAGCAAATGGCGTCTTATATTCTGCTGTATTTGTTAGTTTACAGAATGAAGACGTTCAAGTTATTCATACAATGGCTCCAAAAAGTACTATTATACAATATATAAATTGACACAATAGAGAAAATTGTTATAATTGTCATGATCTTTAAATAATATATTTAGTAAAATAAAATTTAAACATTAACCAATAGGGTACTTAACATTTTAGGAACTTTCATATTACTTTCCTAGCTTGTATACAATTTTTAGCATTAAGTCGCCTTGAAATAAACAAGATATATTTAAAATACATAGTTACTTATTTTACTATATTTAGCCTGAAGGGCTATGACGTTTTACAACATTTGGGAAGTCTTTCAAGAGTCTGATTTGCAAGTATTTCTATAGCAAAACTCCTGCTGGTGGCCTCTTGTTCCACATCAAGCCTATAACCTCTAAAAGTACACACACGCGCATAGCACACACTAGTGAAGATGGAAATACCCCTCGAAACATATCTAGACCATTATTAAGAACATTTACAGATAAATAAACCTTTCTTCCATATACTTTACACCCCGAGTCTGTCTCACTCTCTATAGTTCAAATTATATACACACACACACACATACACACACACACACACACACACACACACATATATATATATATATATATATATATATATATATATATATATATATATTGAATTTCACCTTAAAACCTTATACATACATATATATATATATATATATATATATATATATATATATATATATATATATATATATATAATGCAAAAACTTCTGGGACCTGGTGCTAGGATGTTATCGGTAGGTATTTTAATTGCTGCAGGTTACGAGGTTGAGGTTTAATGCTGAACAGTTGCTCTTCCAACATATCCCATAAATAGTCAATGGGATTGAGATCTGGGGAGTTTGGTTACCAGGGCACGTGGAGTCTTCATGTTTCGTAAACCATTCCCACGCAATGCGTGCTGTGTGAACGGTGGCATTCTCCTACTGCCATCGCAGAAGACTGTCGACACATAAGGGTGTTCCACATTTTCAATGATGTGGTACGCGACGAAGTATCTTTCATTTGGTCGATAGGACTCAAACCAACACACTGTATCCTTGTTATTTTCCTATGGTGCTTCCTGGTACCATCACCTTCCCACTTATACATGGTAAGACTTACCTTGCCGTCTACCTTATTCTAGGAGAACGTGAGACTCATTGAACTAGGTGACCTTCCATTTATTCAAGGTGCAGTTCCCACACTTGTAATGGATATAGTCTAAAGATGTATATTCTGGCTGGCTTGCAGGTATGCAGTTCGATACGTAACATAGATCGATGCACTGCCTGTTATAGTGGATTCCTTCTTTCACCTTGATTAATGTATCTGCATTTTGTGTAAGTGTCCAACCCATCTCCATTTTTGTATCTTAATCATTTCTATCTTTTGGTTTGGTCTGTTCTTTAATCCAAGTTGATCTTATTTTTTTGCCTAAGTGTTATTCCTAACATTGCTCTTTCTATTGCTCTTTTTGTTATTCTGAGTTTGTTTTCAAGCGAGTTAATTAGTTACCATGTTTCTCATCACAAATAGTGGCAACGAGTGCTCCCAACAGGCCACTACCTTCCCAGAAACCAATATGACTCGACGATATAATGACTCGTGTATAATCAACGATGCTTAAATGAGAAAACGTAGGAACACATGCATGCTGTAACACCTGCTTATTTCGTGACCACGATTCAAGGGCGACCTATACATTAGATCGACTTATACACGGGTATACGCGGTAACAGTGCCTAAATGAGGTAACGTACGGACACATGCATACTGTAACACCTGCTTATTTCTCCGTTGCTAATCTGCAACAGAACACCTATGAATACACGTGCACGCGAGTTTAGTTACGACGATGTTTTAATTAAGATCCATATCTACCAAAAAAATCTATTAGTCTACGAAATAAAATACTTTAACTCTTTTCTTTTGCTCCTCTCTGCGAAGAACATCCAAAAGAGGATCTCGCTGACCATTATCCAGAGGTTCTTAGCTTTGTCAACTCTACATCCCCTCCCGATAGATCGAAAAATGTCAAGTACCCCCCACTAAAAAAAAAGTAATATACCATACGGCAAAAAAAAAAAAAAAAAATCTTCCTTTTTTTTTTTTCTAAATATCAAGTCAAAGTAGTACTCTGACTAATGAACTAGTAATCTTTGCTTTGATGTGCATAAACCTATAGCAGTGTATAACCAGCATACAAGGTACCAAATGTCATTCCGGGGCTCCAAACGTACTATCTTTTTTCATCAGATTTTAAAGCAATAAGGATATTAAAAGCATGTCTTTTGTTCCTTTCAGATTTTGCCCCATAGATTCGTCGCGGTGCGATGGAAACACCTCATCCGATGTGCCAAGAAGACAAGCTTTTAGGTTCATTATTGGGTAAATTTCTGATTAATTTGTTATTAATTTATAGTCTTTAATGAGAAATTATACATCTGTATTGCTTTTGGAGCCTTTATATACTGGTTGAACACCGCCATAGGTTCATGTACGTCAAAGCAAAGATTACCAAGAAAAGTCGATCATCTATCTCAAGTGGATAGATATCTGTATAGAAACTAATTCTTAATAACAAGAACCGGGAGTTCAACGAGGCATCTACCGTAAAGTTTAAACGCCATTATTGCCGGATCACGTGACCCAGGGTACACGATAATTTTCGCTAAAGTGCATCTTATCACGGAGCATCTCTCTATCGAGTTTCAAGTAAATCTGACTTGAAACATCCGAGGCAATCGATTCCAAAACAAAATTTAAACATCATTATGTAGGCCTGAGTGTAAGAAGTATCTTATCAAGGACCACCTTTTTTCCAAGTTTCAAATAAATCTGACAATACAGTCGAGAAACAATATGGGGACAAACCTACCGACCGTTCAACGGAGGGACGGAGCATCTTATATAGAGATTGTATCGACCTGGGATCAGGTCATACGCCCCTGCAAACATTCAAGTGCACCATCTACCATCTGGATCACAATGGGTCATACTTGCTTACACAACAAAAGGCGGCGAGTACAGCATCTCCTCCACGGGAGGGATATCTATCATGTACCAGGAATACCGTTAAGATATATTCTAAATCTATCCTTTTATCACCCTGGAAATACGTGCATTTACCCTCTGCCCCTGCACCCCAAATATATATGATTTTGAGCCCCCTCCCTCCCCCGAAAAAATGTGTCAGCAGACGTCCATGACAATTATCATACTGCTTTTATACCTTACAATAGAAATGAGTTGAGCATTACTTATAATGGAATCAATAGTAGAATTAGTAATCCATAGTATTGTGCAATTAGTAACCGATAGTATTGTGCAATTAGTGATAGTATTGTATAATTATGAAATAATCAGTCAAGCCTCAAGACGAGTAAGTTTTGAACGCTTTTTTTTACTCTTCGCTCCTAAAAATTCCGAATCCCTCCCGACCCTCAATGTACTCAAATTGTCCCTTTGTGGGGTGTGCGCCCCACGTTCAAAATCACTGACATAACCTGTCGAAAGCCTCTTTGATTAGGGGTCGACGCAAAGGTTAAGGCTACATCAGAGCTATGAGGTTGGTGTTTGATAGATGTTGGCCTCAACGGAGAAGGATGATCTGGGAGTGTTAGACTAGGTGGGGGTCTTTTCCATACGGTTAGAGATGGCTGGGTTTGACGTGTTATCCCTAAGGCAGTTGACTCGACAATACGGATGATGAGACTAAGATAGGTAGAAGGTGGGTGAGTAGTTAGTAGCGAATGAGATGAATAGAATATTCTCCCCACTCATTACCCCCCTTTCCCCACCTCCACGTCTAGTTAATTATGTGTCATCGCGCAGATTTATACACGTATGCATAACACTGAATACGAGGTGTCTTTTAATTACCTCTATGATATCGTCTGCTTTGCTCAGCCATCTGATCCGTGTTGAGTAAAAGGTATCAAAGAAATAATTAAGAGACAAAAATAGTGATGGGATGGACACTTAACGAGAAGAAAGTTCACCAATGGTGCAAAAGGTTACCAGATTTAAGCTCCGGTGATCAGGTACAAGATGGAGAGATGTAATAGAAAGGTTTTCCGAAAAGACGTGGCAGAGGTCAGCAGAGTCATAGAAGGAGCTCAGAAAGGCCTTTTTTCAGCAGGGGTCTTGTGGTGGCATGTGCTGATGATGATATATGATCATATGATATGTATAAAAAAGAAAACAAACTTTTACAACAGTGTGCCAATAAAGCGTTTTAGTTGTACTCACGACTGATATGTTGTGTAGTAATGACCTTGGCCTTTGTATAAAAAAAAGGACTGCACCACGTCACGTTGGTTAGTATTTAAGCAACACGTGCCAGAATGAACATGTATGTAAGGTGCTAGTCGGTTTTTTTCTCATAAGTAAACTTATGACGATCGCATGGAAAAACTGCATGCTGAGATCTGTGGAAATCGTCGCCTGACTGTCAGGGGTATTTCCGTAGAGGTCGGTAATCTGTGAGGATCCATACTACATGATTTAAAAAAAAAAACTAATGATGCATCGTGTTGCCGCCGACTTTGTACCGGACCCAGGATCGTTTTTGATGGCTATCCTTTCCGATTTGAAAGACTGGTACCACTTGTGACATCGCGTACGGCAGACGGAAACAAAAAGGAGTAGACGTAAAGTGGGCGCAAAATTTATTCTGGTCTATAATTCCTGTTAATTAATATGCCACCCCGACCACCATTGGATACAGTGCAAACCAAGTCCCGGGCGCTAGGTGCTGAAAGCCTTTGTTACGCCAAACAGCTACAAAAAATCTTCTCCGTATGTATGATGCAATGTAAGAAAAGTCTCCGTATGAGTCTTTCCTGGTTCGAAACAGGATTTCACAAGAACTCAATGCTCTTTACGATCCTTCAATGATCAATTTGCGAAAAAACAACAACAAAAAATAAAACAAACAAACAAACAAACAAAATAAGATCGACAAGCATACATTACGTTCGCTCCAACACTTCTACCTGAAATACTACCCAACGTGGCATGGTATAGTTTCTTTACACAAAAAGTCGAAGTCATTCCAACATAACATTTCTGTAGAGAGCACGCTAAAACATCTCAGTGGTGTGCTGATCCTTAAGTTTCTCTTTGGACACACCTCGTACAATACGCACCCAAGTAAAATAACAGAATACTTCAAATTACAAATATTACTTAAGATTCCACAGTAACTGATACCTTACTTATAAACGAGGTATCAAAGCGATGAGGTAATTGTTTTATTTCTCATCATAAAGAAATTTCAGAAGTTTTAGAAAGTGCTCTAGAGTTTATTTATGAGTATTTTTTGTAGATGTGTTCATACATCTCAATAGGACGCTTTTCTGTCGGCCGGTCAGTCTGTCAGTCGATTTGGGTTACGTTAATCAACAGAAAGATGAAGGAAGAAGTACCATTAAAAAAGCGTGACACCATTAAAAAAAAGCATCTATTCCAATCTATTCTTTCGTCAGCTGCTATGATGTTATAACAGAATGTACGACGTACCCATTTTTGTAATTAAAAGAAAGATAGGAAGAGCAAAGAAGATGCCCAAAATGGCCATTTGCGATTTTTCTTATTGAAAATAATACTCGCAGAATATTTCCACAGCACAATATTTTACAAGCTTGATAAGCAATTGACTTCAAGAAAGACATTGCCCTTCTCTTTCCTCCTTCCCTCATTCTGTTACTACTGCCACTGATGGTGGGCGCAAGGTTGAACTTACGGTTCTTGTTTTCTTTTTGTTTCTTTACAGATATTTGTCCACTTACAATAAGTAATGTTAGCAAAAGAGAAAAAAATCGTCAGTATTCAGAGAACTACTTTGAGTTAAGCTTCATATTAAAAAAAAACATATGAGATGTGTTTCTTGTTTCCACGTGAAATCAAATTGAATTACTTTTTTTCATAGTGAAGAGGACATCAAATATTTTGAGCTGTCAAGGTGGGGGCGTCATGGAACAAAAATGGTTGAGAAACACTGTTTTAGAGTTTCATAGAGACAAATTCAGTTTGCCATTTATTCAATTTATTTTTGTCACGTTTTTGTTTTTTTGATATCTTGGGACTTCCTGGGTAGCGAACGTTGTGCATGCCCCTCGGGTTTATACGGGAGGACCGCTAGCAGTGATTAGATGAATTCTGACAGACCAATAACTCTATTGTCAAACGAAGGTCACCGTATATGTCTGTGTATAAGTCGATCCTGGGTAACGGTCTCGAAATCATTAATTCATAGCATGCTTTAAGTATAGGTATATAGGTATATATAATTTTTTTTTCAGTGACTATTACCTCATTCACGCCTCTTTACACAATGTTGCCAAATTTGGTGCTTTTTGTGCTAAATTCAGCGCGTTTCTTGGTTTCGCAGGGCAAGTAAGCACTGGATTAGCGCGGGCGTTCTCAAACGTTTTGGCCACTTATGGAGTGTTTTTGACCATTTTTGGAAAATATTTTTCATTAACGCTTTTTAGCGCTTTTTGGCAGTCAAACTAACGCGAAAATATATTTTTTTGAGTTGGCTGAGCTGCCTTTATCGACTTGTACAATAGTTGCATCGGACACGTAACCGAGGTGTGGGGCTATTTGGAGAAAAAGCTTTATAAATAATACTTACCAACTGGATTCCTACTGACTAATCTATCCAATGTTGGACGGGCCCCCCAAAAGAGTCAAGCCCCTCCGACAACCAAATTCTCCAAAAGCTCTTGTTACGCTTTTATTTAATTCATAAAAGTAAAGTAAGTGATGTTTTCTATTAACAAAGTAATATTTTAATGAAATAATGTCGAATGCTAAAGTTACATTCAATTTATTAAGATGTAATATATTTCCAAGATTTTAGGTATATACAGTAATATCTTGTTAATGCAGTTTTGACTAGTGCGTATTTCGATAGTTCGTTTGAGGTATTGCTATACAAATTAATCTTAGTAAGTATGTATAAGCTGAAAAGAAAAACGTTAATTATAATGTGACTTGAACAGTGTGGTTTTCAACCCTACGGTAAGTTTTGGAACGAATCTACTGCACAAATCAAGGTATACTTGTATCTGGGGAAAGAAGAGAAATAGACTAGCGCATCTATGGCCTGACTGTAAGGCTTGTCTTCTCAGCGACGTTGAATGGAAAGATTTTAATGGGGGACTTGGTGTGTAGAGGCCTTTCGAGTCTTGTTACAAGACTGGCAAAGGAAACGAGTAATACTATAGAACAGTAATTGTTTGGTCTAAATACGTATGCATGGGAGTTGGGGGCGTTGATAGTGATGAATGAAAAGTGAGTTACTATTTTTACTCGTACATGGGTTGATCCCGTGTATAGGTCGACTCATGATTTATGGTCACAATATAATTAATTTCTGGTATGCTCTGTGTATAGGTCGACCCTGCGTTTTTCCATGGGGACGACTGAAGGTGAAGGTAGTGATGAATGAAAAGTATGTGAGTTACTATTTATACTCGTACATAAGTTGATCCCGTGTATAGGTCGACCCTTGATTTATGGTCACAATATAATTAATTTATGGTATGCTCTGTATATAAGTCGACCCCAGGTTTTTTCCGGGGATGGGCGAAGGTGGAGGTAGTGATGAGTGAAAAGTATGTGAGTTTTCAACCATTAGTATTAATTCCTCAATCTCAGTACTACACGTATTTATATACGGACCTACGCTTATATGTTGTGTGCCTGTGTGTGAGTGTGTGTGACTGAGTGGGCTTATACGTGGACCTCCGTGTGTATGTAATGCGTGTGTGCTTATATATGGATACACATGTGTATGTATTGTGCGTCTTTAAGTATACGCCAGTGCGTGCTTATATATGGACGTACGCGTGTATTTTTCGAGTATATGTGCCTGTGTGCTTATATATTGACGTGTGTGTGCTTAGTATGTGTGTGTGTCTGTATGCATGTGTACCCTAATGAGCTTGTGTATAGATTTGAGTATGTATATGTTTTATGTGTATGTGTGTGTGTGTCTGCATATGGACGTGTGTATGTTTTGGATGTGTATATGTCTGCATGCATGTGTACCCGAATGAGCTTGTATATAGATCTGTTTATGTGCATGTTTAATGTGTGTGTGTATGTGTGTGCTCGTGTGTGTGTGTGTGTGTGTCTGCATGTATGCCTGAGGGTGTTCATGTAGAGATCTACATGTGTATATTGCGTATGTGTGCTAATAAATGGACTTATGTGTGTATGCTTTGAGTTAGTATGCGAGTGAGATTTGGTATGTGCCTGAGTATCTAACTATATAAATGCTATCGGACTTTTTTCTTCTGCAGATAGCTGTTCGCTTGACATGCCATTAAGAAACACTGCCGCGACTCGATCTCCAATAGTACTACTAATCAGACTGATAATGCACACATGTGCTCCCACCACAGAGATTGAATAGACTTGGATCACAAGCCTCAAGTATTGTCAGTCAGTCAAATTTGGTTGGGAGATGAGGATAATGAAGCAGCGAAATTTGCTAGACAGACGGCCTAATTTAAAAACAAAAATTAAACAAACACGAAAAAATATCATTGGAAATCGTAGATCACTTCAACAAGCAAATTAGGGGTGGATTGAAAAAAGGTAAATTGCTAAATATTTATTAATATAATATTTAATTTAATAAATTCGATAATTGATATTTATTGCCGTATTTACAAGAGTACAATGCGATCTCAGATATGATTCGACCATCATTTCTTGTAGTTGAAAATCAATTTTATCCTCTTATAGCTGAAAATTTAAAAACACAAAAAAAAAAAAAAAATTAAAAAAATAAAACATATAAACTGACAGGGTTCCTGCTTCTGCTATGAAACTTGGTTTGGATTTACCCAAAGATATAAATTCTATAAAATTGTTCGTTTGTTACCATAATACGGCAAAATGTTATCCGTTATTTTGACGGACTCCCCGCTAGTGTTATATATGGACCTATGCGTGTGTGTTTTCTACGTCCGTCTGTGTCTGTGGGTGTTTGAGTGTATACGTTAATGCCTGTGTGCTTATACATATATGGACGAACGTATATATCTTCTGTGAATATGTATATGTGCAGTTGTTTACCGAAGTATACTTTTATAGATGGACCTATGTATATATGTTTTTTGTTGGATGTGTGTCTGGTTGTGTGTGTGTATTGTGCTCGTATACGGAACTACACGCGTATGTTTTGTGTTCGTGTCTGTGTGTTCGTGTTTTGTTAGGGTGTGCATATACATGGACCTTCCTGCGTATGTTCTGTGTATGTATGCGTGTGCCTGAATGTGATTCTAAACGGACTTACTTGTGAATGTTTTTTTTTTTTTTTTTTTTGCGTGAGTGTATGTGTCCGTGGGTATTTGGGCGTATGTGCGTCTGTGTGTTTGTGTATGTGTGAGTTTATGGGCGTGTGGGAGTCTGAACGCGTGTATGAGAGTTTGTAGGTTGTCTTCGGCAGGGCGCATGTATTTCAATGTATATGGAATTTTGTAAGAAGTAGAAGGGAATAGAGCCATGTTTCTTTCCAATTCTTTTCATCATTGCCTGAGGACGTAAAAAAAAAAAGTAGTTGGGAAAATGTACCATCGTCAACAATAACAACGAAATGAAATTAAAGAGAAGAAGAAAAAACCTGGAGTGGGGGGGGGGGGGGGAAACTGTAAATTTTGGTAAATTTCTGAATTTAACATTATAAAATTACATTAAGTTTTCAACACAAATTTTGTTTACTTCTGCCTAGGGAGTTAGAGAGATATATGTATCACCCTGTATCTGTCCGTCTATAAGTTATAGAGTTACCAAGTGAAGATACATTGAACAGATGTAATTGGGGTTGGCATTTGAGGTGTGAGAATTTCAGAAATTTTTATACTACTGTGGTGAGCTAGTTACTCTTGAATGTAGTTAGTAGAAATAGGGTTTACTGTTCTGTCTCCTGATATGCCCGCGATATCTCCAAAAGTTCTCAATTAATATCAATGATATTTTGTTGAAGGATTGACAGTGGACTGCAGAATAAGTGATTAAATTCTTGAGCAGATCAATGCACAATTACCTTTCTTACATCGTACTTATGTCCCCACCACATAATGAGTGACAATGGTCCAACGTGACTTATGTACTTTGAGAGCTATCTAGTTCTGATATAGAGAGGGGATTTCGATTTTTTAAAAGGTGACATGGTGGGGATGAACGTCCGGTGGAGTTTGTGGGTAGGAGCAAACGAAACAATCCCTTCCCACCACCCATGGATCAGGCTTTCTCACCAAAGGCGAAGGGGTTGAAAGTTGGAATCTTACAATGAATAAAGGATAATGGTTCAGTATAATTGTTTTATGTAACAACACCATGAAGTTCCCACGTTGAAGACGATCATTATTCGCCGGTGCTCACTCTGTCGTGTCACCCTGATGCGAGGTCATGCATCTGCATTAACGATCAAGTGGTCCATATGACTTTTAAATAGTACAGCGGGTCGTTCTTTCTTACACTACAAATGGCGACGAGTGCAGCACCTTTTCCACGGATGGAATGCCTATCGTGTAACAGGATTTCAACAAAGATATATCCCTTATTTACCCTGGGAAATTGATAGAGGTCGTGCAATGGAGGTGGGTCTTAGAGCAAAAATGATAAGAACCACTATTTTGAAGGAAATTTTTGTCACGTTAAATCTAACCAAGGAGGTTTTGTCCGGCTTGGAACTCTAAATGTGCAGCGTTTGCCCGAGTGGTTTTTGTCAATAATTAAATAAATAAGTAAACTGATCGTTTTATTGTTGAAGACAAATAAATCATAACCTGGGATTTCATATTGTCATGGTTCAGATGTTTATTTAAAAGAAAAAAAATCATTTTATTAGAATTCGAAGTAAAAAGTCCGATATATTACTTCTGTAAAAGAAAAATTGGATACGAATGTGAAAATGTTAGCTCCTTTATGAGATATACGCCATATATGATGTCTGGTGAATATGCGGTCTAATCAAATGATCGAATAACAATGGCTAAAAACACCATGATAACCGAAACTTGAATTCAGCAGAGGTAGGAGGAAAATGAAGAGGAGAGGGCGAACGGATGTAGTGAAAAAATGAAGGTAGATAACAGACAGAGGAAGAAAGGAGCCTGTGGATCCCACCACACACGAGCAGATGTGCCCTTGATTTTTGGGGTCTATAAATCCTGGGTTAACTTTAGGTTTCTAGGTCACGCCTATGCATTCCTTCCTTTCTGACTACCTCGATATTTTCGTCCCTTCCTTCCCCCCTCCTTTTTTTTCCATCCAGCATTTGCCATGTCTCTGAACGTCTCTCCCATTTCCAAACGCATCACCTCCACCAGCCCAGCCTCCCCAACCAAACCAACAACCTAACTTACAGCCTCTTGCCCTTCTTCCTTCTTCCTTGGACTCCTAACACTGGTTTTTCCCCCTTTTTTTTGCGTACACACGCACACAAACAGTGTTGCCTATTTAGATGTTTAAAATCTAGATTTAGATGTTTTCGGTCGGGTTTAGATGTGAGGAATTGTTTCTAGATGTTGGATGTAAATCCAGATATTTTTAAGAGAAGTTCAGATATTTTTAGATTTTGATATATGAATATATTTTTTAACGTATCCTCATGTTTTTAACTGAGGTTTAGGTATTTTTAGACGTTGAAGAATACTTCCCATTTTTTGTGAATCCAGATGTTTTTAACTGAGGTTGAGATATTTTTAGATGTTGGAGTATATTTCATTTTCATTTTTTTTTCTTTGTAAAACTCGTTTCGGACGTTTAAGTTAGATGTTAAATGAAATAGATTTCGTGAAAGCTATTCTTCGTTTAATTTCTGATGCATAACTTGATAAATCTGCAGAAGACAAGTCCCACTATGAGGCTAGGTAATAAAAATATTCCAGCGGTAATTAAGCATTCGGAAATTGAAATTTGTAAGTGACGCTGAGGTAGATTTTAGGTGAAGAACTAGCTGATAAGCCGTAAGAAAAGTAAGTAGCATGATTAATTTAATATACTTATGTCCCTGGGGGAGCTGGGAAAGTCGGTTGGTTACAAGTTAGTTTTTGCGGATGGTCCCGACCCGGGGGTAACTACAGCCATTGGCTGGAAAATATTTGGCTATGAACCCCTTCCTCAATCCCAGTGGATAAATATATATACGACCAATTTATTTAAAACACAGCTGGTAGAAGCTGTTGACTGGATACATTTTGGACGCAAAATAAATATTAAAAAAAACTTTGAAAAAATCTATGAAAGATAATAATTTTTCGAAATTCGACTTGAAATGAGAGTTGTTGTAAGATTAAGATGCGCTGAATTCGATTTAATTTTTTTGTTTCTGTCTTCGATGCTTGCTCTTTGACGTACATAAATACATGACAGCTTTACATAAATTACGTAATATCATATAGACCATGAATAAGTAAAATGAGGATTTTGAGTTGAAACAGTCTTTAAAGCCTTTGCGTTACCAGTAATGGTAAGAGCAACATTACGTTGAAGCGGTTACCTAATCGGTTGCAGGTTCGATTCCTGTAGCAGTCCCATTTTCTTTAATTGTTTATTCTATTTACGTTGTCTAGGCCAAGTGATACATTCATCAAGTAATAGCCCGAGATCATTTCAAGTAAGAGTTTCAATACAAATATAACGCAATTCTTAATCATTCTGTCGAATCGAGTAATAATATTAAGTCTACATTACGATATCTTTAGATGTTTTTTCTTCTGGGGGAATTTAGATAGCTTTGGATTGTTTCTTGACTCTGTTCTGAATGTAAACTTGTAAATAAATTTGCCAACACCGACAGACGAACTGACTTTCTCAATTCTCACCCTTCTCCCCTCCCTCACACACACACACACACACACACACACACACATACAAGCAGACATACGCGCAGTCTCCTTCCTTAACTATACATATATATATATATATATATATATATATATATATATATATATATATATATCCCTCTCTCTCTTCGTCTCTCTGTCATTGTCTGTCTCTTTCCGTCTTTCATACCTTTTTTCAATCTGCTTTTCCAGCTCAAAAAAGGGAGTAAGACAAGGAGATACCAGCTCACTCAAGCTCTTCACAGCTTGCCCCAAAGTGATCTTCCGAGACTCAACAAATAGAAGAATCAGAATAATTGGCGAATACTAAGTAACCTCAAATTTGCCAAAGATATCGTCCCCTTTGCCGAGAACCTTCATGAACTACAAATAACATGAGACGAACTGTATGAAGAAAGCAAGAAAGCTGATCTTCAAATGAACTGAAGTGAAATCATTGTCAAGTGAAACAAATATGTTCAAGGCAGAAACACAACGACCAAAGTCGAAAACGCAGAGTCGAAGAAAGCAGACAATTAAATCTACCCGGGGTAACGAATTTCCATGAAAAACACAGACGAAAAAAATCAAACAAGGAATCACCCTAGTTGGGTGATTTTTCGACAGAGCAGGTTCAACTTTCACGAACAAGAAAATCGCGTCAGTATGAAAAAAAAAGAGCGTATACCCATGGAGCTGAAACATGGAACTTACCGAAGGATAAATCCTCTAACTAAGAAGCATACAAAGTGCACAAGAAATGACCATGCTCAATATCACATGGAGAGATCACATGACAGCTCATTATGTTAGAGAACAAACAGGGATCAGAGATATTATAAAAGCCATTGGAAAAATCAAATTGGATAGACTATGTTGCAAGAGGCAACCCTATTGCACCACAACTCATATCATGGATCCTTAGAGATCATAAGTGAAATCGTTGTCGACAGAAAAAAAAGAAAGCGTGACTATTTAGACAAGTTAAAAAGATATGGGTTCCGTGACACCCACGACCGAGATGTCAAGCGAATCTTACGGAAGTTCAATGTCCAACTACGGACATTAAAAGGATGACGACGACGACGATGATGATGATGATGATGATGATTGGACTTTTCGATATCAGACGTTTCAGTCAGGACGTTCTGGCTGCAGACGTTTCGGCCGAAGGTATTTTGGCCACGGACGTCATGGCCTGGTTTTGCTTCTTAAGGCAAAAATGACTGGCTAGATGTTTACTTCTGTTCTTCTTTCATTAATTCTCTTATTGCCTTTTAGCTTTTATTTATGCGCCATTTTTCACATCGGGTGTACGTAGGTTTGAAAATCAACTGCTCGATAAGTAATTAGTGTTCATTGCAATAAAATGCAGGATTAACAATGTTGCGAAAAGCAGCATATGCAACGAACCCCGCAATTTCAAGGGTCTCAAGATAAAAAAATTGAGGGCTATCAATATCGATTGAGTGATTCTACACTTGCTCTATTATCAAAGTACTATACAGCTTTCAACTTTTAATGAACGACTGGGTGTTTAAGGTTAATGATTTTAGCCAATTATCACAGTAATTAATGTAAGCGTGATACGTATACGGCGCATGGGTACGAAAGTATTTGAAACTGAAGTCACGGCCACTGCACAAAGATCACAACGAAAGGAAAATAATTCTATTATTGAAATGTCAGACATATTTGTAGCATTATCCGGTTGTTTAACAAATGAAATGATTCAATTACTTTACTATGTAAGTAAAAAAATCATACTCCAGTACATTTATATGTTCTTTTGTTTCATTTTTATTTATTTTTTTATATTTGGTCCCCATCACAACATGCTGCTGTCTCTCCCCCAGTTTAATCCGCCTTTGTTGCATTGAACTTTTATGTTCTCATCCTATTTCATCTCAAATTACATCAAGTTAGTAATTTTGCCTTTAAAACAAAACAACTGGAACGTTTGCTGTGAATTCAATTTACTCAAAGTTATCATAACGATCAATACATAAACAAGAACGGTGAGTTCAACGATACGTCCACCATCCTTATGTCCATAACTGCGATTTCCATTTTCATAGGGATTTTAAACGAAGTATTAGTATTCTTCCTTGTTGTGGTAGTAGTAACAGGAGGAATAAGGAAGAGAAATGTTCACCCTAAAATCTGGATATTGAGTAAAAAAAAAAAAACAACAGGTCGGTTTAAAATGAAATAAGTGTACACTTCTCATCAATAGTTTGTTCTGGGGTTTAAGTACAGGGTTTTATATGTTACGTCATCTATTGATCCAAATAAACTTGATGGTAACACACCTTCGATGACATCACACCTCTTATGACATAATGGTGGCTGGTAAATAAGGAATAAAATCCCAACCGTTCTCAATCTGTTGAACGTAAATGGGACAAACCGACAGACCGACCGAGAAGCGCCAAGTGAATATTTCTCTACGCTAGACGTCCTTGCAGTAGTGCAAACATCACTTCCACTCCATCCTGCACACGAAAGGGGTTGTTTCCGTCTCTCTTTCTCTCCTTGCTCTTTTTCACGTGGTTGTGTGATGGGTGTGCGTACGCCATATTGAGAGTGAGGCCATTTTCGTTAACCGACCCTATTCTAAAATCTCCCCCCTCTCTCTCTTTCTCTCTCAACAAACATACATTTTCTGTGCTCAAATCACATTTACACTGTTGGTATCTCTGTATCATGAAATCTAACTCAATCATTACGCCCCTTAACACACATTTACAATATTGATATCTTTATATCACGAACATTTATTCCATTTAACCAATTACGTTATTTGTTCATAAACAGACATTTAAATTCATTTTGTGTGTGTGAAAATCAGATTACAATATGATATCTTGATATCATGAACAGTTAATTCAATTGACCCATTACGATCTTTCTTCGTGATTCATAATTAAACGATCACATTTTGACGGAAAATACATGTTTTACTTCTATTTCCTTTATTCATATTTCAATGCCATTTTGCCTGGATTTATACACACGCAGTACATAAACGAAGCACATTTAATGCGAGAAACAAATGCTCAATCTTTACAAGAGATTTTATCGGAGAATTCGTCGAGGCTTAATCAAACCACTTCGTTGAGATTAAAACTCATTCTTAACCTAACAAAGATCTTCCGGTGAACAAACAATAACTACCAAACCATCATACGTTCATGCATGGGGGTACTTGCCATTATCCCAGGGAGGGGCTCGAATGTATATATTCGGAGGGAAGTGGAGAGATGAATGCGGATAGGGTGTGCCTAAGTTGTGACTGATCCTGATAGTGACTCCTTGGTCTCCGGCTTCTATAAGGTTCTAAAAAGTTCAAAACTATAAACCCCTTACCCTCGAAGAGAAAGCCTGATTGAGGGAATGGGAGGGGGGGCATTTGTACCCGCAGAGGACGCCCATGCATTCACGACCGAAACGTCAGATCACCCTCCCCCTCTCTTATCGATCTTTTCATTGATTCAAAGTTCCTTTCTATCTACACTTCACTCTTTTTTAAAAATTTTCATTCATCCCTTTCTTCAATATCCTTTCCTTCCTTTCCTTTTTCCTATTTCCTCTTTCCTCTCAATTCTTTCATTCTTGGATCCAAAAATACTCAACAATAGCGTTTTTTTTTTCATCACGTGATCAGGTTGGTTGGCTCAAAAACAACGAATCCAGAAATTCGAATTCATTGAAATGTTATGTATTTGTTTCCATTTTTTTTATAATCACAAACTAGCTTGAAAGGTGAGCCTGTTGTTTACCACACCGTTTTTCTCGAGAATGTTCGACTCAGCTCTGAAAAAAATCCAGAATGTAAATCTTTTCAATCGACTGGGCTCCATTTAATGATGAACAGAGTGATTTGCAACGTGCCTGTTAGGTATCACTCCCAATCTCTGGGACAGTTCATCAGGGAATTGAATTACCATTGCCTGGAATCATTAAAATTTTTGAATATCCCGTTGCTCCACTGGAAGCTAACTGTGGCGCCCCAGGGAGTCGGGACGAAAACTCAAAGAATCACTATCTTTAAAAAAAACAAAACAGAATGAAAATAAAATTTAAAAAAAGGGGGTGGTGGAGAACGTGATATTCAAATATTGAGTTACATCCCTCGAAATTTAAATTCAGTATTTTTATGAACTATCCGTATTTAACCGCTTTTTACCACTGACATATAAATATGACGCCCAATCATAAATAAATACCAGGATCCACCCCAAAATTTGATTATTTCTTCGGTATCTCATTGAAAATCCTACCACAAAAACTGAAATTAATTTTGAACTTCGGGAGATATCAGGTGGATAAGCGGGAAGACGGAAAGACAGGCACGACTGAATGTATATATATATATATATATATATATATATATATATATATATATATATATATATATATATATATATATATATCACAACTTCGTGGGCATAGGTAAATAAAATTGAAAGATAAGTTTTCTTTTGCTTACTTAAACTCAAGAGGATAGAGACGGAGGCTAAGTAGGAAACAAGTCGAGACGAGATCAGAACATAGGATTAGATCAAATGCTAGGCTTTTTACCAAGGGGAAGGTTTTTACAACCAGAGGCAAGGTGATTTATGGCTCTTTGCAAGGTGATACGGCGCTACCAGTGTTGACAAGTATGGTTTGTGTTTTATAGCTCCAACTGTCGTCAAAAAGTTGCCAAAATCGGCTAGACTTTTACAGTTACAGTTAACTTCGGAATTAAAACTATTCAATTTAATATCCTATGTATAATGCAAATCATCAGAACAGTATAATAGCAGTGATCAGAAAGTAACTGACTTGCACGACGTGACATCGTAGGGTGATTTGGAGGACTGTTTGTATTGAAAAATTATGAAATCTCTAAATAATATTTCTGGTTTAGTGCAAAGTTTATCTCTCTCTCTCTCTCTCTCTCTCTCTCTCTCTCTCTATATATATATATATATATATATATACATATATATATATATATATATATATATATATATATATATATATATATATATATATATATATATATATATTTATCTATCTATCTCTCTCTATATATATTTATCTATCTATCTATCTATATATTTATCTATCTATCTATCTATCTATCTATCTATATATTTATATATATATATTTATATATTTATCTCTCTCTCTCTCTATATATATATATATGTATATATATATATATATATATATATATATGTATATATATATATATATATATATATATATATATATATATATATATATATATATATATATATATGTATGTATGTGTGTGTGTGTGTGTGTGTACTTATTTAAAACATCAAATGAAGTTACTGCATTTTAAAACCCCTGAAGAAATTATTGATAAAAATTGCACATTTACTTTTATTAAACCCTCCTGATTTAATCATCTAAGGATTTTTATATCATTTTCAAAAATCAATTATTGAGGGACAGAGGTAGTTTTACCCCCAAATATCAAACCACTGTGCCTATTAGTTAAAAGGTCTTCGCTCCTATTTCATAGATACCCCAGCGTTTATAGTATCTTCAGAATCCAGATTCAACCGTCACTAGTGCTTATAGCATTTATGTTTTCATTCGGTTTCTCAATTTTAATATTATTATCTTCATCTTCCTGAATATTCTTTCTACTTCAGAGTGAGGCAAAATCTAGCCGTTTCTGTTGATATTTATCGGCTAAATTTGAAAAAAAAAATTTACAGGTACAGCTGAAAAATGGCTAATTTGACCACCCTATGCGATACTCAGATGATATATTTCAGTAAGGCAGGGACAAAGAAATCAACAATTGTATGTTCAAGTACTAGGTTGTTAATAAAAATAAAAAAAAGCTTTTAATTTTAATTTTTTTTTGTAGCTAATCCAATGTGACATTTTCGGAGTTTTATGATTAGGATTTATTGTACGTGACAACAAAAGTTACATTGTTAGACCCACTCATGTTATGACAAACGTCAGATATCATTCAATGGCTATCTGGAGTACCCGTCTACGCCGGGTTTAATATCTGAGGAGAAAAAGAAGGACCAAAGCTTTCAGACATGTAAAATTTATTATAACATTTACTGAAGACGGGTTCATGAGCATTGTTGCCAATTTATCACTTTTTGTGCTAATTTTTAGCGATTCTTGTTATGGCAGCGTGGAAATTCAACATTTGGCGCTATTTTTCAGCAATTAAACCTTTACCTATTTTCTAGTATTTTAAACAAATCTAGCCATTTCTAGCTATTAAAATGGCTATAAAAGGCCTGACTGTTTTTAGTGTGTTTTGATGTTTTCTGACACATTTTGGCCCATCTTTTTTTTTTGAGTTGACAACATTTCAGGTTGTGATCTTCGAATAATTCTTCCGGAGGGCCTAATTTTTTTTACCTGATAAAATCAACTACAGTATTCTGTTTGGTACTATTACTTGAGATTTGATATCATACATATGAAACATATATATATATATATATATATATATATATATATATATATATATATCGAATCATACCATGAGAAATCTTGAATCGCAATGAATTCAAAGGTCTGGGGAGATGAAAATGAAAAAAAAAACCCAACTTTTTTTCCAACAACTTTTTACTTTAAAAGCTTCCCTTAGGTCTATTGAGTAGGCATGATAGATTGGTTGGGCTATACCCATGAGTAAGTGATCCCTATAGCATGGTAGACAAACTGGTTCCACTTATATTCTTGGATTCTTCCCGGACGAACATTCTGAGGTTAGTTGTTTTTGTTACAAACTTTCGGCCAGTTTGATCTCCGGCCTTCTTTGGAGTACACCACAGGGAACGTTGTGATAAAACAATAAAGATGAAGTTACCTGCCCGGAAGGAATCATTGAATAGCAACAATATCCCTTCTCAGATATTCAGATGGATATCAGAGTGTACGTCGACCGAAACTAAATGCTGATGCTTGCCCGAAATAATCGTAAAATATCGGAGTCCTTCGATATAGCACGGTTCACAATCGTGTATTTCGAGATATAAGTCGGGTGGGTGATAGATCACTTTTTTTTTCGCTATATCATGGCCAACTTGTCCAGAAAACTGCGAATTTTAAAAAGGATGATTTTATCTCTATTACCATAAGCATTGGATTTTTGAAATCCTTTGGAATAACCAATGACGATCGAGGGCGCTTGAAGAACTATCGAACCGACTTTGGACAGGCCCTTTATTCTTGTAACTCAGCGAAAAAAAAACCCAACTCATTCGAAAACAAGAAATATTGATAAAATATTGGACCGACAAAAACTTGCTTAGGAAAAAAATTGCTGCCAACTTGCATGAAACTTCATGCCGTGAAAAAATTAGTGTAACATACAATCTCGGATCATATATATATATATATATATATATATATATATATATATATATATATATATATATATATATATATGTGTGTGTGTGTGTGTGTGTGTGTGTGCGTGTACATATATATATATGTATATATATATGTATATATATATGTACATATATATGTATATATATGTACATGTAAATATATATATGTACATATATATATATATATGTATGTATATATATGTATGCATATATATATGTATATATATATGTACATTATATATATGTATATATATGTATGTATATATATATGTATATATATATATGTTTAATATATATGTATATATATATATATGTACATACATACGTACTTATATATATATATATATATATATATATATATATATATATATATGTATAAAATCAAGACAAAACAGGAATATATCTTTGAAAGAATTCATTTTTTTTATTCTTTCATTTTATTTGTCGTTGGGTTCATTAGCATATAAATACATACATAGGGACACACATACACACAAATACACATACATACATATATATATAGTGTTATATAGATGGATTGATTGATAATTATAATGAACGGAGTTGCGATAAAACAAGCAACAGAAAAAACTGAATCGAAGGGGAAATAGCAGTTATAAAAATTAATAATAACGACACAACTCATTTCTCTTTGCGTGGCTAATATTAATAAAAAAAAACGACATTTTCATTACTCTGTGTGTATGGACAGATATAAACAAAGATATTACGTCTCTACTTAAATCCTCTCATGTTGGGAAGTGTTTATATTCATCAAAAAAAAGGCAAGAAAGAATGGGTACATTGGGATATTATCGATAGCATCCCCCAGTGAGCATATTTTATTAGGTTCTTGCCCTCCTGTGCGGATAATTCACTGCTTTTATAAGAAAAAAAAGGGCTTCATTAAGTAATACTGTAGATACTCGTGTATCGGTCGAATCGAAAAGACCAATTTTTTAGGGAAAAATTGAACGTCGACAAAAGTATTTCCCACTTTTGTATAAATTTCATTTTTGGAAATATTGGCTCGCCAGGTTTGAAGAGGGTTTACGGTTACTGTTTTCTGCAATAATGAGATTGATATTTCTGTTGGAGCGGAGAAATGCTGTTTAATAACCGAATTTCTTTTGGATTCATTTCACCTAATTCCAGCATCCAATCTGTGTGTTGTGCATTGAAAACCGGAAAGGAGGGATTGTTAGAAGTCATGAATCAAGTCGAGCATGATAGACAGTACAGAGCTATTATATGTATCATATAAATGCATTAGTTATGACTTTATCTTCTTATAACTCGGCAAATGTCTGTCTGTCCGTGACAGCCTAACGCAGGAACAACACAACATATGCCCACGAAATTTTTCTACGTGTACTAATGTGATCTCAAACAGGTTTTGGGATGGTTGGTTTCTTGATATTCCATCTCAAAATTGCGTGATCAGAATATGAAGCTAGGTAAAAAAAAACCCAACAAAAAAACAACTTTCAAATAGTGGTGTTATCAGAAAAATACGACTAGATTGAAACGAACAACTTTCAGAAGAAAAAAAAAGTGATCAGAATAAGAGTTCTCTTTGGAGAGAGAGGAAGTTGGTGGAAGCAGCATATAACAGCTTGCCAGACGAATGCATGTCGTGCTCGTACGCATTTCAATGCTATGTGGTTCCCTTTACTTTGTAAAAACAGGTGTTGGGACACCCCCATGTGTATAGTTTTGGGAATCGCCTGAGTGCTCAGTTACCGATATGAATAAGTTTCTGTACCTAGCGCTGCAAAAAAAAAAAAAAATGGATTGTTCCGGTTGGCGTATTAATGACCATACTTTTTCTTCACTGCACAACAAAGAGACAAATGGAATTCTTTGTTTAACAAAGAAAGAAACTGAGAACATTTCCATGTTATAAATAATGGAACAAGCTGTACTGCACGTGTTGCTAAGATAGAATAACTTATTTACAAGCGTTGCGGTTACAGCTGAAGTTTTCTGTTTGATAGGGTTTTTTTGTTTGTTTTTTGTTTGTTTGTTTTTTTTGCTTTGCAACACAGGAGACTGAAGACGGATATTACATATTATACCTGAAGAAGGGCATAGAATGAACCGACCGAAACGAAAAATCAGAGACGGGGAGAAAGGACTTAATTGTTCAGACAAAAAATTGAGTGCTCAGTCTTATGCAAGAGAACTATACTTACATAGCGGCAAATTGTTTGGCATAGAATTCCCCCAGACGGATAAAATAGGAAGTAAATACTAAATGCGTATATATATATATATATATATATATATATATATATATATATATATATATATATATATATATATATATATATAGTTCCTAATGTATGTTCCAATTTGTAAGAATGCAAAGAGAAAGAAATAGAAAACAGATTTTATCAGTTGCTGATTATATCTAATCACAGTGCTCAATATTTAACACAGTGAATAGAGCTATTAATGTATAAAAATAAGAATTACCCGGTGAATGTCAACATTTCATACCTGTTGCTGATGAGAGCGTAGGGCATGAAATGTTGACATTCGCCGGGAATATATTCTTGTAATTCTTATGTATTTATATAGTAGTGCCTCATCATTTGCAGAATCGCCAATTACGGCTTCATTTGTCGGCGGTTGGCCAGTTTTGATGTTTTGTCTTAAAATGTAGATGTACATGTTCTTGGTTGAATGTAGATCTGTACTCAGATGAGTTTCAATAAAATGAGTAATATTCTCAAAATATTTATAGTAATATAAAAGCATTGTTTTTTGATAAAATCAGTGATATTTTAATAAAGTAAATCTTGAAGATTAAAGTCACAGTTTATTAATATTACAGTGACACGTCTAAGGGAGAGGGTGAAGGGACTATTTGAAAATGATCCTTGGCCCCAATGGGACTGGGACCAAAAGATTTTTAAATAGTAGTTCACCTACTGCATTTTTACTGACATAGTCAAATATCTCACAAAATATTAGGAGCTCTCAAGGAGCCAAGCCACAAATCTTTAGCTATAACCCCCAAACATGTAGTATATTTCCTAGATTATTTATATATATATATATATATATATATATATATATATATATATATATATATATATATATATATATATATATATGGTGATCTGTTTCTAGATGTTTGTTTTACTCAATTTTAGTTATAAGAATTTTCCTCACTTTTTTTCATCTCCTGTCTCTTCCTCAATCATCTATGTAGAGATTTATTCTTTAGCCTACCATACACACACACATACAACATATATATATGTGTGTGTATTTATATCTTTAATTATTACACATTTGGCCAAGACAGCGTAAATAGAAAAAAACAATTGAATAAAATAGGGCTGCTGCAAGAATCGAACCGGTAAGGTTGTCACTTTATCGCAGCGTTACTCTTACCATTGCGCGAAGTAGCCACCGGCAATGCAATGGCAAAAATAACTGCTTTAACTCCAAATTCTCATGTTGTTCATTCACTGTCTTTATCTGCTCTTTTTGTTTCTCAACAAGAGTACTTGTATCATTCAGAAATGGATATATAATCCGACAGAAATAATTTTAAATGCGTTATACCACTTTGTAATTATTTCATGTTGGAGCAGCTACCTCATTCAATTCTTGTCCCTTTTACTTTAATTGTTTATTCTATTTACCGTGTCTAGGCCAAATGATACATTCAACGAGTAAGATCAGGAGATCATTATTTCAAACAGTTTCAAAGTAATATGACGCATGTATATATATATATATATATATATATATATATATATATATATAGAGAGAGAGAGAGAGAGATAGAGAGAGGGTAAGAGAGAGAAAGAAAGAGGGGCATCTTGCCGACCTGCTTGAAACGTAAAGTGTACAATGAATGCACAATACCAGCGATGGCGTCCGGATGTGAAACATGAAAATAACTTTAAATGACTTGAAAACAAACCAGAATAACACAAAGGACATTGTTAAGAATAACTCTAAGAGCTTGGAAAGGATGAAATGCATTAGAGAACAGAGAGGCAGAGAGACAGAGAGAGAGAGAGAGTGAGAGCCAGAGACACACACATATACATATACAAACACAGATGCATACATATATATATATATATATATATATATATATATATATATATATATATATATATATATATATATATATCATTCAAGATAAGTATATCATTTATGCTATATTTGTACATAGTATAAATAGTCTACTTATTTTATTTATATTACCCTGTCATATTTATTAAATATACTCGTGTATGTCGATCTCAGTGGAGGTCGACCCTTGATTTATGGTCACAAATCATTAATTTATGCTGTGCGTTAAGTATAGGACTGTCTCGGTTTTCAAGGGATAATAAACGCATGTCGGTCATATTGTATTATATGATATGAGGTGCTACGCAATTTCAGGTTCATGAGCTCATTCATTGAAGGTCTTGCACGTCTCTTCATCAAAGTACTGTACACATAATACTTATTGATTTTACTGTAGTTTCGTAGGAAATCCACGATGTCGTACTTATTGAAAGGACTTTTCATTGATAATTGGCATACATTATAAGTGATCATTATTTACTGGTAGTACCCGTATATTTGATTTTTAAAGCCACAATGTCGTACTTATTGAAAGGACTTTTCATTGATAATTGGCATACATTATAAGTGATCATTATTTACTGGTAGTACCCGAATCTTTGATTTTTAAAGCCATGGCTTTCAGTCATGTAGAAGTCGTCTTTTTCAGGAGTAGAATCTTGGCAACTAAATCATATTCTGTACCATTCAGATTAAGAAAGAAATTTTTTTCAGTTTTTCTATGGATTTAAAAATGGCTGACTTATAAAATATAGGTATTTTAGAATTTGGAATTAGAATATAGATTTTTGCCAAATCAGATATTTCATTATCAGAGTATTGATACAATATTATTGGTAAAGTACACAAAATGAAAAATAAGGAATATTCATACTTATTTTTATCGGACAATATCACCTAATATAAGAAATAATGCTGATTACATTGAACAAAATGCAATAACATATATTCTCTCGTGGTCTTTTTAATTGATATTTGATATTTTTCTTATATAATTATATAACTGTTCGTAAAATATGTAATTAAAAGTAGTAAAATCAATGTAATAATACAAATATATTTTGGGTTATAAATTAATAGGTATACATATTGCCTTATGTATTATACCTGGTTCTTAGTCATGACGATGTAACGGTAGGTAAACTGTCTCGAATACACTGATAGGCCTATTCATCCTGGGAGTGGTATTGGTAAATTCATCATGGCCTCCTTCACGGTTACACAGTTTAGTGACGGCGATACTGTTCAATAGGAGCTTCTTTTGCACACTTATTTGTGGATTTAATATTTTAGGAACTACGATTACTTTTAATCTGTTAAAACACTCTTTGGCTGGAGACTCATTGGACGACATAGGTACCTATTTCTCTTTCACACAATGCCACCCAAGAGGGATTTAGTAATGCTGGATGCAGCACCTAATGAACACGATTGATATGTCTCTTCCAAGGTCCAGATGTAGGACGGAGTTTCTCAACAGATCTTGTGGCATTTACTCGAATGAATACCATTTTATCTCCTTTTACTCAGTATTATTGATTCCTTTTTGACACAAAAGGGCGGAGACGAACAGACGCTTTAGCCACGTGAAGTACATCTGGAGGACGTTCTTTGCACATCTAAGTTGTTTTTCAAAATGCATTGAAGCGTGTCTTCCCCATATCATATCCAGGAATATCACTGTGAAGGCATACCAATTTATAACTGCAACTGCTTCAACTCGTTAAGTTTGTCATATATTGGTTCTAGCAAGACCTTTCAATTCTTTTACCTAAAATCCATGATTACTGCTCACCTAGCAGTGTGACTCTGTATAGTGCCAATGGCAGGATATATATATATATATATATATATATATATATATATATATATATATATATATATATATATATATATATATATATATATATGTTAGTCCATTGGCACCAGTATCCACAGCATGCACTATCATGAGTATATCTACCGATTCCTTAGAGATAAATGCTGGGTGGTCGGTTTTTTGTAAAGATATTCTTCCAAAGACAACTATCAAATTCTGGACGAAGCTAGAATCAAATATTTGTTGTGCAAAGTACAATTCTAAAGAATCTTTTGCGTCATCATTTGTAAGATATGCCTTTTCATTTTTGATCCGAGCAGTAATTTTGCCTCACTGACGTTGTCTTGTGCCTTTCTTTGGTGATGTCGTTGAAGAGCAATTGTCAAATATGACTCGAACTTAGTCATAGGCGCTGACTAATTTGAATCAATTAGATTGTCATATCCCAAACCCAAATCCTTGCAGTTCTCCAGATTTTTTGCTGCCATTATTTCTTGAACTACGGACATTCCATCCACAACCAGAAAACCTTTCCATTTTGGCACCTGATATTGCGAAGATTTCTTTATTGCCATCATCATCAAGGCCTGAGAGAAGATGTGTAATTTTGCTTTTGTCATTCGTAGAATGAAGGGTCTCATCTCTTTGCATCAACTTCCGATTGCTCAAGGCAAATTTATGGTTACTTATGTCCTGAACTAATGCTTCTCCTTCAACTGAAGTATGGTATACCCTAAGGGCCATCCCATGAAAGCTTCTTTTCCCATCTGGCGTGTCAACTTTCTTGTCATGGTTGTCAAGTGATGCCCGTATGTTTCTGCTTTTGACTCTGCCAGCAGGCAGATATACTCCATATCTCTCCATATTCGTGTATATTGCAGATGCAATTTTGTTACAGACTGATGTGATCCGATCATAGCTGACACCTGTACGACATCTACTCAATATTGATATCGCTTTTTCACTGCTGAAGTTGTGGTACATATACAAAGGAAAGAAAATCTCACAGCAGAAAAGCCCTTGAATGTTGAATAGAATGATGATGATCCTGCATTTTCTATCCGCGTTATCTATCTCCCTAATACGGATTTACAATACCTTATCTACTGAAATAGATAAAAACAAGCTTGGCTGCGCTAGGGTCAAACACCCTTGTTTCATTAAAATCTAAAAGGTGAACAAAACCGAAGCCAATTCTCCGTACAATATTATTTCAGACCTATGTGTTTCATTCCAACTCTTTTAATAGTAGTTCTTGTAAATGGGTTTTGCAGGTTTCAGCAAAACAGATAGTTCTGACTTGGGTTTTAGAAGTGGGAGTGAATTCGACATCAGATCTTGCGTAAGTCACTGTTATTCTTGCGTTACGTAAGTAAAAACTCAACAGCAGGAGTTTGACCATAAGAATTAAATTGTATTGAACTGAACAATCAGTTAAGAACAAGGATGACACAGGAGAACTCTTGATTGGCTATTGAATTTGAAAGTTCAATTTGGATTGGACATCGCCAATAAGTTCCAGTAGTTCAGTAGTAAGAACAGTCGCACGTTAAGCGAACCACACCGGGTGTAGAGGGCCGTGAGTTCGATTCTTATGTGGAGCTTATTCTTTATTCCGATCCCTGCAGTTAATTTTTTTCTATTCACTGACGAAGGGAACCCATTCTGAGTTTAGTTGCGATAAAAGCAACTGCAATCAAGAAGATAAATAGTAGTAGCAGCAGCAGCAGCAGCAGCAGCAGCAATAATAATAATAATAATAATAATAATAATAATAATAATGATGATGATGATGATGATGATGATGATGATGATGATGATGATGATGATCATGATCATGATCATGGTCATGGTCATGGTCATGGTCATGATCCATATCCATCTTTCTGTTTTGCATGCATGGATTATGGATTGAGAAATGAGCAGGCATGGATTTGAGGATTGGTTGGATCATATCTCAACTGTGCCGTATTTTGCTCCAAGAACCAGTCATCATGAGTGTAGTAATTTCGACTGGGATACTTTTAGTTAAACATTCTGGAAGGGATCTTTCAGATATCCATGAGTCTTCTTTACATATCTTCAAAATGACATTTCGAGTTAAGAGTTGAACAATTGAAGACTGTTCAATTGGATCATTAGATTAGAACGCATTTTGACCCGACACCGTATTCATTTGAAAAGGAGCTAACATTTTTACTTTCGTATAAAATTTTTTAATAGAATTCACACCCCTTCCTACGTGGAATACAACTGCCTGCTTAATTGGAATATATAACCACGGGTATTCCGTCCCGTATCACTGTGATGGTCATACGAGCAGTATTGTATATCAAGGTCATGGATCATGTTGTTGTAGAGTATGGATTATGTCTTTCATTTGAACCTTGGTCAGGCAGGTATTTCAACACGAAATTCAATCTCTACAGAAATTAATTCAATTGCGCTTCTCAGCGTGGGACCTGAACATACTTGCACCATCATGTTGCATTAAATTTTTTTTTATAGTACTTAATGTCTCTAGCCAGGAAGTCCTAATCAGATAAGATATCTGACCTACCATATTTCACTGTTGCTGCTTTTAATAATTGTGTAAATTGACTTTCCAGTATCTTTGCTATCGCAGGCATTAGGTTTTTTTTTTACTGGTTTACCCCTTCCTTCAAGTTTTGTGTATTGTCTGTAGAAACATAGATATCGGTTAAATACTGGAACACTTGATCTTGTAATTGGCCCTAAACCTGATGGGATGGAATCATGGCTTCTGGACAGACAATTTGCAGGTGGAGACCCACCCTCAGCTTTGTTATACGAAAACAAGCTTGAGTCTTTTGCCAACGTTGCTTTTTCAAATCTTTTCTTATCTCTCTCTCTGTATGCCGTACATGTGCTGCAGGAGAATAGCAGGTGCTGTATCAAACAGCAATGTTGATTTCAGGTTTCCCTGCATTCACTCCATCTAATCGCCGGTTTATTTGCGCGTATTCTGGATTACCTCATTCAGCCCAGCAATATATATATTCTGCTATAGTCTCTTGTACATTGCTACATCTACGTTTAAAAGGGCTTCCTATACATAAGATTAACCTTTAGTTACCTTAAATATTGTATATCGTAATATAAGACATGGATTATAATTGATCGACTCATATTCTCTTATTTTATTATTTTCACTCTTCAATCATTTTCTACTTAAAGTAAATTAACTTCTATAAATTTCATAATTAAATGGAGTTAAAATACATTATTTTAAGGGAATGCTTTGCTTTAATATCTCAAATAATATTTAACTAGCTCTGTTCTATACTATTCTAATATCTGACTTAATTTTAAATATGGTATGCACAATAATGGGGGTGTAATGAATTTCACCCAGTTTACTACGCAATTATGTTTAAATCTAATAATTATTGTTATCGAAACATAAAATCATGTTATGTATTATCAATGAGGTAGAAATTGATGATTTCATTATCAAGTTTACATGATAATTGCTCATAATTGGATGGAATTTATATTTACTGTCGTCTATTTTAAATTTCAAAATGGCCACCATTGATATTCTCAGGAAACTGGCAACAGTTATTTCTCAATCTGGATGATTTTTAGATATGAATCAAGTTTTTTTCCGAGATTCTATTCCCCCCAGCTCCCTAAAATAAATGAAACAAAAACGATAGAAAAAATTGTGCTAAAGACCGATAATCATCAACTCCTTAGAATTTCCTAGTTGAATTCTTTGATAAAATCTCGCCAAGGAAATAAACAGATATAAAATTAACCCGTAATGTTTATCTCTGATATTGATTTCCAACTGCGTTGCATATCTGTCAAAATAGGTTTCCTCAATTTGGTCAGTTTGGCTATCAATGTATTAAGTGATGGAGCTAGAGGGCTGAAATTTTCAATATTCACTTCTTATTAAGTCCAGATTGATCCCTTAGTTTTGATCCCTCCCAATGTCAATGAGCTGGTCATGTTGCAAGAATGGCAGACAATCGATGGACATCACGACCTACAACGTGGATCCCCAGAGATCACATGAGAAACCAAGGCCGGCAGAAAACAAGATGGAGAGATGAACGAGACAAATTCAGATAATACTGGCTCTACGACGCCCATGATAGAGAAATGTGGCGGATCTTGGGGAGAGTCTATGTCCAACGACGGACGATAAAAGAATGATGATGATGATGATGATGATAAAAGCATGCAGGTTCAAGTCATTAGCCAAGTAACGGATTCTATTGAGTGACTAACGAGACCTGTTATAAAAAGGATCAGACGTACTATTCAGTTATCCTACCTAGAAGAATTGGAACCCCTTCAAAGTGAATAATAAAATCAGTTAAAAATTGAAAGCACCCAGAGAGCGCATAATTCTGCCAACACCGTTGTCTATGACTCATCAAATTCCTACACTAGATACATAGAAAATAAATCAAGGTCGACCTATTCATCAGATCGACTTATACACGAGTATAAGCGGTGATGAAAACAGCAAATACGACAAAAAACTACGAATATCAACAATAATATTCACTTGAGATCAGAAACATTGCTGTCGTCGATTTGTCATGTTTCTACTTTAGATAAAGCTCAATTCCACCATACTGAGCGGTATTTTTTTTTTTGTTAGTTACTGCAGAAGCTTCTGCCCTTCCCCACAAAGGGTCTTCCACTCCGCCCGATGGGATGGGAAATAGATGAAAACCTGCCGTATCCTTTTTCAGCTCCTCCATTTCCCTTTGACTTGATTCTCTTTGGTCATGGCCACCTACCCTATTCCCAGGTATGGAAACATGACCTACTTTTGTTTTCAGCTAGTGACTGATAGAAGCAGAAGCTTTTGGCTGAACATCCTCCACGAAATCTGCGAAAAATTTTATAAAAATCAATTCTTTTTCTTAAAAAATGTGTGATGTACATTAAGAAGTGTTGAATCCGATTATGCTTCTATTTTTTGACCCGTGCGCGTAGTTCTCGAGTTATAAGAGTACAAACTTACGTATGTATATTATTACTGTTGGTACATAGAAAAGGTGACGCAGTGGGAAAACGGCGCCAGAAAATTGAGTTCAACCCAGTAAGCTAGCCGATCGATTCTTTCCTGAGATTTATGACAACGCTGGTGTTAATCACATAAATAGCCAGAATAGAGTGTCTTAAGCTGACTGTTGTATCGACCTATTGTCTAAGAGACATCCGGATGTTTTAACAGTCGAAATAGATGAATATAGACCTCTTTGGTTCGGGAACGTCGGATCTTCTGTGACTTCTTAGCTATCTGCTAGGTGACTAATGAACATTATATGTATATACTGTACATACTCGTAGATTGGTCGAATTTTGCTGACCAAACTTTGAGGCCAAAAAACCCTTGGTTTCAATAATGAAAGATATTCATTAGTTACTTCCAGCAAGTAATGAACATATAATAATAATAATAATAATAATAATAGTAATAATAATAATAATAATAATAATAATAATAATAATAATAATAATAATAATAATAATAATAATAATATATATATATATATATATATATATATATATATATATATATATCAATAAAAATCTATAAATATTAAATATACGGTATCATCTATAGTACATATTTCGTAGTCCTATTCATATCACCTATATATGAATAATGAATTTGTAAATTCAAATATAATCAGAATGACAACGAGCAACCAATGGCCCCCAAAATGAAAGATATCAAATGAATACTACCAGTAAATATAAAAAAATGTATAAGATTCATACGAATTATTAATGAAAAGACTTTCAATGCCTTCAATAAATAAGCTCATGGTAAAGTTAAAATTGTGTAGCTTATCCCTGGTAAGATCATGGTTATGTAGCTGCTTATATGATATGGTTTCTGCGGTCTATACAAAAATTATTAACACATGCGAGTCTATCAAATCATATATAAAATATTATCATACCCTTAGGCGTGTTAATAAATTTCTCTGGTAATTTTAAATACGTAATTTCCATTACATACTCTATATTATAAATAGCATGGCATCTTCATCAATTGGTTATGGTGTAAAAGAAAGCTTGGGCGTTGATCTGGAAACAGTAATTATCCCCGAAAAACTGGATTAGACCTGTACACAAAACATAGGGTAAATTATGAGAACGACCAAATAGCTTAACAGCCGCCGGTTATGCAAAGTCCCATATAATGGATTTCAACCCAAATTCTCATCCCGTTCATTCTCGACATATTCGTTTCTTCACACACGACGGTTATGTTTTAAGAAATGGATATATATGATCCGACAGAATAAATAAGAGCAACGGTTTGTTGAAGCGGCTACGATGTCAGGTTCGATTCCAGCAGCAGTCCCATTTTCTCTAATTGTTCATTCTATTTATGTTGTCTAGGCTGAGTGATACATTAACCGTGTAATGACGGGAGATCAATTCAAATAAGAGTTTCTACATAATATGATGGAATTTATGATCATACATACACATACATACATATATATATATATATATGTGTGTGTGTGTGTGTGTGCGTGTGCGTGTGTGTGTGCATCTGCGAGTGTATGAGAGTGACAAATGAAAAAATCAAGGATTTGAAGATTGGTAAACTGACAGGCGTATCCTCTAATAGCTGAAAAGATAGAAAGGTCGACCAATACACGAAATCAACATGATTTCGTGTATATATTTTGTGTATATACCAATATTTTGTGTATATACCAATACACGAAATCAACATCAAATGTATGAGTATTGTTAACGGGTTTCTCTTGGCAACTGCTTTTTTGCAGTTTATGATCATATATATATATATATATATATATATATATATATATATATATATATATATATGTACATATATATATGTATGTGTGTGTGTATGTATGTATATATATATATACATATATGTGTGTGCGTCTGCAAGTGTGTGAGTGTGAAAACTGAGGAAGACAAGGATACGAAGATTGGTAAACTGACACGTGTATTCTCTAAGAGCCGAAAGAATAGAAAGGTCGACCTATACACGAAACCAACTTATATGTATGAGTACATTTTAACGGGTTCCTCTTGGCACCTGTTTTTTTTCTTTTCTGGTTTTTGGTTTTGGTACTTGTTTGCTGTTTCCGATATCTGTCAAGATCGACTCAAAACCCTATGGCGTTGCCACCGACTTGTTTGCTCGAAATTGAAGTGCATCTTACGTAAACATTAGCTGAGCTGAAAGTATCAGTTTGGTTTATAATCACTCCCATTAACGCGGTTCCGAATAGCGCGATTTCGATCATCTGGATAAAGAAAAAAATGTTGATACCTAAATTTGATTAAAGCCGTAATTAAAAGCTAATTAAAAATAATTCGATTAGTTATGATTTTGTTTCTGAGATGTTTTTGCCATTCAAACAGTAAAAAAAAAAAAGGGAAAATCGGCGCCCTACCATATTAATAAATCTTTGGCCTGAATCCAATATAAAATATTATTATGTTCAAAACATACACAACGTGGCTTTTAACAAAAAAATGGTAATATTCAGATTCAAAGCCAGGAGCTGGTACGTATCTTCATATCGATCTGCCTATCTATCTATCTATCTTTCCATTGTGCGTACACATCTAACTATCAATCTATATATCTCAATCTATTCTTATCTCTTCATATCTATCAATCCCTATCTGTCTATCTATCTATCTATCTATCTATCGAGCGTACATATCTATATATCTCAGTCTATTCTTACCTATTCATATCTATCTATCTATCTATCTGTCCCAGTCTTCGCATATCTATCTATCTATCTATCTATCTATCTATCTATCTATCTATCTATCTATCTATCTATCCCACTCTGTTCATATCTATATATACATATTTACCTATTAATCCATGTTCATCCATCTATCCATCTAAATGTCTCTTCACATCTATCTCACTGTTCATATCTATATATTCATATAAATGTATTCATATCTATCTATGTCTATTCATATCGATTTATTTATCTATATTCATCCATCCATCTCCATCTATCTATCTATCTATCTATCTATCTATCTATATAGCTATTTATCTATCAGTCTGTTAATATCTATCTAACTGTCTGTCTCAGTCAGTTCATTATCTATCCATCTGTCTACCTATCTATCTCAGTTTATTCATTGAAAACATTAGAACTATCGATAGTTCCACATTTCCCGATATATATGATTCGTTATTGCAATCCTGGGCCGGCACCTGGACAGAAACGAATTAAGCAGCTGCTTTAGGCTCCGTGACCCCTGGAAAGTCCCCCAGAGCAATTGGGGCCCGAGAGGCAGTTTAGGGTGTGCCAAAAACAAATTCTGTTCAGGGACCCGTAAATGATTATGTTGGTCCCAACCATATCTCCCGTTACATTTCCGCTCGTTTCGGCGATTCAGGACCTGCACAAGGGCAAGAGCTAACAGGTGGTTAATTTAGGTACCGTGGCCACTGTACGCCCCAAAAAGAACGATGGGGGCGTAAGGTGACAAGTTTGTTGATAAAAAATATCTCCTTTTTTTAGTTTCTTTTCTTAAAAAAATAATCTGACAGAATTCAAGTGAAGGAAGTCATCTCTTTTCGAAATATTCCTTACATAAGAAGGTGGATCAGTAAATCCACAGCCCGATTCAATTATGAGGTAAATCTTGATCTGAAAGCTTTCTTATATATTGTTCAATCTATATGATTAATGGAGCTTCTTTGGGATAAGTACATCGAAAATGCTTTTTATATCATTAGGACAGGGATATTGATTTACATACGTAAGTGTAATGAAACCATTGACGCTTACACAACAACCGTGTAATTCTTGTATACATTCATATATAGACGTACGAATTCTATTGCAGTTCTGCATTTATGTGCCAAATTTAAAACTAATGTAATTTTTTAGATGAGTCTGAACACCATTATAAGATGCTTTAGGGCCGGTCGGTCGGTCGGTCGGTTCCAGTTATATTAAACAACAGAAAAGGGAAGGAAGGTAGTACTAACCAGCTGTTATAGAAAAGAATTTGTGACGTTATTAAAAGATCGTCTTTTCTGATCAATAATTAACGCATCAAGCGTTTTTTTTCTGTTCTGTCGAAAGTCATTTGTTTTTGATAGTTGAAACTATCTTAGAATTGGCTAAAATCAACTAAACCTTCCCATTTCCAGCTAAGTTTATAGCTATAAATGCTATGTATACTCATTAAAAGGCCACTTATCAAATCATATATCCATACACTTGAACTCTAGAATAAATTATCAATAAAAATTGTACACATACTTTAACTTAAATTCAGAACTTGTTTTTTTTCTTAATAGCCAGATTCTCGGTGTACCACCATAACTTCCTCTTCCTCCTGCTACTACAACCATAACTAGTAATGTTAATACTACTTCGTTCAGTATCCCTTTCAAAGCGGAAATTACAGATATAGATGTAAGGATGGTGGATGCATCGTTGATCTAATGGTTCTTGTTTTATATATTTTTTCAGGTGAATTTCCTTCCGTATGCCGAGGGCGTAGATGCAAATTCTGAATTTGCGACCATTGGTGTTGTAGTTTACCTCCGCCAACGAAGTAGGGAGAAGTATTCATAATCACCTTTGTCTGTCTTTCCATCTGTCTGTTTGTCCACGAAATGTTGCCATTGTGTCTGTCTGTCCATCTTTCTGTTTGTCCACGAAATGTCTCCATTATGTCTGTCTGTCCGTCTTTCTGTTTGTCTGCGAAATGTCACCATCCTGTCAGTCTGTCCGTCTTTCTGTTTGTCCACTAAATGTCCCCATTGCGTCTGTATTTCCGTCCTTCTGTCTGTCCACAAAATTTCTCCATCGTGTTCGTCAGTTCAATATCCCCAAAAGTTTTCAATGAATTCTGATTATATTTCGTCGGAAGATTGCTCATAGATTGAGGAAAGGCTGGTTGAATTTAAGGGGCGGATCCAGGAATTATTTTATTCTTTCTTCAGTGCTCCCCTTACATCGTAAATCTTTGTGAACTGACTCTCATTCAGTTTCTAGTGACAATGGCGTTGGCTGAGGTATGAGCTCCCTGAGTGCTCCCAGTTGTTGTTGCTGGTAGAGGTGATGATGATGATGATGATGACGATGACGACGACGATGATGATGATGACAACGATGATGATGACGATGATGATGATGAGGACAACGATGATAATGGTGACGATGATGATGCTGATGATGATGACGACGACGACGATGATGATGACGATGACGATGATGATGATGATGATTAATTTCAACACATTTGAGTACAAGGGTACGTCCCAAAGCGCAGAACCTTTCAACATGAAAGTACTTCTCATCTACGCCAGCCCTCAATTCTTAACCCAGCATCCCACCCTCATATCCGAACCCACCCATCCAGCATCCCACCCTCATATCCGAACCCACCCATCCAGCATCCCACCCTCTTATCCGAGGCCCCACCCAAACCCCCAAACTCCGATGCATAACAGAATACAGCAACGCCCCGGTTTCTCTCTGGTACGTTCATGGCATCATTAGATCTTTCCCACCCTCTTACAGAGCAAGGATTGGTGAGTAGCTGAGTAGATTTTATAGCCAGGTTTGAAAGAAAAAAAGGAGCTAAAAAGTAGCTAAAAAAGAAGTAAATATTTATGATAAATACATATAAATAAATAAATACTTCATTTAGAAGTTCATAGCAGCAACTTAACCACTAACATGTCACACTTGATGCAGTACCAGATTGACTAAGTAGCTAAAGTAGCATATGCCCCGCAATTTCAAGAGCACCACGCTAAACGCTTACTAGCTTCAATGGTTCTTCACTTACTCTATTACTATAGTACTATACTGGCTTCAACTCTTATGAATGACTGGGTGTTTTGATTTTTTTTTTCAAGCCAATTACCATCTTCGATTGAACCAACGTAGCCATCAAAGATGGTAAAGGGTTCTATTCTTTTTTTATATATACGTATGTCCGTTTGTTTGTGTTCCAGTGCTCCTGACCATACTGTTTTGTCTACAGACTTGAAAATTGGTATCAGTACTCTATTAGACTCTACCTAACAATGCTTTTCGTTTTACTTTCAGATAGAAGCTTTTTTCCACCTTCTTGGGGCCTCATTTTCACAGGTTTAACGTCTAGATATTCCAGAATCTAGATGTATCTAAATGTTTTTTAAAACTATATTTTAGATGTTTTCCTATGGAAACACCAGTGATGTCATAAAAAAAATTCATTCTGACCATATTTCATTGATTTAAGAATTTGAGGCTACGGTTATTCAATAATAGTCTGTAATGTCGAGTTTAACTCATTATTTCAATGAACAAATACAAAGGTATTTGAAACTGAAGTCATAGCCACTGCACAAAAAAACAAAACGGGGAAGCAATACTATCATTGAAATATCATATACATTTGTATTATATGGCTATACAGCAAATGAAAAATCCTTTGCTATGCAAGTAAAACAATCAGGTGTTTCAATAATAATGTGTATTTCTTGAATTTAGAGCTCTTCAATAACATATGGTACAGGTCGTGCTTTAACTAAATCTGACCTTACTTAACATAGACTGATAGAAAGACTTTATGAGATAATGTGAAATCCAGATCACTTGCTAAACACTCAACCGTGGGTAATAGGGAGAGATGAAAATAAAGGAACGAATAGGATTCATTGTATCAATAGTGACTTTGAAAGACAAAATTCCAGGGTTGCCAACTCGAAAGACTTTAGAGCTAGATCCGCAAAAAGAAGTTAAAAAGGAGCTAAATATCAATCATGATAAATATAAGTACTTTATTAAGTTTTTCATGGCAGTAACAAAAACCGTCATGTCACACTCAACAGAGATTCATACAAAGACTATATGAGATAATGAGAAATGCATATCACCTGTAAAACGCTCAACTAGTATTTTGTCACGAGAAAATAAATGTACATCCACCGCCAGAGTTGATAGGTATTTAAAAAAGAGTGCGTCAGGCTCGAAATGTTGACATTGGCCGGATATAAATCTTTGTAATTCTTATTTATGTGGATATTATATATATGTATTATATATATATATATATATATATATATATATATATATATATATAACACGCACACACGCACAAACACACACATATATAAGACACACACACACACACACATATATATATATATATATATATATATATAAGAATTACAAGGATTTATATCTGGCCAATGTCAACATTTCGAGCTTAACGCACTCTTAATGCAACCAACAATATGTTTTGTTCTTGTAATTATGAAAATAAGAAGCACGTTTTCATTCGAACAAAATTTATTTTGAAAGATATTGAGCATTATGATAAATATCATCAACAACGGATAAAATCTCTCCTTTATGTCAATTTTCAGTTCTACTTAGCTAACATACATAAATAAGAAAATATGCTAAAAGAGGTTAGATGATTTTTATTTTTTCAAAACTCCTATAGAATAAGTAGGAACAGTTCGTAAGGGTGTCATAGGCTGGAGAGTTAGGGAGTAAATCTATCTAGGGGATAGAGAATGGGGTGTCGGATGGGAAAGGTCAGAAGGTAAACGTGTTATTCTTTCCTTCGTTTTCTTTCACCTCTTAGAAAATGCATCATGGATATATGGATATCATTTTCACCTTTCCCCCTGACTGGCAGACAAACCAAAGACAGACCAACAACAAAATAAAGTGACTCAGGGTTTTATATGATAAGATATATTTAAATCGATATTTTGTTTGGTATCTTAAAAAAATGAAAACCATAGTTGTACTCGGGTGGTTCTTCATACTGGGTGAAAGGGGTGGTCGAGAATTAACCTCCGATAAGAAATTATACGTAACTTCCGTAAATTTCGATCTATTTTGAATCTCTGAATCCAACCCTAAAATATCCAACAGGGAGTTTCTTTCAACCCAAGCAACAAACATTTGGGGTCACATTATATTCGAGTTCGCATTGCATGTATGTATCATCATTCTCCGTTTATACCCTCATCGCAGATCTCGCAGGGTTGTGCACCTTCGGACAAGTTAGTAGGCCCCACTTCCGGCTTGCCAGGCCTGCCAAAGCTTGGCATTCTCCAATGGTCACGCGGTATTCTCCAATGGTCACCTATCTTAGTACTGACCAGGCTCAACGTTGCTTAGGCGATCTTTCGAGAACCGATATTACCGACATGATTTAGTTGGTCGTAATCCCATATCCTCAAGAAGTTTCTCTATCCTATTCCTTGCGCTGAGTATTTAGCGGAGAAGCATTGAGTACCATCTTAAATATCATTTGTATAACTCAGCAACCGCGACCTTCCGAACCAGAGGCGAGCTCGCTACCATTGGGCCACGATGATCGGTTAAATCGCAATTGGATCGAGTAAATACGGTAAAAGCACCAGAAAGGTGCTACATCTAGCACCCCCAAAAGCTAAATTCGCAACCCCTGTTCCATAGACCAGGTAAACCGTAAGATGATCTTGACAGCTGGGGAACCTGATGTTCTACTTCATCATTTTAGGCGTTTTTGACCCACATTACTATGGCGTCAGGAAGGTAAGAAAAATACATTCGGCAAATTTTTCGCGTACAAAAACGCTATTATCACCACATTTGTGATATACCTATAATTCCCAGGGCAAATTTATGCAGACATTAAGTAAGAACAGCATCATATAAAATAATGATACCAACAATTATAATAGAAGAAGCAGCGGCGGCGGCGGCAGTGGTGATGGTGGTATAATAATTCTGGAAACAGCTGTTCTGTTAGAAACCGCCAGCTAAGACTATCATCTAAACTGTCAATGTAGGTTTCTATAAGTTTTGAAGTCAGTCTGGTTGACTGGCTATGTATGTATGAATGAAACATGCGCATTAGCTGCACCAGTGCAACAAGATGGGTCAGAATTTTAACATTTCTTCCTTATTATGTTTAGAAATAACGTTTTTTTTTTTCTTTTTCTGATATCCCTCCCCCTAAATAGTATTTTAATGAGGGGAGCGGATTTAGTTTGCAGGGCAGGTTTAATCTAAATTCATCACTTAGTTTGTGTCTGGTTGTTTTTATTTTTAAATTAAGGCTTTCTTAGTGATTACTATCCAACAAAAGGCACGAGAATTAACATATCCATTGAGCATTCGATTTTCTCAAATGGCGGTGGGCTGGCCATGTTGCAAGAATGGCTGACAATCGATGGACATCACGACTCACAACATGGATTCCCCGAGACCATATGCGCAACCGAGGCCGGCAAAATATTAGATGGAGAGATGAACTAGATAAGTTCAGGAAGTACTGGCTCCGTGACGCCCATGATAGAGAAGTGTGGCAAATCCTGGGGAAGGTCTATGTCCAACGACGGACGCTAAAAGACTGATGATGATGATGATGATGATGCTAAAAGATGTGACGGTTTCTACCAAGTTACAAAGCAGACCTATTTTATTACTTGTTTTTTGTAGATGAATTAGTATGACATAATTATTAATTTTTATGACTACAATTCACCTTCATCATAATCTTTTTGGTTGCTTTTTTTATTTATCCCATCTTTACTCAGAGCGGCTTCCCTTCGACAATGGGTAAACAGCGTTGATCAGAAATGGGAGAATAAGCTTCCAGTGAGGCAGGATCTCACATCCCTCCCGTCATAGAGAGGATGAGTTTACGCCCTACTGCTCTAACAATTGAGGTACCGAAACCAACGAGCGAGTGAGTATTAAGAGTAAGCTTAAAGGTTTGATTGGAATTTCTGCTCAATGGTTGGCCTTGGTAGCCTTATCGGTACAACGGTAGGGTGTAAACCTAGCCTGAGTTCTAGGCTGTGAGTTCAGACCGTACGTCCTGTAGTTATGGTTAACAAGCTAATCTTGCTGGCCTTGTTTGCGGGTTCGATCCTCATTAGACCTTCCATTATTAACGGTCTAATACCAAACGATGCTGAGTTGATAAATCATAAGAAAAAACCCCAAACAAAACAAAACAAACAAAAAACAAACAAACAGACCAGGACGTAAGTTGTATTGCAGTGATCAGTGAACGAATCTTGCTTGTGAGTTGGTAGTAAGTTTGATTCTCACTGTATCTCCTAATATCGGTGGTCTGATACCAGACCAATGGTCAGTTAATATATTTTGCTATAATTCATCAAATGTCCCCCGACTGGACTAGCAACACTCAGAAACCGCACAAAATATGCTTATGGAATTTTCTGTTGGAGCAGGTTTTTGCAAGTTATTTTTCAAAGATCAAAATAAGTTTTTGTTGGATGGTTCGATCTGCAATGTAAATTTATTCTAAATTGATCCCTTATTTTGTGTCCGGCTGCATTCAAGCTCACCTGTAAATTTGCGATTACTTCAATTCGCCCAATGTATGCCCGTCTGTTTCGGCAAGTTTCAAAATAATATTATGGGGACATATTGTGTTGTTCCGGTATGTACTAAATGGACCCAGAGCAGAATTTTAGCCAATTGCTTTTTGAAATTTCTAACACTTTCGAATTACAATGTAAGTAGTATGCCGAATTGGTCCCTTGTTCTGTCTCTGACTGTGTTAACGCTCATCTTAAAATGTACTATCTAACTATAATTCGCCAAATGTCCCTCCGTCCGTCAGCGAAACTCAGAAACCACACAATCTGTATGAAACTTTCTATGTGTAGCAATGGGACCCCGGAGCAGGTTTTTAGCAAGTTCTCTTTCAAGTGAGGATTAGTATTAGCAAATAGTATATATATATATTGTTAAGGTGCCATGCTGGGACCTTCATAGCATTTTTCAGGGCAACAGGGTCCATTTGAGAGTGCCCATCCCATCCAATGTGCTACAGGTTGTTATGGGTTACCTGGTATCATTAGCAGAGAGTAACCCTTGACCAGAACATTAAGGATAAGTGGATTAATGGCTTTACTGATGGCATCAGTACTAACTGAACACAATCTACCCTTTTCAGATTTTGAACTTGATTCACTATTGGTTTCGGAATTTTGAAAACTCCAAGATTTTTCTTATAAAGGAAATATTCTGACAGACACCCATATCCAGCATTTAGTTTTTAGACTAACGAATGAACTATAATAAAAAGCATTTAAAAATAAAATCAAATTCTTATATATGGTTAAGGTCTGCGTACAATAATAATGTTTTATGTTAGCTCTGCGATGGTTGATGTTTGTTTCTCTGCTTCACAATGTCACGTTCAGAGGGTACACTGCTAAGGACCTCTGAGCATTATTCAACAGTCTCCCAGGGATCCACGTACCCCAGTTTCGAAACAACAATCACTTCCATTTCTGTGATATTAATCGTTAGGCCCGCCCCGACATCATACTCCATGCAAGCAACGGCATAAAAATGAGGTTTGTCTTGATTCATCATTAAAAAAAAAACAAAAACCAAAGAACGTAGCAATATTTCATGACAAACATAGAAAATGTTTTCCAAAAGAATACTCGAAGAAGGTGACACCAGAACATCTGCCTTAGTAAAAACGTAGGATTATATAAAACCATATATTCACTAGATACCACGTACATCTTAGGAAAGCATTAATCATTAATTTCAACATCACCAATACTGTAGCGTATTTTTTGATTAAAAATTTAATTGAGACGAATTTTGACCGTTCTATGAATGCCAAAATGTTTTTCGTTCAGACCTAACATGAATAGAAATTCTGTTCTTCTTTTACGTCACACTACGAATAATTCTTTTTACAAAATAAATGTGTTGTTTAAGAAAAAGCATTCTTTATTTACGAAGCAAAAATATTCTCGAAATAATCTCATATTGTAAGCGTAGATTTATGACCAATAACTTATAAGGAACACCAACAGACACGCTCTTCTTGGATACAGACGAAAACGTAGCAAGACTCGAGAAAATAAGCTAGTGGCCGTCTTCAGAGAGACATTTTTTAAAATCTCTCAACAGCTTTACATTATGTTTTTCAATCAATTGGAAATAGATAGTTTTATTACAGGAACAAATGATAAAAAAATTGTGTAAACATTGTTGAAGGTTCTTAACAGAGTCTGTTCTTTTACTTGTTTAAATACAGATTTGTTCTTGCACAGCATTAGTATGAAGAAACATTTTGATCATAAAAGGAAATAAATTAAAAAAACATTTCGTGAAAGGAATCAGTTCGTTCGCAGTGAGAAGAAAACAATCTGACACTTACGCTCTAGTGGTTCCTCTATGCAGCCTATGGCTCCAGCCACCCATGAGAGGGGTTCACTTATCCAATAACTACTTATTCGGCCCCTTTACGATATATGAGTTAGACTTAGAGACAAGATGGACCTGTAGCAGCGACACTCACATCACTCTTTGCTATTATACCTATACACTGGAGTGGAATCATGTCTTTACCAATTAGTGCAAAGTGAACACAAAATGTCCCAGTCGGAGTTTGAACTCTTTCTTCTATTCATAATCTAAAATATGGGGGACAAAAACGTGATATAAGAAGTGTGATTTATTCAAAGAGAAGGCACTAAAATTAACCACAATAACGTCAGTGGTATTTCAAATATACATACATTAGTCTTATTCCATCAGTTAGGTTTGACTTTGTTTCTGACCCTAGATAATCCCTCTCTACCAAATTCAAATGCAATCCTATAGTACAACCAATGGCAAGGTAATTGTAACCAAAACACGTATTAAACTTGGCTGCGTTAAAGTCAAACTCCCTTGCATCATTAAAATCTAAAAAGTAAACAAAACAGAATTCATTTCTTCATACAATATCATTCCAAAACAATGTGTACCATTTCAATTCCTTAATGAGAAGTTCCTGTAATAAAGATCTTTTTCAGTGAAAGACGAGTCTCCTGTCAAATTGGCTACATTAGCAATAATACTAGCATAAGCCTGGCTGCACTAGGGTCAAACTACCTTTCATCATTAAAATCTAAAAGGTAAACAAAACAGAATTCGTTTCTCCATACAATATTATTCCAAAACTACATCAAATTTCAACTTCAAATCTTTTAATTGTATTTCCTGTAAAAGGGATATGCAAACTTATACTAAACAAGTCAATTAAGATGGGTTTTAGAAGTGGGAGTGAATTCGTCATCAGTTTTTGTGTACATCACCGCGTCAACGATGTCACTGGTTTTTGGTCTGGGCATTGTTACCTGTCATTGTTGTTACGTATGAAAATAAAGTCAAAACTCAATAGTAAGAGTTTGAAAGTAATTACCGATGTGTTATTATTCATTTGTTTGTTCACTTATTTATTCATGTGTTTTCTGTCACTCCAACGCAGACTTAGGCTGCCTTTTCAAACAGACCAAAAGTAAACTGAAGACACGGTGTTGAAAATTTAAATGTTAAGTTTGTCTATCAGATTGTATTCATTTGGGAAAGAGGAGAGTACATCAGAGTAACAGACGGACAGAATTTTAAAAAGCAAAAACAAACAAATGAAAAATGAAACTTGTCATTTCACGGGTACACTCGTTTATCACAATCCTGTTATTACCAACTTTGTTCCGAACGATTCCATCTTTTCTTTGCATCTTCGACGTAGTCACGACGTCTCAATCGATTCATTTCAATGATCCCCTTCAGTTGTAAATTGTAATACCCGTAAGGAAAGATATTCTTTCCTATCGATATCTCCTTCAGGTAATAAACGGTATCAAACAGGAAATTTAAACGTGAAGTACAAGGAGAGACCCTCTCTCCTTGAGGATTTTACAAAATACGACTGAAGCGGGGCGCTGAAATGAATCGGCAGAAACGTCGTGTCTGCATCGAAAATGAAGAGAAGAGATCGAAGTGTAATAAACAAAGTAGGTATGTTAATGACTCTTTTCAAACTTGCAGACAATGACCCAGTTCTGTTCTGTTATTTGCAAAAAATGATTTTATTGTGCAGCCTAGGAGCGACGCCTGGGATGTCTGGCTGCCACAGCGAAGTGTGTGATCGGCGGAGTTCCTTGACACACGGAAAAGAATGATTTCCTTATATTCGAACAGTGCCAGTTTTAACATTTGAAAATCATACACTATTAAATTGAAGACTGCACCGTATATCCAGATGACCGAATTCTTAGAAAAAATTTTGGTGGTTAACCTATACAAAGAAATTATTAACAAATCATATTATTTAAAAAATATCATGATACCTTTAGATGTAGAAAAAAAAAAAAAAACTTCCATGGGTATTTTTACAATTAGCATTATGATAACGTTAGGTTAAGCAAGAGATCATATACGAAATTGTGACCGGCAAAATAAGATGGCGTGACGATCTAGGTTAGTTCAGGAGATGTTGGCGCTGCGACGTCAATGACTGAGAAGTTTGGCGGACTTTCGGTGAGTTCAATCCCCAACGACAGACTCTAAAAGGCTGATGATGTTAATTAAGGTGGAAATTATAGGTTGGGTGCTGACCTATGAGCGGGATTCATCTGACCTCCTCCAGGTCCGTTTAATCAACCAGGTCTTCTATTCGCGTGTGAATTCCATTCTCCAACTTGATTCTTTGCTTTCAAGATTTCTGATGTTCCCGGTTCCTATTTAGCTTTCAGGCTTCGTCATTACAAGATTGTTGGCTCTCACCAGCATGAGTCATGAGCTCTTGGGTGGTCAGGCGTCTGGCTTTACGCCGGACAGTACGGCTTGTTCGACTTATGAGCACTCCTGTGTCCGTCTCCGTTTGAGGGGCCTGACTAAAAAAACATAAATTACCCTGAAATGTTTGCCACTTAACAAGCAAGCTCACGGGTAGTGAGCTTGTTCAGTAAAGCATTTGTGGACACCAGGGGCTCACAAATCCCAGGTTGGGAACTGCTGCTCTAAAATCTCCTCCATTCTTTAAAATTTGGAAGCGGACATATTATATGAGCCTTTCTGCGGAAGAATGTTTCAGATCGGGGTCTCGCTGGAGTAATGCTGCTGTAGTTATACTAATAAGTAGGTTTTACTAAGTTTGAAATTGAAGATGTCCTTCTCAGGAGTAGAGAGCCTAGTCTATCTTGTTATAGATGGGTTCGTGCATTTCCCAAGGCACTGGTATGAAATGAACATCAACAGTCTCGCCGATTCCATCCAGAGAGCACATATCTCTCTGCCAACGCCATTGTTACTGAAAACTGAATTAAAATCAGTTAATACACATTTGCAATGCATGGTGGATAACAGTAAAAATCCCGAATTTGAGTTGAAATGTAATAAATTCTCCCTGATATCCTACCTTTTGACAAAATCCATTGAGAACCTCATGGTATATTGTGTGGACATATGCAGGAGAGATAAGTGTTGAAAAAAAAATCCAGGATCTTACAACTGTTGCCCACCTTTCCAGAATATTTAGAAATATCTAATGATGTGGATGAAGCTACGATTTAGGGAAGGTAACTGCTCATGAATTCGCCCCTAATTCAACCACTTATTCCGCAGCCCATCGCCTACTCTTCTACAAAATTTGATCGAGAAAATTTGGAGATATCATGTGATGTGGACATAGCTACGATGCTGGAGAGGTAACTGAAGATGGATCCTTCCTTAGATTCAACCACTGCACATCCCTCAACCAAATTTCAATGGGAACTTTTTGAGATATCATGTGGACAGACAGGGAGAGACAGACGAAAAGCTACGGATGAATTCATACACCGTTTTCAACTTCGCTGGCAGAAGTAGATTATGCACTAAGTTATTTTGAAGTCCAGGGTACAACTTTGAAATTACTTGGATAAAATTTGCACAACAATAAAAGGCTCACGCGAGATTCGTCGGCAAAATATGGTGGTAAAGTTTCAAGTACGTTATCTCCTTGTACAAGACATCTGGGACTGCTTATAAAGATGATGGATAGCTGCTCTGTGCACTTGAAACTCCAAACAATAATTATATTTATGAGTTTTGTTTGAAGGCTTTTTTATATTCTTGTCTTTTCTTGGTTTTGTTTTATTGCTTATTTGCTTTTAGTTCTACATTAGCATGATAAGCACACACACACACACACACACACACACACACATATACATACGCAGAAACACAAACACACACATACACACACATATATATGTCTTGGTTATGTTTTATGGCATATTCGTTTTTAGTTCTGTCTTAGCATGATAGTACACACACACACATATACATATATACACACACACACACACACACACATATATATATATATACATATATATACACACACACACACACATATATATATATATATATATATTCGTGTTTGTATGTGTACGTATGTATGCATGCATATAAACATATATTTCTCGGTTACTTTATGACATATTCGTTATCAATTCTTCCAGTAGACACAGACACAGAGACACAGACTCAGACACACACACACACACACACACATATATATATATATATATATATATATATATATATATATATATATATATATATATATGAATAAGGAGAGGGAGGGAGAGATTGATTGATATATAGATAGATAACTAGTCAACGTGGTATTTTTTGCTACTTCTTTAGAACCACTTAGTTTCACGCTTCGTGGGGATCTTCGGGCAAGTTGTTTCTCCTTTCTTCTCTTCATAACATACAGCTAGATATGAAAAGGAAAATGTTTCTATGGTTTTTAAGGGTAACGGTCACTTTTTGATTATTCTCTTTCCCTGTATGGGGCCTAGTGAGTGCAAAATTAGTCCCGGGTTCTTAGTGGTCAAAAGTGAAGGGAAGCTTACAGAGTGAAGGGAAACGTTCCTCTCCTTAAAGTGTCGAAAGAGTAGGGTAACTACTTTGATTACCGCAGCAGCCCATTTTCTTTAATTGTTTATTCTACTAACGCTGTGTAGGCTAAATGATACATACACCGTGCAATAACGGGAGATAATTTCAAATAGAGTTTTAAAGTAATATAACGCATTTCTAATTATTTTTGTCGGATTATATATCCATTTTTTAATACTACTACTACTACTATATATATATATATATATATATATATATATATATATATATATATATATATATATATATATATATATATAGTCATGTAAACTTCTCATCTTATGATGCTGAAAAAGTCAATTTTTATATGTAATCAATTTTTTCGTGTAGTCCCAAAGTATCCAAGACCGTGAGTCACGCAAGCCACTTTCAATCTGATCTGTGTTATTTCCACGTGTTGTCTTACAAATGTTTATTATATAATTCTAGGTTCTTGTTGCATGTAATTCAGTTTTATTTGTATTCGTAATCCTAGTCTTCATTATGGAGTTCGTCAGCTGTTTTACCATAGTCCTGTTTCAGGAGTATATATTCACACTCACACACACACACACACACACACGCGCGCGCGCACGCACGCACCTACATACACACATACATATACACACAGAGACTATCTATCTATCTATATACAACTATATCTATCAATCTATCTATCTATCTATATACATCTATATCTATCAATCTATCTATCTATATACATCTATATCTATCTATCTATCTATCTATCTATCTATCTATCTATCTATCTCTACATCAATCAATCTATCTATCTATCTATATATCTATCTATCTATATATCTAAATATATATATATATATATATATATATATATATATATATATATATACATATATAAATATATTATCGTTTTGGTTCAAAATGACGGCACAAACAAATATTGGAGAGTGCGTTCCCCTAAATTTGATGAGGATTGTTGGTATTATTGTAACGGTGGAAAAACAAAGTCAGTTCCGGACTTGGACTTGGGTTTGACAATAATTTATTTTGATGGTACTATGCAAGGGCTCGAGTTATATCAAAAAGATCTTTACTGCAAAATGTCAATTTTTACAACTCTGGCATTGTATGGAGTATTAAAAAAATCTTATCGGTCTCTCATATTTAATACAGTTAATACTGATACTTCTACAAATACGATATTACAAAAATAACAAGAGGGGAAAGAAACCGGCGTAGCGTAGGTTATCAAGATCTAGTTATGGAAAAATAAAGAGAAAATCGATAGATATACTCCTGGCGCTGTAATAGAGCCCCGAAGTAATTTTTGAGTTGACCAATGAAACCAATTGGACATGCTAGAGTGACCGACTACGAAAGAAGTGATTACGTTTTATATTGGATTAATCAACAATTAAGTCCTCATTGTCATATCTATCAGTCTACGTTGGAGTTCATCTTCCAAAAACAGGGCTTTATGGCATCTGGTTGTAAATAGTTTGAAATGACTTGCTCTAGGGTTCTCATACAAATTCAGCATAAAATATCCTTTCCGACTATATATGTGATAAAAGTTTTATTTTTCAAGACTGGGGCACCACAGCAAAAATATTCCATTATTAAATATGGTGGTAATTAAAAAAAAACAAAAAAACTTATCTGGAATATTTACCAAATATATTCTTAATCACTGAAAGTACTTTTAACAAGTCCAGTTTGTTTTATTTGCCAACTCAAAAATTTCTACCGTACTCTATTACAACGCCAGGACTATTACGATGCCGTGGATGGAGAGACATATAGATATATGGATCTTTTTTTTATGACAAACTCCATCCCGAGGAAACATTTAAAAACTAAATTTATGATCTACAAAGGGGAGGGTGGGGAAAGAGAATGTAAGAAAAAAAGATAGAGAGAGTTGATAAAGAAGGAGAGGGTGGAGAAGTAGAGAATAGGGGAGGGGAAGTAGAGGGTGGAAAGTAAGAAATTGAAAGAACGGATACAATAAAGGTGTTGGCAGTGTTAAAAAGATTTGATTTATCTTTTCAAAGTAAATTAAATTATTCTTTATCCACAAGGTGATTAATGGTTCATTCGTTTGTGTCATTTTCAAAAGCTGAACTTCTTTGAAAATATACTGTATTCATGCTATTTCTTGCTGAAAGATTTATCTTGGAGAAACTGGCATGTCTCTCAAAGTGCTACTCAGTGAGAACAAGCCATAATCAAAAGCGAAATAAAAAAAGATCTTGGATGGCTGACCATATCAGAAGAAAGGAAGGCGAACACTATCCTCTCTCAGAAGACGTCTGGATTATAGACAGAGAAAGCTGTTTGGAACTGAGAAAAATCAAAGAGGCAGTGCACATCAAAATGTTGATTGAGTGTATGTCAGACAAGTGTGGAGTTAAACCCAATGTGGCTTTTGCTACTCAACAGGGACAAGGTATGAGGATCAAGGCCTCACAAGGAAAAGAATATATCACCAGAATCCAATGATATAGGGTTCTTACCGTTGGAGAAAAAAAATTGTTTACAAGCATCAAATTCAGAAAGTACACCTAAAACAATGTGGTATAGATTGGCTGAAAAGTACTATTGATAACAAAAGCAGCAATGAGTTTATTCGCCTCAAAAACTCTTTGTAAATAGTTTGTGCTTTTTTTTCATGAGACTTATTTCGTGAAGTCCTGAAGAGATAAAAAGGGTATGATATGAGTGGATAACATAAAATTATCTGAAAAAATAAACTACATTTTCCTTATTTGACTTGTTGAAAACCTGCTGTACTTCACGTGGAAGGCCTAAATAGGGGCCCACCAATATTCCATCCGGGAATACGAAATTAATTTACTTAAACGATAAAATTTGTTACTTATTTTGATAGTTAAAAAATTATTTTATCTTTCAACTTACTGCAACTACATTCATCATGCCCCACATTAAATCATTAAAAAAATTATTTGATTTGGCGCAAGATACTAATACTCTCAGAGAAAGTAGGGTAGGGGTGTTTGAGTATTTACTTGACTCTACAAAAATAAAAAGATTCCGTTAGTCCTAAAGAGAAGGATGTATAACCAATGCATCCTCCCAATAGTCGCTTATGGAGCTGAAACATGGAACCTAACCAAGAGACATTGAGAACTATGCATCGTATACATGGAAGAATTATGCTTGGCCTTAAATGAAGAGACCATTAGACAACACAGTACATCTGGAAAAAAACAGGAGTCAGGGACATCATAGAATCCATTAAAAATCTCAACTGGCGGTGGGCTGGCCATGTTGCACGAACGGCGGACAACTGATGGACATCATGACATGGATCCCCAGGAATCACATGCGGAACCGAGGCCGGCAGAATATTAGATGGAGGGACGAGCCAGACAAATTCAGCTCCGTGACGCCCATGATAGAGAAGTGTGGCGAATCCTGGGGAAGGTCTATGTCCAACGACGGCGTTAAAAGACCAATGATGATGATAACTACTGCTAACCAAACTGGTACCACTGTTTTATTGACTGAGTGATATATGACGAAAAAACGCCCAAATTTAATTTTACTGTTAGGAATCTCCTAGACATTCGTAATACGCATCTCAATCTTAAAATATGAGATATGTCATCGATATATAAGATATTCTACTGACAATCACAGGCGTAGACGAACCTCATAATTGGTTTTATAATATAGTAACTTATTTAGTTCTATAACGTGTTGGTTAGTTTCTTGTCATTGTTCTGCCTGCTTCTAGAAGCAGCTCTTAGTGACACATAACAGTACATTAAACAGTATATTGTATTAGACGTATAACAGTTAGTACATTAGGTATTTGTTATATACTAGTACCTTTTACTTTGGTTTGTTCTCTAATCTATGTTCATTTTGCTGTTGTCTTAACATTGTTCTCAAAATTGATCAATTATGAAATTCATGATTAATACAACGATTGGTGAGGAGGGTATAAAGTAGACATAATGCCCCACAAGCAGTGTTCACATTTATATTTTTATGTATAGTATCATTCTATCATTTTTCAAATTTAAAAATATTTCAATATTGAAGTTTTCGAGTGATTTCAAGTTATTTCCTTGGTGTACATCCGTATTCTATCGCTGGTATTCCATTCATTGTTCACTTCACGTTTTAATCAGGTTGCTCTCCCCAACTAATCGTTTAATACATCATTTTTAATGGTCTTAGTTTGACAAGCGGGAAAAAGGTATTTTTCCTGAATCCTTTTGTTTTTATTTATTCGGACTGATGGTCTAAAATTGCTATATTCATAAAAAAATGACTAGATGATACGAGAATTAACTGACGATAACGTCAATATGATTGAGATTACAGTAGTATCCCCTTTTATAACGTGGTGGCCGAGGTTCAGGGAAGACAGCCGCTGTATAACTTAACTGCAGATAGCCAAAACTCGTTTGCAAGTTCAGTGGCAAACAAAGGCATGGTGTTTATTAGAAATCCAAAGGAATCAAGAGTAAAACACAATGTAATCATATCTTAAATGATAATAGAAATATGATATTTTAATTATATTAAACGAATCTTTTGACAGAATTGTGTTTTTTTTTTTTTTTTTCAGTTTCTTAGACTTGAGGTGGATGACATAGATAAAAGTGCTGGTGATCAACATTTACCCGCCTTATACCGCGAACTGCACTATACTGAGGGACTTCTGTACTATTGAAATTATTAGGGAGTTATTGTCTCCCATGAAATTCGATTTCACACTGTTTGGCTGGGCATAGATAACTAGATTATGACTCAGATAGCTGACCCCTAATTAATAGGTCATTAGTCCCCTTGCAGCAACATTTTGGTAATCGCTATACATAGCTCCCAACGACAAATAACTCAAAATCTAAATCCGGCATCATAATTAGGAATACGAATGGTTACTCATGTATAAGTCGGGTTTTGGAGACCAAATATTTTGGCAAAAAATTGGAGGGCGACCTATAGATGAGTAATAATTTTGTGAGGTCGGAATTTATACATAATGGCAAGGACTAGAAGCAGCCATTCGCTCAGAAAATAAGTGATATTTCATGGTTACCTCCAGCAGAAAAATGTGAACGTACAGAATATATATTAACTCGCCATCACTGTTAATAATTGAACAACCATAGCGTCAAAATTTGTCATGTAAAAGAATCCATTGAAGAATATGGAGAATATTAATTCTATTTATGGTATCACTGGTGTTTTCCACTGATTAACAAAAGATGAGAGAGGTTACTTAATCATTGATCACTTCTTCTTCCAATTTTTAAATCGATCTCCCCCAATACGATATGCTGCCAACAGACGTTGGTCATGTGTCGTTTTCTATTGCGTGACTAACCAGATCTGTTCGTTTTTTTTCTCTCTACATGAACTGTTCTCAGCTTCAGAATAATAAAAAAAATATCTCTCAATCAAATATAAATACTTGGATCCGCTCCAATATTTAATCAATCGTTCCTTAGCGCATGGTCCTTTCTTCTCAAAATTTTTTTGAAATACTTTGAGAAGATGTAGAGAAATTGTGCAGACAGACAGAAAAACAAAACAAAACATACAGACAATCATAATTCATTAGCAGAGGTAGCGATTAACAAGTACATTTCGTGCCATACAGTAAGACTTCCTTATCCGCAGTCGATAAATCCCAAGAAACCCCGTGGTTGGGAAATCCACAGATAATAAGCGAACCATGAATTCTACCAGTGATGCCAAATCTATTCTCAGTTTACATCTACAACTGAGTCAAACATATCTAGGAAGATCTGCATCCTCCATATATATATATATATATATATATATATATATATATATATATATATATGTGTGTGTGTGTGTGTGTGTGTGTGTGTGTGTATATATAAATATATATATATATATATATATATATATATATATATATATATATATATATATATATATATATATATATATATATTATTGTGTCATCCAAAGACAGCTGTTTCGTTGAATTATAACTCTTCAGTGTGGCTATAGACTATCCATTGTATATATATATATATATATATATATATATATATATATATATATATATATATATATATATATATATATATATATATATATGCACATATATACACATACATATATATATATGCATACATATATATACACATACATATATAAATATACATACACATATATATATATACTTACACATATATACAAACATATATATACACATACATATATATACATATACATATATATATACATATATATATATACATATACATATGCACACACGTATATGAATACATTTCCATATAAAAATTAAAAAAATATATTACATACAAATAAATTGTATGTAACACTTACTTTCTTAAAATATCACTTATTCCATCGAAAGTATTACTTATTTAATTACTATGAAGTGAATAAAAATATTTATTTCATCGAAGAAAATCTAAATAGCAATTTCTGAGAACTAGACACAATCAAAAGCTTGGCGATTCCGCGGATAGTGAGGTCAGATTGTACTTTGAATTTTACAAGCCGAACTAATTCTTTGAAAAATAATGTGGTTGGTATTGAATAATATTTTTCTGGGAACTAATTTTTAAAATTCATTTTACGTTAAAATATGAATTATTGACAATGTGGCCCTTCTTTTCTGTTTGTTCAAAAATAATTAAATAAGATTTTTTTTTTGTGAGTGTGATTAATTTGAATTGTAAATCAGCATGAAATTATTCTTGCTTTTCTTTTTTGCAGTCATTTCTAAAAATATATACAAGCATTTTAAATTATTACAATATTTATTGATTTTAGTTTTCTATAATTAAGATATTTGTGAATTTGGACAAAAATAATGTTTTGCATTTTAGCAAATTCTGTCTGAGTTATTTGAAAAAAAAAATGTTCGATCCTTTCAGTAGCTTTGAATAAGCTGAAGGCAAAATTTACTTGGAATATTTGAAAAAAAAAAGCAACAACAAAAAAGCAAACAAGTAGGTTACCCTTTCTGTCAAACATGATGGTATTGGGATCGATGCTTATTTTATGGACGAGTCACTCTGCCAAAAAACAACCATCATCTTTATCAAATATTTAAGGGGTCCTCTTAATTCTTAGCTCAACAGTAGAGCAAAGGACAAAGAAATTTTCTTCCCCAGAAGAAGAATAAGAAAAGCAAAATTGAACTGTTCAAATTAGAAATCAAGAACAAAGATATCGTACGCAACAACAATATATATTTTTACCTATAACAATAACAGAAGATAAAGTAGGAGAATTGTGCAGAAAGTTTCAGGTGTTTTGTCAAAGGTGATATTGAATTATTTTATCTCCAGTTAATCACGTCCTTTATATTGAAAGAGGATACTTATTACATTTTAAGTTTTTGGTTTTTATCTTTATGAAATGAAGTATAATAACTCTTTATTATTCTAAAATTTGTATTACTACTTTTCACCTCCATCAATAGAGCAGGCTAGGTCAAAAGGTGCTTCCCCTTGAATTGGAGATATGGATTCAAATCCCACCTGAGTTTTATTCTTTATTTTCCGATCAATGCTATTTGTTATTTGCTTACTACCAGGGGTTCAACAGCCTGAGCAAAAAGTTGTGATAAAAAGCAACTAATTAAATGAGATGTAGGTAAAAAGGAGTCATATAAATATTGACAACAAATTATTTTCGAATTTCGAGACAGGTACGCTGAGTGGGAGAGTAAAAGGATTAGAATAGACGGCGAGTATCTGAGCAACCCCAGATTTGCAGACGACATTGTCCTTTTGGCAGAGAACCTGTACGACCTCATACTAATGATAGATGAACTAAATGAAGAGAGCCAGAAAGTCGGCCTACACATGAACTTCAGCTAGACAAAGATCATGTGCAACAACCACATTGGAGATAAAAACACTAAGATCAAAATCGAAGACACAGAACTGGAGGAAGTAGACCACTACATCTACCTAGGATAACGAATCTCCATGAGACCCTCAAAAGAAGAAGAAATCAAGCGAAGAATCACTTTAGGATGGTAAGCCTTTGGCAGAGCAAGCTCAACCTTCAAAAACAAGAACCTATTAATCCTAAAAAGAAGGGTGTATAACCAATGCATCCTCCTATTAGTCACTTATGGAGCTTAAACATGGAACCTAACCAAGAGACAGACCCACAAACTAAGAACTATGCAACAAGCACATGAGAAAATTATGCTGGACCTCACATGGAGAGACCACAAGACAGCACATGGTAGAGAAGTGTGGCGAATCCAGGGGAAGGTCAATGTCCAATGACGGACGTGAAAGACCTACGATGATGGTGACGCTAGTTCTCTAACCAGAGGCAATGATCAACTGATTCATAGGCCACCTACACTATAATGCAACTCGTATGGGCTTCTTTTTTTTTTTGGGGGGGGGGGGTTATCGAAGACAAAGCAAATAATCCGCCAGACCATACCAACCATTGAGGAAGAGATGCTCCGACCTGCCTGGCTTGATATTAAATGACTTCTAGGTGTTGTGGAAGACATATGGTCATCAATTTGTAGAGGTCATATTGATGATATCTTATCTGATATCTATACGATTCAGATTTTTCTACAATTGATTGGTCGTGTTTATCAATTGAGCAACGTGTGTGTGTGTGTGTGTGTGTGTGAGAGAGAGAGAGAGAGAGAGAGAGAGAGAGAGAGAGAGAGAGAGAGAGAGAGAGAGAGAGAGAGAGAGAGAGAGCTTTCCATCAGGTATTGTAAAGAGATGAAATCCGTGACTGTCTTGTGATCAGGGCTGGGCGCTTGTTTTAATGGTGAAACTAAGTGTGTTCTCACCGGCTGGTTATTGTCTGTAACTACATCCGCGCATTATCATCATCATCATCAGCAGCAGCAGCATTATCATTATATTTATCATTATTATTGTTATTATTATTATTATTATTATTATTGTTGTTGTTGTTGTTATTATTATTGTTATAATGATGATAATAATAATAATAATAATGATGATGATAATAATAATAATGAGAATAATATCGGGATTAGGGGAAGGATTGAGACTGTACAGACCACAGCACTACTGAGAACTGCACAGATACTGAGGAAAGTGCTAGAAATGTAAGGACTGCAACGAATTGTAGCTCTGTTATGATATGCGAAAGAGAGAGGAGACGTTAGCTGAAGAACTGAGGAGACTTATTGTCACCCAGCCTTCAGCGATAACCACTGGGCAACCGGTGTGAAACTGTAAATCGCAGAATTACTGCGACCTATGCGTACTAGGAGAGGAGGGCTGGAGACTTGAGGAGACGATGTCACTCAAACTCCAGCGGTTACCATCAGGCAACTGGTGTGATATTGCAAATAATAATAATAATAATAATAATAATAATAATAATAATAATAATGATGATGATGATGATGATGATGATGATGATAATAATAATAATACGTCTCAGGACTGAGTGATGACAGCTTTGTACAAATTCTTGCTTCTTTTGTCCA